>CM053791.1:463836495-464393995 GCA_028749045.1 Cupressus sempervirens | reverse complement strand
TAATTAATTAGAAGTAAGTACTCCATTTAATTAAATAATTTCGTTTAATTATTTCAAAATTCTTTTCAAAACTAGTCAACTCAAGTCAATCGTGGTTAAATCTGGTCAACTTTTGGTCAAACTTGATCTTTGCGTATGTAAATATGAGCAAATGTGAGTATGAATTCCAACAACAATTCGATGCAAATTCTCATTGAACCTTTCAAAATGAACAGATGAGGGTCTCTTAAATAGACTTTTCTGGAATTCATCAACGGTTGACATCGATTTCAATCAACGGTCAGGATTTAAAGGTGAAGTTCAGTTATAAAGGGAGATTTCCAAATTAAAGGGAGTTAACAGATTTCATTTGAGTAAAATAATGAGTTAACTGATTCAATTTGAGTAGGAAAAGGAGTTCACTGATTTAACTCATTTTTGATCAATAGTGAACTGGAAATTTCCCTTTTTGAACTGAAGAGAGATTTTGTCGAGATATTTAATTTAGTAAAATGAGATATGCTCTCATAATTACTTTTTCTATTTAATTAAATCATCTTTAATTAATTAGAGACACTTTTATTATTTAATTAAATAACTTCATTTAATTAATTAGGAATGGCTTCTCGTTTAATTAAATAACTTTGTTTAATTAATTAGAAGTAAGTACTCCATTTAATTAAATAATTTCATTTAATTATTACAAAATTTTTTTCGAAACTAGTCAACTCAAGTCAATCGTGGTTAAATCTGGTGAACTTTTGGTCAAACTTGATCTTTGCGTATGTGAATATGAGCAAATGTGAGTATGAATTCCAGCAACAATTTGATGCAAATTCTCATTAAACTTTTCAAAATGAAGAGATGAGGGTCTGTTAAATAAACTTTGCCGAAATTCATCAATGGTTGAGATCGATTTCAATCAACGGTCAGAATTAAAGGTGAAGTTTAGTCATAAAGGGAGATTTCCAAATTAAAGGGAGTTAATAGATTTAATTTGAGTAAAACAAGGAGTTAACTAATTCAATTTGAGTAGAAAAAGGAGTTAACTAATTTAACTCATTTTTTATCAATAGTGAACTGAAAATTTCCCTTTTTGAACTGAAAAGAGATTTTGTCGAGATATTTAATTTAATAAAATGAGATATACTCTCATAATGACTTTTTCTATTTAATTAAATAATCCTTAGTTAATTAGAGACACTTTTCTTATTTAATTAAATAAGGTCATTTAATTAATTAAGAATGGCTTCTCGTTTAATTAAATAACTTTGTTTAATTAATTAGAAGTAAGTACTCCATTTAATTAAATAATTTTTTTTAATTATTTCAAAATTCTTTTCGAAACTAGTCAACTCAAGTCAACTGTGGTTAAATCTGGTTAACTTTTCGTCAAACTTGATCTTTGCGTATGTGAAGATGAGAAAATGTGAGGATGAATTCCAGCAACAATTGGATGCAAATTCTCATTCAACCTTTCAAAATGAAGAGATGAGGATCTCTTAAATAGACTTTCCTGGAATTCATCAACAGTTGAGATCGATTTCAATCAACGATCAGGATTAAAGGTGAAGTTCAGTCGTAAAGGGAAATTTTCAAATTAAAGGGAGTTAACAGATTTACTTTGAGTAAAATAAGGAGTTAACTGATTCAATTTCAGTAGAAAAAGGAGTTAACTGATTTAACTCATTTTTGATCAATAGTGAAATAAAAATTTCCCTTTTTGAACTGAAAAGAGATTTTGTCAAGATATTTAATTTAATAAAATGAGATATACTCTCATAATGACTTTTTCTATTTAATTAAATAATCTTTAATTAATTAGAGACACTTTTCATATTTAATTAAATAACTTCATTTAATTAATTAGGAATGGCTTCTCATTTAATTAAATAATTTTTTTAAATTAATTAGAAGTAAATATTCCAGATAATTAAATAATTTCGTTTAATTATTTCAAAATTTCTTTCGAAACTAGTCAACTCAAGTCAATCGTGGTTAAATCTGGTCAACTTTTGGTCAAACTTGATCTTTGCGTATGTGAATATGAGAAAATGTGAGTATGAATTCCAATAACAATTCGATGTAAATTCTCATTGAACCTTTCAAAATGAAGAGAGGAGGGTCTCTTAAATAGACTTTTCTAGAATTCATCAACGGTTGACATCGATTTCAATCAACGGTCAGGATTAAAGGTGAAGTTCAGTCATAAAGGAAGATTTCCAAATTAAAGGGATTTAACAGATTTAATTTGAGTAAAATAATGAGTTAACTGATTCAATTTGAGTAGAAAAAGCAGTTAACTCATTTAACTCATTTTTGATCAATAGTCAACTGAAAGTTTCCCTTTTTGAACTGAAGAGAGATTTTGTTGAGATATTTAATTTAATAAAATGAGATATGCTCTCATAATTACTTTTTTTATTTAATTAAGTCATCTTTAATTAATTAGAGACACTTTTCTTATTTAATTAAATAACTTCATTTAATTAATTAGGAATGGCTTCTCATTTAATTAAATAACTTTTTTTAATTAATTAGAAGTAAGTACTCTATTTAATTAAATAATTTCATTTAATTATTTCAAATTTTTTTTCGAAACTAGTCAACTCAAGTCAATCGTGGTTAAATCTGCTGAACTTTTGGTCAAACTTGATCTTTGCGTATGTGAATATGAACAAATGTGAGTATGAATTCCAGCAACAATTCGATGCAAATTCTCATTAAACTTTTCAAAATGAAAAGATGAGGGTCTCTTAAATAGACTTTCCTCGAATTCATCAACGGTTGAGATCGATTTCAATCAACAGTTAGGATTAAAGGTGAAGTTCAGTCATAAAGGGAGATTTTCAAATCAAAGGGAGTTAATAGATTTAATTTGAGTAAAATAAGGAGTTAACTGATTCAATTTGAGTAGAAAAAGGAGTTAACTGATTGAACTCATTTTTTATCAATAGTGAACTAGAAATTTCCCATTTTGAACTGAAGAGAGATTTTATTGAGATATTTAATTTAATAAAATGAGATATGCTCTCATAATTACTTTTTTTATTTAGTTAAATAATCTTTAATTAATTAGGGACACTTTTCTTATTTAGTTAAATAACTTCATTTAATTAGTTAGGAATGGCTTCTCATTTAATTAAATAACTTTGTTTAATTAATTAGAAGTAAGTACTCCATTTAATTAAATAATTTCGTTTAATTATTTCAAAATTCTTTTCGAAACTAGTCAACTCAAGTCAACCATGGTTAAATCTGGTCAACTTTTGGTCAAACTTGATCTTTGCGTATGTGAATATTAGCAAATGTGAGTATGATATCCAGCAAAAATTCGATGCAAATTCTCATTGAACATTTCAAAATGAAGAGATGAGGGTCTCTTAAATAGACTTTCTTGGAATTCATCAACGGTTGAGATCGATTTCAATCAACGGTCAGGATTAAATGTGAAGTTCAGTCATAAAGGGAGATTTCCAAATTAAAGGGAGTTAACAGATTTAATTTGAGTAAAATAAGGAGTTAACTGATTCAATTTGAGTAGAAAAAGGAGTTAACTAATTTAACTCATTTTTTATCAATAGTGAACTAGAAATTTCCCTTTTTGAACTGAAGAGAGATTTTGTTGAGATATTTAATTTAATAAAATGAGATATGCTCTGATAATTACTTTTTCTATTTGATTAATTAGAGACACTTTTCTTATTTAATTAAATAACTTCATTTAATTAATTAGGAATGACTTCTCATTTAATTAAATAACTTTCTTTAATTAATTAGAAGTAAGTACTCTATTTAATTAAATAATTTCGTTTAATTATTTCAAAATTCTTTTCGAAACTAGTCAACTCAAGTCAACCGTGGTTAAATCTGGTCAACTTTTGGTCAAACTTGATCTTTGCGTTTGTGAATATGAGCAAATGTGAGTATGAATTCCAGCAAGAATTCGATGCAAATTCTCATTCAACCTTTGAAAATGAAGAGATGAGGGTCTCTTAAATAGACTTTTCTTGAATTCATCAACGATTGAGATCGATTTCAATCAACGGTCAGGATTAAAGGTGAAGTTCAGTCATAGAGGGAGATTTCCAAATTAAAGGGAGTTAACAGATTTAATTTGAGTAAAATAAGTGTTAGAAATGAAAAAAGAAATCTGTAAATAAGCAAAACTAGGAAAGAATCTAAGTGAGTAAATGCATGAAAAGATATTACCATAAAATTGGAGAGAGAAAGCTTCAAGCTCCAATACCATGAGACAAGATATTTGGAAAGGGGAAAGTAAAGAAAACCCCTTGTGACATTATGAATGAGGCATGAAAAGCCTAAGAAGAAATAGAGAGAGAGAGATAGAGAGCAATGCTCATACAATAATTGAGAAGAGTAAGAAACCTCATTGTTGTTGAATGAGAGAGGAGGGTCATCTCTTAAATAGAGATGAGAGAGAGGAGTTAGAATGTAACTCCCATGTCTATGAATGCCACCATTCATATGTGTGTGAGGCCAAGTGTGAAATTCCTCTTAAGGAGGAATAATCTAAAATTAGAAATTACAATACATATTTATCCTCACATATTCCACTAGATGACAAAATAAGATGTAGTGGAAAAAGGACAAAAAAGAAATATATTAGGATACCTTGGCTTATATCCTAATATATTATAATAATAAATAAAGGAGGTCTAATCTTGGTTTATAAATACACCAAGGAAAGATTACAACTTCTAACACCCCCCTTTAATCTTTACTTGGGGAAATTACATCAAAGGGTATTAAACCCATAATTTTACAAAAATCTGCAACTTAGTCTTCAATATGAAGTAATTTGATTGTCTTTAAGCCATATGGAACATTTGTTGATCCAAGAGAAGTATATGAGTCCTTTGAATGTGATCAAGTGGAAGCATAGACACCTCTTCATATGTGGAAAACCAAGAAGGTTCCTTGATGGATCACCTAAATAAAAAGAACAACATGACAAATATCCACAAGTAGAATGCCATCATATATGCAAATTCGAAATCCTTTTGAATAAGGATAATAAAACTCTCATAGAGAAACAATGAGTAAAACATGTTACCACAAAAAAATGGAGATAACCTGATATCAAGATAAATTATATGCTCAAAAAATTGTCAACAAGGACAAATTGAGTAAAAAGCTTGATCAATGCTCTCATGAAAAGTATATGATACTAATGCACAAATGACCATAGACAAGGCCAACTAATGAAACGTGCATCAAAATTGCATCAATCATGTGGATATAGACAGTCCACTTAATGAATCATCCCACTGCAAGTTAATGGGCGATCAATCCATAACATGCATGACTCATGATCTAAGCAATAAAGTATGCATATCATTATCACATTAATATATGAAAATAACATAAAGGAGAGACATGCTGATCAAGATAGAATTATCATGATTTGTTAGGATAATCAAAAGAATGGATTATGAGGATATAACAACATATTGCCTTCAAATTGGATCAAATCATCTGAATTTGGAGAGAAAACTTCAATAATAGCATCCTCTTCAAACATGGAGGGAAACTCCATAAAAATATTATCCTATCAAAATGGAACAGATAGGATCAAATGGAGGGAAACTCAATATAAAATGAGTGCATACCAATATAGGATGGAGGGATACTCCATGGGCTAGATAAGGAAACTATGTATCAGTTATACTGAGGGGACCTACATAGTTATCCTTGAAAAATTGGCTCCCTATGCAACTCAAAACAAATATCATATAAATCATGTATATCAATGGTATAAAACCATAAAGTGCCAACACGAGCATAGAATGATGCTATAAAAGCATAGAAGTGCAACTATGGGCACATCAAAATATCAAAATGAAGGCAAATGTGTAAGATTACTCATAATCTAATCAAAATAAAATGATTTAAGGAAGATCAACTAAATATAGATATCAGGTATAAAACTCCATTGAGGGTAAACATGAGTATTAAATTCATTTTGCAAAGGTATATATTAATTTCTAAAATATTATAGTCATAAATTATATATTTATCTAGGCATATATGTGGGCCCCCATATATACTCAAATAAATATACGAAAATAGATTGGTTAAAGAAAATAATCACCTTTCCATACTTAATATTTTGGAAAGTCACAATTTATAAAAAGTCATAATATTTACTTTGGTTCAAAAATATAACCTCAAAGTAATAAGAACATAAATTCATGGGGCAAGAAAAGATCTCCCCATTTTTCTCATACTATGCCTTCAAGATTGGAAGAGATTCAAAAAGAATTTTTTTGAAATAAAACATTAAGAAAGATATAACTAAAAAAGCTTAGTAATTAATGATAGAGGTTAGATCTGGCAGATAAGAATATACTAAAAAGAGTTAAAAAAACTTTTCTAAAAAAAGTTTGAATAAAAGCTTGTAATGATAGAATATTGCACTTGTCTGACAATGAATGATTACATGCCAAAAATAGGTTGACAAGAGGCAATAATAAAAGTAAATGATGTTTCTGTCATGAGCTTAAAAAAGAAAAAGAATCTTGCATGAAAAGACAAGAAAAGATGAGCAATGATCTATTTTTTTTAAAAAAGACAGAGAATAATAATTGCACAGAGAATATTCTAAACATGCAAGAGACAAAATTAGAAACTTAAAACATGCAGACATGAAAAGACGAAAAAGCATAGTCTTTTTGATATCCTCTATGACAGATTTCTCTTATTTCATGCAAGATATCATAGAGGATATCTTTGGTTAAAGACAATGAAATAGCTCTTATTTGCAACAGATTTTCAAGTGAGGTATAGATATATAAAAAAAATTAAATTCAAGAAATGAAATGGATTAAAATTATTTTAAAATATGAGTAGACTAAGATATGAATTTGAAAAAGATAGGAAAACCCTTTGGCGGAAAGCCTTCCAAAGGGGGTTAGATGAAAAATAATAGAAAATAAGAAGTAACCTGCACAAATTAGAGCAAACAGAAGTTAATCGGGTTTGGCAGTAAACCAGCCAAACTCAAAAAAAAAAAAATTCAATTTCTTCCATCTTAAGAAGATTAAAGAAGAAATTAGTGAAATCTCTCTCAAGAGTCTCCTTCGAATTGTACCTTCATGCAAACACTCAAAACAAAGATTAAACTGGTCTGATACCATGTTAGAAATGGAAAAAGAAATCTGTAAATAAGCAAAACTAGGAAAGAATCTAAGTGAGTAAATGCATGAAAAGATATTACCATAAAATAGGAGAGAGAAAGCTTAAGGCTCCAACACCATGAGACAAGATATTTGGAAAGGAGAAAGCAAAGAAAACCCCTTGTGACATTATGAATGAGGCATGAAAAGCCTAAGAAGAAAGAGAGAGAGAGAGAGAGATAGAGAGCAATGCTCATACAATAATTGAGAAGAGGAAGAAACCTCATTGTTGTTGAATGAGAGAGGAGGGTCATCTCTTAAATAGAGATGAGAGAGAGGAGTTAGAATGTAACTCCCATGTCTATGAATGCCACCATTCATATGTGTGTGAGGCCAAGTGTGAGATTCCTCTTAAGGAGGAATAATCTAAAATTAGAAATTACAATACATATTTATCCTCACATATTCCACTAGATGACAAAATAAGATGTAGTGGAAAAAAGACAAAAAAGAAATATATTAGGATACCTTGGCTTATATCCTAATATATTATAATAATAAATAAAGGAGGTCTAACCTTGGTTTATAAATACACCAAGGAAAGATTACAACTTCTAACAATAAGGAGTTAACTGATCCAATTTGAGTAGAAAAAGGAGTTAACTGATTTAACTCTTTTTTTTTCAATAGTGAATTGGATATTTTCTTTTTTGAACTAAAGAGAAATCAAGAAGAAAATTCGGCTTCGTTGTCATTTACAATAAGGTTTAAAATACAATTTACAATAATCTCAATCCCAAATTTCAACAGTTAAATCAAATTTTCTTCATGACCCTATTCAAGGGATTTATAATATTTTTTGCAACTCATTTCTAGAACCATGGAGGGAACAAAATCGTATCAGGTGACCAGAAGCATGAACAAGAACAATTCAAAACATGCATATTTATACAAGGTTTTCACAACAAGATCTACAATAAATCAACACTAGGGAAAGGTGGATTCTTCCAACTAGGAGAAGTCGAGCACAACACCAAATCAGATGCCCAATCGAGGCTATTAACCAAGAACTTCTGTTCTTCCATTTAAAAATGCCATACTCATATGATGTTTGTGCTAACGGGTAGGGGCCCATAACACTCTACCCTTTCTCCCTCTTCTCATACTGAGAAGAGACTCAGCACTGGTTGGAGTCCAACTAAACAGACTTTTCCCAAAGTTGGTCACTTCTACCCTCTCCAAGGGTGAGTAATACCAATACACCCATGCAAGAAAAATCTCAAAATTGCAAACATAAACAAGAAAGGAAAACATCCACAATAAAAATGTTTTCAAATCTTCCCAACATACCCACAAACATAAAAATATTGAAATAAAAATAAAGTAGCAAAAGCATGAAACAAACATGAAAACTGAATAAGGGAGATGAGAATTTCCTACCTTCACAAAGAGGTAATGGCAAAGAACAAGTTTGAGTAGAGTCTCCACTTCCTTCCTTCAATCTTCAAAACTCCTCTCTAAATGTAGAGATTGGGTAACAACCTCCACAAGACCAAGAAGGGCCTCTAAATAGGCCTCCAACTCAACCACCCAAGGGCTCAATAACTACCCCACCCACTTGCAATTCTAGAAACTCCTAACTCAACCTACACTATGATTAAACCCTAAGTGGAGATGAGGTGAAGTAACTCAAGATAACCATGGTCAATTTTCGCATAAAGGTAAAAAGAGACTTTTTGAGTGACCTCAAAAGTCAATAAAAGGGGCTTAGGAGTTGGAAAAGACCCCTAACCCATACCCATACCCTTTGGGTATAATTATATCAAGTTTTAAGCCTTAGGAAAGAGGTTTAGAGCCAAATAAAATCTAGGAATAAAATAGGACCATCTAACTACTCTAACTTTGTAGATTAAACACTAATCTGGATTAAGGGATGACTAACATCGATTAAGAACCCAATAGCAAACTGACACCAACTAAACCAACTTGGGTCCAAAGGTTAAACAACTAACTCTAAACAGCACACTAAAGCACATAAACATTTTACGAGTGTCAAGCGACACTAACAGAACATAATTACGAACATTAACATTTAC
The DNA here is from genome assembly GCA_028749045.1 of Cupressus sempervirens. Classification (NCBI taxonomy): domain Eukaryota; kingdom Viridiplantae; phylum Streptophyta; class Pinopsida; order Cupressales; family Cupressaceae; genus Cupressus; species Cupressus sempervirens. The sequence continues at coordinate 464,384,781 of CM053791.1, read as the reverse complement.
TGAACAAAGAAGATACATACATATATCTCACAAGACAATACGTGAATTACGAACAAGGTCTCCAAAATTAGCACAAGGAGATTAGTTCTATTCCTCCGTAGGGTTTCTTGGCTAAATATCTACACACTCATTGCACACATCAGTAGTCCCGTAAAATCACATGTACATAATGTATATGTATCATAAATTCACATAAATTAAAATATACATCAATAAGGGTTTCTTCATCCTACTTAATTCTTAATCATTTAAAATCTCTTAAATCAAAGTCTTAATCTTACATTTACTGATTTCATCAACATACATATACATGAAACATTAAATGACAATCATCAAATATATCTGAAAGTAACATCACACAACATGAAATAATAAAGTATGTTCTAAGCATCAGATAATGTCTCAACATCTCGAGTCGTGAATATCAAAATAATAGTAATGTATCACTATGCTACGATGGGTCGGGGCAAGGCCTCACATCCTCCCCCACTAGGCATGAACTTCCTCCTAGAGTTCATAAAAAAGATATGAGTACTGAGATTGCATCTGCGCTACATCCTCCCATGAAGCCGTGACCTCATCGTAACAATCCCATTGGACCCTAACCTGGTCCATCTCTCAGCCTTGAAGTGCTAGGATCTGTCGGGCAATAATGTAGATAGGCTCCAGTGCTAGCTATCCGTCCGAATCCACCTATAAAGCATCCTAATCTATAATATGAGACTCATCATAAATGTATCCTCTAAGTACTAAAATATGAAACACATCATGGATGCGTGATAGGCTAGGTGGCAAAGCTAAACAATATGCAACAGGTCCTATCCTCTCAAGGATCTCGAATGGCCCAAAAAAATAGGGTGCCAACTTAGAGCCCTTTCCAAATTGAATCGGACTCTTGTGTGGTCGCACCCTCAAGAACACTCTATCACCAAACTGATACTCTTGATCTATCCTCTTCACATCAGCATACTTCTTCTGCCTATCATGTGCCTCTCTCAGGTGCTGTCTAATCAGGGTCACCTACTTCTCCATCTCCTTTACTAACTGGGGACCAATAGATACTCGATCCTCGATCCTGTCCCAACTCAAGGGTGTCTTGTATAGTCTCCCGTACAAGGCCTCATAAGGCGACATTCCTATGGAAGAATGATGCCCATTGTTATAGGCAAACTCGACAAGATGTAGGTATTCTTCCCATTTGACCTGATGATCCATCACATACATACATAGCATATCCTCCAAAACCTGATTCACTCGCTCGATCTGGTCATCAGTCTGAGGATGGTACGCTGTACTAAAATTAAGCCTAGTGCCCAAAGTCGACTGCAACTCTCTCCAAAATGAAGAAGTGAACAATGAGTCTCTATCAAAGATGATCTTACGGGGAACACCATGAAGTCTAACAATGTCCCACAAGAACACTTGGGCTATATGTCGTGCTGTGAATGTAGTATGCATGGGTGAAAAATGGGTAACCTTGGTCAATGTGTCAACTATCACCAAAATGGCATCATGGCGATGAGATGACATAGGAAGACCAACAATAAAATACATAGATATAGTGTCCCATTTCCACACAGCAATCTCATGCGGCAGGAGAAGCCCACCAGGGTGATGATGCTCCGCCTTCACCCTCTGGCACTCAAGGCATCTAGAAACTATTCTAGCAATCTGCACTCTCATTCCTGGCCAATGATACAACTCTATCAAATATGCATGTAACTTCTTAACACCAGAGTGTGCTGCATAAGGTGCTCTGTGAGCCTCCAGTACAATGAACTTGTGCAAACCCCCAATGGAAGGTACATACATACGTCCCCTATGATGCAAAAGTCCATCGGACTCCAAGGAATACTCTGCAAACTTCCCTTCCAAGGGTCTCTGAGAAAGTACTAACTGACTAACTTCTACATAAAGCTCATCAGTTGGTAAGTCTTGTAAGATCCGCTCTCTTAAGTCAGTGCAAGTAGTCACAGATAAAAGTTCATGGCACCTTCTGCTTAAGGCGTCTGCAACCACATTCTCCTTTCCCTTGATGTAATGAACATCAAAATCATACTCACACAAGAACTCCATCCACCTTCTTTGCCTAGCATTAAGGTTCGGTTGAGAAAATATGTACTGCAAGCTCTAGTGATTGGAATGAAGCTCGAATCTATGACCCAGAAGGAAATTTTGCCATCTCACCAAGGCATGAACCACTGCTGCTAGTTATAGGTCATGATTAGGATAATTGAGTTCATGAGTCTTCAACTTCCTAGACTCAAAGGAAATAGGTCGTCCTTGCTGCATAAGGACTACCCCTAAACCATCTAAAGATGCATCGATGCACACCACAAAATCTGCAACAGGATATGGTGCTACAAGAATCAGTGCACTCATGAGAGCTCTTGAAAAGATCTATCACACTTTTCTGTACACTCGTACTTCTTCCCCTTTTTATGAAGAGATGTGATGGGGTGTGCCAATCTAGAGAATCCTGAAATGAAGCGTTGGTAATATCCTGCTAGCCCCATAAACCTCCTCACTTCAGTAACACTGGCAGGTGTTGGCCAATCCATGATAGCCTTAACCTTTGATGGGTCTACTGAGACACCATCACCTGATATGACATGACCCAAATAATGAATCTTAGGTCTGAAGAATGCACACTTCGACAAGCTGTCAAACAACTGATTCTCTCTCAAGCTCTGCAATACCTTTCTCAGGTGCTCTTCATGCTCTCTCTCATTATGAGAATAAATTAGAATGTCATCAAGAAACACAACCACAAACTTATCCAAAAAGGTACAAAATACTCCATTCATGAGGCTCATGAATACAACTGGAGCATTCGTAAGGCCAAAAGGTACCACGATGAACTCGTAGTGGCCATACCTAGTACGAAAAGCTATCTTGGGGATATCACTATTTACAATCCTCAACTGATGGTAACCCCAACTTTAGGTCAATCTTTGAAAATACTCGGGCACCCTACAACTGATCAAAGAGGTCATCGATTCTGGAAAGAGGATATCAATTCTTGATGGTCACTTTGTTCAATTGTTGATAATCGATACACAACCTAAGTGATCCATCCTTCTTCTAGACAAAGATCACTAGTGCACCCCAAGGTGACACACTAGGTCAAATATGCCCCTTCTCTAAGAGTTCCTCCAATTGAGATTTTAGCTCACTAAGCTCATGAGTAGTCATCCTGTACGGTGCTCTCGAAACTGGCTTGGCTCCTGGTACTAGGTCTATATGAAAATCCACTGCTCGAGGTGGAGGCATACCAGGAAGGTCTAAAGGAAACACATTTGCAAACTCCTAAAGGATTGGAAAATCATCAAGGGATGACTCCCTCTCTGAATCTTCCTCTCTGTCACTAATAGTGATAGCAAACAACTGACAACCCTTTCACATGCACCGTCTAAGCTGCATAGCAGAAATCATATGAAGGGACATTGGCCTCTTCACTCCGAAGATCTCCCTAGAGATACCATCATCATCCACACATTCCACCCTCTTCTGTCGACAATCCATCTTGGTGTTGTGGGCATAAAGCCAATCCATGCCAAGAACAACATCATAAGAACCTAGAGGGGTAATGCGTAGATCAGTCCTAGTGGACATGTCTCCAATCTACATCTGAAAACTACGCACCAAGGAACTAACTAACACTCTGGCTCCTGAGGCTAACTCTACCTCCCAACTAACATCCTGTCTAACTACCACTAGCCTGCAATGCTCCACCACAAATATAGATATAAAAGAGTTAGTAGCCTCGAAATCAAATAAAAATGCAACCATACAACCTTGTATAATACTTGTAGCCTCGATAACTGTGGCTTGATGCTCAGCCTGGCAGTTGTCAACTGCTGCAAAAACTCTATGGGATCTACCCATGTCACCAACTGTTGGCTCTAAAAAAGCCCTGCTCTGACCACTGGATGCCTGTCCCTGTGGACACTCCCTAGCTATATGACCCATGCCACCAGAAGTGTAGCATGGTCCACGAGTATAAGATCGTGCACCCTGTGACCTAGACTGTTGTGGGCCTCTTGACCTACTAAATCCGCTGTATCCACCCCTAGAAGATTGCTGACTCTTCACTGACTATGATTATGGGGCCTGTACTTTCTGATCCTGCCTAGGTCCCTGTGACTGCCACTGCTTGGGCTTGGAGAATTGATAACCCCGAGAAGGTTTCTACTGCTGCTGCTGCTGGGGTTTTGGCTGCTGAGACTATTGGCCATTAGAGGACCCTGCTGTATAGTTCTGATTCCCTTTCCAAGGGTGTTTTTGCTGGGAGGAGTTTCAGTTCTAAGACCGATCTCGTGACTCCTGCCTACCTCGAGTATCCTCAGCAACTAGTGCTATCTCCACTGCCTATCTAAAGGTTGTAGGAAAGGCCATCTGAACCGGTCCCTGAAGAGAGAAATTTAGCCCCATGATAAAGTGATGCACACGTAGTTTCTCATCCTTCATGTATTCCACATAAAGAAGGAGCTCAAGAAACCTGCTCTCGTACTACGCCACTGTAAGGCCTCTCTGATAAAGAGAATGGAACTCCTCAATTTGTTTCTGTTGAAAATGCTCTAACAAGTACCTCTCTCAGAATCTTTCTAGGAAAGATTCCCGTGTGAGGGTGTCCATCCTCACTCCACCTATGATCTCCTCCTGATGTCACCAGTTGGAGGCATCCCCTCTCAACTGATGAACTGCTAGGCATGCTTTTAGATTACTCCTATTATGGCATAACCCAAAGCATCGCCGTAGGCTCTGCAACCATGCCTCTGCTACTATTCCCTTAGTGGAACTGGTAAATAATGGTGGCCCAAGTCGAATCAATTCCCTGATATCATCTCCTACATGTCTAGGAGGTCTGTCAAATGGAGGTCCTCTCTGGTGTATGGACTCTTCCTCGTGTTCACCCTGACCCTCTAACTACTTCGGTGGGGGACTCCTAGTCCTCTCTCTAACTCTGGGCCCACCTCCTCTGGGTCACTCTGCTTCCACTACTGGAATCTGCTGAACTGGCTGAACTACAGGTACTACTCTCTGCTGAAATACACTGATCAAAGTCTGAAGTGCATCTATAATGTCCTAGTTTGGGTTTGGTGGTGGTAGAGGTGGTGGTGGTGGAGGTGGTCCATCCTCCTATCCCGCTCTACCACCCTTAGCCCTATGACCTCTGCCTCATCGGCTACGAGTAACAGGCGACATCTTTACAATTAAAAGTTTCAGTTAAGTTTAGGAAGCACAATGGTTTAAGGTTCCTAGTGTTGAAAACTAGGCTCTGATAGTATGTGAACATGAGCAAATGTGAGTATGAATTTCAGCAACAATTTGATGCAAATTCTCATTCAACCTTTCAAAATGAAGAGGTGAGGGTCTCTTAAATAGACTTTCCTAGAATTCATCAATGGTTGAGATCGATTTCAATCAACGGTTAGGATTAAAGGTGAAGCTCAGTCATAAATGGAGATTTTTAAATTAAAAGGAGTTAACAAATTTAATTTGAGTAAAATAAGGAGTTAACTGATTCAATTATAGTAAAAAAAGGAGTTAACTAATTTAACCAATTTTTCATCAATAGTGAACTGGAAATTTCCCTTTTTGAACTGAAGAGAGATTTTGTTGAGATATTTAAATTAATAAAATCAGATATGCTCTCATAATTACTTTTTCTATTTAATTAAATAATCTTTAATTAATTAGAGACACTTTTCTTATTTAATTAAATAACTTCATTTAATTAATTAGGAATGGCTTCTTATTTAAGTAAATAACTTTGTTTAATTAATTAGAAGTAAGTACTCCATTTAATTAAATAATTTCGTTTAATTATGTTAAAATTCTTTTCAAAACTAGTCAACTCAAGTCAACCGTGGTTAAATTTGGTCAACTTTTGGTCAAACTTGATCTTTGCGTATGTGAATATGAGAAAATGTGAGTATGAATTCCAGCAACAATTCGATGCAAATTCTCATTCAACCTTTCAAAATGAAGAGATGAGGGTCTCCTAAATAGACTTTTCTGGAATTCATCAATGGTTGAGATCGATTTCAATCAACGGTCAGGATTAAAGGTGAAGTTCATTCATAAAGAGAGATTTCCAAATTAAAGTGAGTTAGCAGATTTAATTTGAATAAAATAAGGAGTTAACTAATTCAATTTGAGTAGGAAAAAGAGATAACTGATTTAACTCATTTTTGATCAATAGTGAACTGGAAATTTCCCTTTTTGAACTGAAGAGAGATTTTTTTGACATATTTAATTTAATAAAATGAGATATGCTCTCATAATTACTTTTTCTATTTAATTAAATAATCTTTAATTAATTAGAGACACTTTTCTTATTTAATTAAATAACTTCATTTAACTAATTAGGAATGGCTTCTCATTTAATTAAATAAATTTGTTTAATTAATTAGAAGTAAGTACTCCATTTAATTAAATAATTTCATTTAATCATTTCAAAATTCTTTTCGAAACTAGCCAACTCAAGTCAACTGTGGTTAAATCTGGTCAACTTTTGGTCAAACCTGATCTTTGCGTATGTGAATATGACCAAATGTGAGTATGAATTCCAGCAACAATTTGATGCAAATTCTCATTCAACCTTTCAAAATGAAGAGATGATGGTCTCTTAAATAGACTTTCCTGAAATTCATCAATGGTTGAGATCGATTTTCGTCAACGGTCAAGATTAAAGGTGAAGTTCAGTCATAAAGGGAGATTTCCAAATTAAAAGGAGTTAACAGATTTAATTTGAGTAAAATAAGGAGTTAACTGATTCAATTTGAGTAGAAAAAAGAGTTAACTGATTTAACTCATTTTTTATCAATAGTGAACTGAATATTTCCCTTTTTGAACTGACGAGAGATTTTGTTGAGATATTTAATTTAATAAAATAAGATATGCTCTCATAATTAATTTTTTTTTTTAATTAAATAATCTTTAATTAATTAGAGACACTGTTCTTATTTAATTAAATAACTTCATTAAATTAATTAGGAATGGCTTCACATTTAATTAAATAACTTTGTTTAATTAATTAGAAGTAAGTACCCCATTTAATTAAATAATTTCGTTTAATTATTTCAAAATTCCTTTCGAAACTAGTCAACTCAAGTCAACCGTGGTAAAATTTGGTCAACTTTTGGTCAAACTTGATCTTTGCGTATGTGAATATGAGCAAATGTGAGTATGAATTCCAGCAACAATTCGACGCAAATTCTCATTCAACCTTTTAAAATGAAGAGATGAGGGTCTCTTAAATAGACTTTCCTATAATTCATCAACGGTTGAGATCGATTTCAATCAATGGTCAGGATTTAAAGGTGAAGTTCAGTCATAGAGAGAGATTTCCAAATTAAAGGGAGTTAACAGATTTAATTTGAATAAAATAAGGAGTTAATTGATTCAATTTGAGTAGAAAAAGGAGTTAACTGATTTAACTCATTTTTGATCAATAGTGAACTGGAAATTTCTCTTTTTGAACTAAAGAGAAATTTCGTTGAGATATTTAATTTAATAAAATGAGATAAGCTCTCATAATTACTTTTTCTATTTAATTAAATAATCTTTAATTAATTAGAGACAATTTTCTTATTTAATTAAATAACGTCATTTAATTAATTAGGAATGGCTTCTCATTTAATTAAATAACTTTTTTTAATTAATTAGAAGTAAGTACTCCATTTAATTAAATAATTTCGTTTAATGATTTCAAAATTCTTTTTGAAACTAGTCAATTCAAGTCAACCATGGTTAAATCTAGTCAACTTTGGGTCAAACTTGATTTTTGCATATGTGAATATGAGCAAATGTGAGTATGAATTCTAGCAATAATTCGATGCAAATTCTTATTCAACCTTTCAAAATGAAGAGATGAGAGTCTCTTAAATAGACTTTCCTAGAATTCATCAACGGCTGAGATCAAATTCAATCAACAGTCAGGATTAAAAGTGAAGTTCAGTCATAAAGGGATATTTCCAAATTAAAGGGAGTTAACAGATTTAATTTGAGTAAAATAAGGAGTTAACTGATTCAATTTGAGAAGAAAAAGGAGTTAACTGATTTAACTCATTGTTGATCAATAGTGAACTGAAAATTTCCCTTTTTGAATTGAAGAGAGATTATGTCGAGATATTTAATTTAATAAAATAAGATATGCTCTCATAATTACTTTTTCTATTTAATTAAATAATCTTTAATTAATTAGAGACACTTTTCTTATTTAATTAAATAACTTCATTCAATTAGCTAAGAATGGCTTCTCATTTAATTATATAACTTTGTTTAATTAATTATAAGTAAGTAATCCATTTAATTAAATAATTTCTTTTAATTATTTCTAATTTCTTTTCGAAAATAGTCAACTCAAGTCAACCGTGGTTAAATCTGGTCAACTTTTTTTCAAACTTAATCTTTGTGTATGTGAATATGAGCAAATGTGAGTATGAATTCTAGCAACAATTCGATGCAAATTCTCATTCAACCTTTCAAAATGAAGAGATGAGGGTCTCTTAAATAGACTTTCCTGGAATTCATCAACGGTTGAGATCGATTTCAATCAACTGCCAGGATTAAAGGTGAAGTTCAGTCATAAAGGGAGATTTCTAAATTAAAGGGAGTTAACAGATTTAATTTGTGTAAAATAAGGAGTTAACTGATTCAATTTGAGTAGAAAAAGGAGTATACTAATTTAACTCATTTTTGATGAATAGTGAACTGGAAATTTCCATTTTTGAACTGAAGAGAGATTTTGTTGAGATATTTAATTTAATAAAATGAGATATGCTCTCATAATTACTTTTTCTATTTAATTAAATAATTTTTAATTAATTAGAGACAATTTTCTTATTTAATTAAATAACTTCATTTAATTAATTAGGAATGGCTTCTCATTTAATTAAATAACTTTGTTTAATTAATTAGAAGTAAGTACTCCATTTAATTAAATAATTTTATTTAATTATTTCAAAAAAAAATTTGAAACTAGTCAACCGTAGTTAAATCTAGTCAACTTTTGGTCAAAATTGATCTTTGCGTATGTGAATATGAGCAAGTGTGAGTATGAATTCCACCAACAATTCGATGCAAATTCTCATTCAACCTTTCAAAATGAAGAGATGAGGGTCTCTTAAATAGACTTTCCTAGAATTCATCAACAGTTGAGATCGATTTCAATCAACGGTTAGGATTAAAGGTGAAGTTCAGTCATAAAGGGAGATTTTCAAATTAAAGGGAGTTAACAGATTTAATTTGAGTAAAATAAGGAGTTAACTAATTCAATTTGAGTAGAAAAAGGAATTAACTCATTTAACTCATTTTTGATCAATAGTGAACTGAAAATTTCCCTTTTTCAACTAAAGAGAGATTTTGTTGAGATATTTAATTTAATAAAATGAGATATGCTCTCATAATTACTTTTTTTGTTTAATTAAATAATATTTAATTACTTAGAGACACTTTTCTTATTTAATTAAATAACTTCATTTAATTAATTAGGAATAGCTTATCATTTAATTAAATAATTTTTTAAAATTAGTTAGAAGTAAGTACTCCATTTAATTAAATAATTTTGTTTAATTATTTCAAAATTCTTTTCAAAACTAGTCAACTCAAGTTAACCGTGGTTAAATCTGGTCAACTTTTGGTCAAAATTGATCTTTGGTTATGTGAATATGAGCAAATGTGAGTATGAATTCTAGCAACAATTCGATGAAATTTTTTATTCAACCTTTCAAAATGAAGAGATGAGGGTCTCTTAAATAGTCTTTTCTAGAATTCATCAACGGTTGAGATCGATTTCAATCAACGATAAGGATTAAAGGCGAAGTTCAGTCATAAAGGAAGATTTCCAAATTAAAGGGAGTTAACAGATTTAATTTGAGTAAATTAAGGAGTTAACTGATTCAATTTGAGTAGAAAAAGGAGTTCACTGATTTAACTCATTTTTTATCAATAGTGTACTTGAAATTTCCATTTTTGAACTGAAGAGAGATTTTGTTGAGATATTTAATTTAATAAAATGAGATATGCTCTCATAATTACTTTTTCTATTTAATTAAATAATCTTTAATTAATTAGAGACACTTTTCTTATTTAATTAAATAACTTTATTTAATTAGTTAGGAATGGCTTCTTATTTAATTAAATAATTTCGTATAATTATTTCAAAATTCTTTTCGAAACTAGTCAAATCAAGTCGACCTTGGTTAAATTTGGTCAACTTTTGGTCAAACTTGATCTTTGCGTATGTGAATATGAGGAAATGTGACTATGAATTTTAGCAACAATTCGATGCAAATTCTCATTCAACCTTTCAAAATGAAGAGATGAGGATCTCTTAAATAGACTTTTTTGGAATTCATAAACGGTTGAGATCGATTTCAATCAACGGTCAAGATTAAAGGTGAAGTTCAGTCATAAAGGGAGATTCCCAAATTAAAGGGAGTTGACAGATTCAATTTGAGTAAAATAAGGAGTTAACTGATTCAATTTGTGTAGAAAAAGGAGTCAACTGATTTAACTCATTTTTTATCAATAGTGAATTGGAAATTTCCTTTTTTGAACTGAAGAGAGATTTTGTTGAGATATTTAATTTAATAAAATTAAATATGCTCTGATAATTACTTTTTCTATTTAATTAAATAATCTTTAATTAAGTAGAGACATATTTCTTATTTAATTAAATAACTTCATTTAATTAATTAGGAATGGCTTCTCATTTAATTAAATAACTTTGTTTAATTAATTAGAAGTAAGTACTCTATATTATTGAATAATTTCGTTTAATTATTTCAAAATTCTTTTCGAAACTAGTCAACTCAAGTCAACCGTAGTTAAATCTGGTCAACTTTTGGTCAAACTTGATCTTTCTGTATGTGAATATGAGCAAATAGTGAACTGAAAATTTCCCTTTTTGAACTGAAGAGAGATTTTGTTGAGATATTTATTTTAATAAAACGAGATATGCTTTCATAATTACTTTTTCTATTTAATTAAATAATCTTTAATTAATTAAAGACACTTTTCTTATTTAATTAAATAACTTCATTTAATTTGTTAGGAATGGCTTCACATTTAATTAAATAACTTTGTTTAATTAATTAGAAGTACTTAGTCCATTTAATTAAATACTTTCGTTTAATTATCTCAAAATTCTCTTCGAAACTAGTCAACTCAAGTCAATCATGGTTAAATTTGGTCAACTTTTTGTCAAACTTAATCTTTGTGTATGTTAATATGAGAAAATGTGAGTATGAAATCCAACAACAATTTGATGCAAATTCTCATTCAACCTTTCAAAATGAAGAGATGAGGGTCTTTTAAATAGACTTTCTTGGAATTCATCAACAATTGAGATCGATTTCAATCAACGGTCAGATTAAAGGTGAAGCTCAGTCATAGAGAGAGATTTTCAAATTAAAAGGAATTAACGGATTTAATTTGAGTAAAATAAGGAGTTAACTGATTCAATTTGAGTAGAAAAAGGAGTTAACTGATTTAACTCATTTTTGATCAATAGTGAACTAGAAATTTCCCTTTTTGACCTGAAGAAAGATTTTGTTGAGATATTTAATTTACTAAAATGAGACATGCTCTCATAATTACTTTTTCTATTTAATTAAATAATCTTTAATTAACTAGAGACACTTTTCTTATTTAATTAAATAACTTCATTTAATTAATTAGGAATGACTTCTCATTTAATTAAATAACTTTTTTTAATTAATTAGAAGTAAGTACTCCATTTAATTAAATAATTTCATTTAATTATTTCAAAATTCTATTCGAAACTAGTCAACTCAAGTCAATCGTGTTTAAATATGGTCAACTTTTAGTCAAACTTGATCTTTGCATATGTGAATATGAGAAAATGTGAGTATGAATTTCAACAACAATACGATGCAAATTCTCATTCAACCTTTCAAAATTAAGAGATGAGGGTCTCTTAAATAGACTTTTCTGAAATTCATCAACGGTTGAGATCGATTTCAATCAACGGTTAGAATTTATAGGTGAATTACAGTCATAAAGGGAGATTTCTAAATTAAAGTGAGTTAACAGATTTAATTTCAGGAAAATAAGGAGTTAACTAATTCAATTTGAGTAGAAAAAGGAGTTAACTGATTTAACTCATTTTTGATCAATAGTGAACTGGAAATTTCCCTTTTTGAACTGAAGAAAAGTTTTCTTGAGATATTTAATTTACTAAAATGAGATATGCTCTCATAATTACTTTTTCTATTTAATTAAATAATCTTTAATTAACTAGAGACACTTTTCTTATTTAGTTAAATAACTTCATTTAATTAATTAGGAATGGCTTCTCATTTAATTAAATAACTTTGTCTAATTATTTAGAAGTAAGTACTCCATTTAATTAAATAATTTTATATAATTATTTCAAAAAAAATTTCGAAACTAGTCAACTCAAGTCAACCATATTTAAATCTGGTCAACTTTTAGTCAAACTTGATCTTTGCGTATGTGAATATGAGCAAATGTGAGTATGAATTCCAACAAAAATACGATGCAAATTCTCATTCAACCTTTCGAAATCAAGAGATGAGGGTCTCTTAAATAGATTTTCTTGAAATTCATCAACGGTTGAGATCGATTTCAATCAATGGTCAGGATTTAAAGATGAATTACAGTCATAAAGGGAGATTTCCAAATTAAAAGAAGTTAACAGATTTAATTTTAGAAAAATAATATTTAATTTTAGAAAAATAATTACTTTTTCTACTTAATTAAATAATATTTAATTAATTAGAGACACTTTTCTTATAAAAATAAATAACTTCATTTAATTAATTGGGAATGGCTTCTCATTTAATTAAATAAATTTGTTTAATTAATTAGAAGTAAATACTCCATTTAATTAAATAATTTCATTTAATTATTTCAAAATTCTTTTCGAAACTAGTCAACTCAAGTCAACCGTGGTTAAATCTGGTCAACTTTTGGTCAAACTTGATCTTTGTGTATGTGAATATGAGCAAATTTGAGTATGAATTCCAGCAAAAATTCGATGCAAATTCTCATTCAACCTTTCAAAATGAAGAGATGAAAATCTCTTAAATAGACTTTCCTAAAATTCATGAACGGTTGAGATCGATTTCTATCAGCAGTCAGGATTAAAGGTGAAATTCAGTCATAAAGGGAGATTTCCTTATTAAAGGGAGTTAACGAATTTAATTTGAGTAAAATAAGGAGTTAACTGATTCAATTTGAGTAGAAAAAGGATTTAACTGATTTAACTCATTTTTTATCAATAGTGGACTGAAAATTTTCCTTTTTGAACTGAAGAGAGATTTTGTTGAGATATTTAATTTAATAAAATGAGATATGCTCTCATAATTACTTTATCTATTTAATTAAATAATCTTTAACTAATTAGAGACAGTTTTCTAATTTAGTTAAATAACTTCATTGAATTAATTAGGAATGGCTTCTCATTTAATTAAATAACTTTTTTTAAATAATTAGAAGTAAGTACTGCATTTAACTAAATAATTTTCTTTAATTATTTCAAAAAAAAATTCGAAACTAGTCAACTCAAGTCAATCGTGGTTAAATCTGGTCAACTTTTGGTCAAACTTGATCTTTGCGTATATGAATATGAGCAAATGTGAGTATGAATTTCAGGAACAATTCGATACAAATTCTCATTCAACCTTTCAAAATGAAGAGATGAGGGTCTCTAAAATAGACTTTATTTGAATTCATCAACAGTTGAGATCGATTTCAATCAACGGTCAAGATTAAAGATGAAGTTCAGTCATAAAGGGAGATTTTCAAATTAAAGGGAGTTAACGAATTTAATTTGAGTAAAATAAGGAGTTAATTGATTCAATTTGAGTAAAAAAAGGAGTTAACTGATTTAATTCATTTTTGATCAATAGTGAACTGGAAATTTTCCTTTTTTAACTGCAGAGAAATTTTGTTAAGATATTTAATTTAATAAAATGAGATATGCTCTCATAATTACTTTATCTATTTAATTAAATAATCTTTAATTATTTAGAGACACTTTTCTAATTTAATTAAATAACTTCATTTAATTAATTAGGAATGGCTTCTCATTTAATTAAATAACTTTATTTAATTAATTCGAAGTAAGTACTCCATTTAATTAAATAATTTTGTTTAATTATTTTAAAATTCTTTTCAAAATTAGTCAACTCAAGTCAACAGTTGTTAAATCTGGTCAACTTTTGGTCAAATTTGATCTTTGCGTATGTGAATATGAGCAAATGTGAGTATGAATTCCAGCAACAATTCGATGCAAATTCTCATTCAACCTTTCAAAATGAAATATGAGGGTCTCTTAAATAAACTTTCTTGGAATTCATCAACAGTTGAAATCAGTTTCAATCAGCGCTCAGTATTAAAGGTGAAGTTCAGTCATAAAGGGAGATTTCCAAATTAAAAGGGAGTTAACAGGTTTAATTTGAGTAAAATAAGGAGTTAACTGATTCAATTTTAGTAGAAAATGGAGTTAACTGATTTAACTCATTTTTGATCAATAGTGAATTGGAAATTTTTCTTTTTGAACTGAAGAGAGATTTTGTTGAGATATTTAATTTACTAAAATGAGATATGCTCTCAGAATTGCTTTTTCTATTTAATTAAATAATCTTTAATTAATTACAGACACTTTTCTTATTTAATTCAATAACTTCATTTAATTAATTAGGAATGGTTTCTCATTTAATTAAATGACTTTGTTTAATTAATTAGAAGTAAGTACTCCATTTAATGAAATAATTTTTTTAAATTTTTTTAAAATTCTTTTCGAAACTAGTCAACTCAAGTGAATCGTGGTTAGATCTGGTCAACTTTTTGTCATACTTGATCTTTGCGTATGTGAATATGAGCGAATGTGAGTATAAATTCCAGCAACAATTTGATGCAAATTCTCATTCAACCTTTCAAAATGAAGAGATGAGGGTCTCTTAAATAGCCTTTCCTGGAATTCATCAACGGTTGAGATAGATTTCAATCAACGGTTAGGATTAAAGGTGAAGTTCAGTCATAAATGGAGATTTCCAAATTAAAGGGAGTTAACGGATTTAATTTGAGTAAAATAAGGAGTTAAGTGATTCAATTTGAGTAGAAAAAAGAGTTAACTGATTTAACTCATTTTTTATCAATAGTGAATTGGAAATTTCCCTTTTTGAACTGAAAAGAGATTTTGTTGAGATATTTAATTTAATAAAATGAAATGTGCTCTCATAATTACTTTTTCTATTTAGTTAAATAATCTTTAATTAATTAGAGACACTTTTCTTATTTAATTAAATAACTTTATTTAATTAATTAGGAGTGGCTTCTCATTTAATTAAATAACTTTATTTAATTAATTAGAAGTAAGTACTCCATTTAATTAAAAAATTTCGTTTAATTATTTCAAAATTCTTTTCGAAACTAGTCAACTCAAGTCAACCATGGTTAAATCTGGTCAACTTTTGGTCAAACTTGATCTTTGCATATGTGAATATGAGCAAATGTGAGTATGAATTCCAACAACCATTTGATGCAAATTCTCATTCAACGTTTCAAAATGAAGAGATGAGGGTCTCTTAAATAGTCTTTCCTGAAATTCATCAATGGTTGAGATCGATTTCAATCAACAGTTAGGATTAAAGTTGAAGTTCAGTCATAAAGGGAGATTTCCAAATTAAAGGGAGTTAAAGATTTAATTTGAGTAAAATAAGGAGTTAACTGATTCAATTTGAGTAGAAAAAGGAGTTAATTGATTTAACTCATTTTTGATATAACATACATAACAGATTACATTCTTTAAAGATCCCTTAATGTTGAATTATATACAAGAATCCATCTAGAACAACATCCACATGATATAATAATGATAAGTCCAATGTTTAAACATTACATTTCCAAATGCTAAATCATCCTCTGTACATGTCACAGGGTATGACAAGCTCAAAGAATATTCATAAGTAGAATAAGGTACATCATCCTATTCCAATCCATGATACATCAAAGTAGAGATAATCACATGATACATCATCATAGAAGACATATACACCCATCATAAAGATCAAACAAAATAAACTAAGTGCACGGTTCCTCCCAATTGTTAATAGCATTATTAGACTATCGTGGGCCCTAGCCATCCCTCCGTGCGTAACATCCCAAATCACCGAAGAGATCATCAGTATTAACATAGTAGGAATGTCACTCCTAACATATACAACACCATATGCAGAAAGTAATCTAACATGCAAATATAAGCATAAGATAACATCATCTAACATATGCTAATCATCAATGAAAGGATACATATCCACCATCACGAAGGACGCATCAGCCACGATGTCTCAATGAATCTCAAAATGATAAGAGTGGAAAATACACTACCACCTGACCGCGTGGTACCGAAGTGGTCCACTCCCACTCTGCTAAGGAGATAATCTCAAGTCCCAAACAAGTTGTCAAAATCTCATAGCATAAATCTCTATAGTCCAGGAATCTTAAAAGTATACTAACTCAAAGTTTCCAATCACAAACTGACATCTAATCCCAAAAAAACACAATGACATGTAGGAACCTACTATGCAAGCAAGAAAGTGTCATTGCATTTATCATGTATAAGTTACCCTGGCAGTTAGCTAAACTCCACAGGTCCATACTGATCTCATGCGGCCTGTAGTATCCTCTCATACTAACAAGGCATACTATGAAATGCAAGGTCGCAACCATGCATCTCACTACTCCCATCCTAGCCTGTACAAGCGCTCAAGGCATGGGCAAGAAAAACACTTACCTTTTTAGGTTCATTTAATTATTATTAGGTGTGAATGTTATCAATTATTAATCCAGCTTACAATGAGTTACCCTGGCAGCCTCTTAGGGCCCCGACCCCTATTGCAAGCCACTTCCCGACACTACATGTAGATATCCTACCCTAATACTCATGTACTCATAAATCTCAAAATTACAAAAGATAATCCATAATAAAATCATCAAATCTCCATAAGCAAACATCCATAGAAAATCATGAACACAACAACTCTCTATTGGCAACTGAAGTATCACTGATAATCAAATGTATCCAATGGTTCTCAATAACCAAAATATATCTCAATCATATTGATCGAAGACTCCAAAAATGGTAGATTCAAGAATGTCACAACATGACATCATCAAGAATAAATCCACATCTCTGTCCCATCATGGTGACTAGAAAATAATCAAGGATAACTGATCGATGACCAAAAATAATGGTTAATTCAAGTGTCTCATAAATAAGAACCTCAACTATAACAATCAGTATTACAACCAATACATAGAGCATTCCATCACATAACCATGGTTGGGTTTATAAAGATCAAGATTAAAACATCATCATGACATTACAATCACATAACTCCCAAGCCTCTGGTAGACGTCCTATAACTGGTCAACACTAGTCAACCCAAAACCCAAAACAATAGCATAAAGAATACACAATGTAAACACATATTTTGGTTTTGCTAAGTTTTCAATTTCAAATGCAAAACTCTCAGTTAACTTTTCCCAAACTCTATGAAGTGGAGAAATTTCACGTTTTACATAACTCATGTATTTGTTTGATAGATAAAAAGTTTCTCCATTAGACTCAATTTTCTAATTGAACTAATAATATTTTATTTATATAAACTTTGTTTGAAGATTGACATTTCGTATGAATGAAACTTTGATTATTTATTCTAATAATTAATCTTAATTAAAACTAAGTTTAATTAAATTAATTATTAATATCTCTTCATAATTGACAAGCTTAATAGCAATATTTTAAGTCATTAAAAAGAGTGACCCCTTAATTGAGAATTTTATAATAATCATTTATAATTAATTATATATACATATATACTTATATACTTATATATATATATATATATATATATATATATATATATACTTATATATATATATATATAAATACTTATATATATATATATATATTTAATAGCATTTAATAATTAATAACATTTCAGCATTTAAAACAAAATCAAAATTCAAATTGCATATGAAATAACATTGCGGATTAAACCTTATATAATTTGAAACCGACATATGACTCAACAAGATTTAAAATCGCGCGACTATTTAAAGTACCACACTGCAAGTACACTACGGATCGCAGGTACACTGAGGTCGTAGGTACCCTGTGATCTCGCAGGCCTGCGGTGGGTGGGGTATATGATTCCTGCCCAACATTTACATATATATCTTTTTAAAACGTTTTCAATGTAATGTTTTCTTTTTATAACATTTTTTCGAAACAAAATTGAAATCGCAAATGCGTTTTAATGAGTATTACTGCGATAACTCACTCAGCTTTCCAATTAATTATATATATATATATATATATATATATATATATATATATATATATATATATATATATATATATATATATATATATATATATATATATATATATATAATATACACAGGGTTTTATACAGTATAAATTTATATACGAAAATACAGATCTGAACTATATATATTTTTTCACAAAGAATATATATATATATATTTATAAGTTCCCTACAATTATTTACTCTCTAAATTTTTTCTATAATTTTTTTTTTCAATGAATTTGGCTACAATTCAACCCTAGCCCTGTATATTTTTTTCAGATCTATGCATGTAATATTCTCAAATAAATTAACTACCCAATAGAGAATGTATACAATAACAATAGGAAATTCCTCAGAAGATATATAGAAGAAACGAAGAAGATAGGGAAATGAAAGATGCAGAAATAGCATAAATAAAATCACAAGAATCTACCTGGATTCTGATGCTAATTTGCTCTTCCTCAAAAATCCTGCAGAGTAAGCTCCCTTCTTCAGAACTCTCGAATCCTCCAATACTCCAATTGCACTCCAAACGCTATATCTAAGCTTCTAGGAATGCCTGAATATAAAGAGCTCTGAGGAAATCTCTAAAATGCTTCTTGAAACAGCTGGAAGGTGTCACCAACTAAGCATGGGTCTTTTCCAACCTTTTTGATGAGTCATAGAGTTGTAGACACCTTGTGCTTAATTGATGCACTAACCCCCATGTTGTTGACACATGTTAATTCCCATGCAAGCTTATAACTCCAATTTACTTTTTAAATAATTTCTATTTAAATTTAATAACTTTCATTTTAATTTTTATAACTTTTATTATTATTATTTATTTATTACTTTATTATTATTTTATAATTATTATTAATTTTAATTTCTAGTTTTCTTTTATTTAATTCTTTTCCTTAATAATTCACATTTAATTAATTACAATCAAAATATCAAAGATCGTGATATTTTATTAATTTTCTCAAATAAATAATTTATTAATTAAATCTATTTATTAAGACTTAATTAATGAAAAATTCACCATAGACCTCGAAGATAAAATATGAAAACCCATCATAGAACAAATCATACAAAATCAATCTAAAGGGTTAAAAATCATGAAATATGTCATCCGACACATTCGGTGGGTATTCAACTCTGATACTTGTCCTAACTCACTAGGACAAATGGTTTTTAGGTTTGGGATTTGGACTTGAGAATTTATCTCCCTTCTCTTATCATTGAGATAGTATAATAGGGTATGCTCATCCTGGCAATTCAAAGAAGTCGATACCCGGTACCTGCAACCTGTAGAAAAACCATGCATGTACCTACAATATATAATGCTAAGCTAAACAGACAATGGCAAGAAGTGGTGCATCATGTAGATCCCGACTAAGTAGGTGACTACGACTCCCTTCCTTAACCACATCAGAAATGCCATACAATAAGAAAACACGCACACCATACAAATGCAAGTATGGGGTAAGTAACCATAATAAAACACATGAGATAATAAACCATCTAACTAATCATCATTAATAACTGAAAACAATGTAATGATCATCATACATACATGAAATGTAAAGTCTAAATGATCTCATCATATAACAACTGAATCCATATCATAATATCTGATAGTGTCAAAACAACACCACTAAACCATCAACATAAAACTAGTCTACATAGTCTGATAATAATAGCAACAAAAAGTCTAGAAAAGATGTGAACGAGGGTAGGCACTACATCCACCCCCCCTTGAATTAGGCTTACTCCTGGAAGCCTACAAACAAATAGGGATATAACTCCCTCAATCTAGCTGCATCCTCTCAAGTAGCTAAAGAATCATCAGTAGGGTCCCATGGGACCCTTACCTGCTCGATGGTTCAACTCCTGAGGGTCAACTTTCGCTGCTCCAGAATACAAACCAGCTCCAAAGATAGCTGGCCGTCCTCTACCTACAATGCATTCCCATCAAGAACATGCACAATATCAGGAATATACTACCTAAGCACTGAAACATGGAAAACATCATGAATGCGAGCTAGGCTAGGAGGTAGAGAAAGACGGTAAGCATTTGGACCAATCCTCTCCAAAATCTCGAATGTTCCCACAAAATGATGTGCTAGCTTAGAACCCTTTCCATATTGGATTGGACTCTTTCACGGTCGCACTCTCAAGAAAACCTTATCACCAACAGCAAATTGCTTATCTATCCTATGAGCATCGGCATACTTCTTCTGCCTATCCTGTGCCATAGTCAAATGCTCATCGATACACACTACCTGTTGCTCCATATCACGAAGCATCTTAGGACCCAACAGAATATGATCCTCGAGGTTGTCCCAACTCAATGGTGTATGACAAGGACGTCCATATAATGCCTGAAAAGGTGCCATGCCAATAGAACTATGATACCCATTGTTGTAAGCAAACTCCACTAGGTAGAGATAGTCCTCCCAATGTGTCTGCCTATCCATCACATACATCCATAACATATCCTCCAAAATCTGATTCACCCTCTCTGTCTGACCATCAGTCTCTGAATGATATGCCGAACTGAAGTTTAGCTATGCTCCAAGCTCATGCTACACCGATGTCCAAAATGTAGATGTGAATATAGGATCCTTGTCAAAAATGATCTTTCTAGGAATACCATGTAATCTCGCAATGTCACGCATGAAGACATTCGCTACAGAAGCTGCTGGTGCTCCTATAAAACCACCTTGACCAAGGTTGACACTTTTCTCAACAAGGATTGCTCGATGTACCACATCCTTGAGATTTTTTGGCTCAAATACCTTGACACTCCCAATTATACGGTTACTCAAACCCCTAATAAAGTGTTGTGTCAACTGAGCTGAATTTTCACTGAACCCTGAAAAAGGCATAAGCTCATAAAACTTACGCTCATACTCGGTCACTAACAAAGTGTATTGCTTGAGATTATGAAACTCATCTGCCCTTTGTAGTTTCCATTCCTCTGGTAGGAATCATTCATGGAAACTCTCTAAGAATAGTTCCCACGTGACACTGCTCATATCGATTCCCAGCTTCTTCTCCTCAATCGTCCATCAAGTGGCCCCAAAATTCTCTAAACTAGTGATCGCAAATCTTGCCTTAACATTGCTGTCAAAATCCTGCATGGCAAAAATCCTGTTGAGGGAAATTAGCCATTGCTCGGCCACATAACTAGAACCTTGCCCATTGAAAGGGTTGACCTTGGATCTTGAAAGATCCTTCATATGAGTAGACACAATGGACCTCTGACGATCCTTCTGAGGACTTCTAGATCTGGGTCTATGCTCTTGTTCTGTCTAATGCACTTTAGGCTTTTCTTGAACAGGAGGTAAACATTCTAGAATAGTTTGCATCATCTATCTCAGACTAACCTCATCAGACTTAGCTTGGTCCTCTCAACGGCTCTCTTCCTGCTACCTACTAGAGTGCTCTTCCCTGCTCTCTACACAAGCCAATCCCTCATGGGTAGACTCATGGGCACTGACAGCTCTACCATGACCACGGCCTCTTCCTTGGCCTCTACCACGGCCTCTGACAGAAGACCCAGTCCTAGACACCATCCTAGTTTCAAGTTGAAGATACACACTTTATAGTTCAAAGTTCTAGTTGTTCCAAAATACCTAGAGCTCCCAATGTAGAAACTCGAGCTCTGATACCAAACGTAATGCCCCGCCAAGGGATCCAAAGGATTAACTTAGAGTTTCACTAAGTTTGGTAACACATTTTTTTTTTTAACATGAAATTAAATACCATACATAACTTATTCACAATAACGAAAGCAATAGCAATGTCCATCTGAAAGTAAACATAACATACATAATAGATTACATTCTATAAAGATCCCTTAACGTTGAATTACATACAAGAATCCATCTAGTACAACATCCACATGGTATAATAATGATCAGTCCAATGTTTAAACATTACATTTCAAAATGCTCAATCATCCTCTGTACATGTCACAGGGTATGACAAGCTCAAAGAATATACATAAGTAGAATAAGGTACATCATCCTATTCCAATCCATGATACATCAAAGTAGAGATAATCACATGATACATCATCATAGAAGACATATACACCCATCATAAAGATCAAAAAAAATAAACTAAGTGCACGGTTCGTCCCAACTGTTAATAGCATCATTAGACCATCTTGGGCCCTAGCCATCCCTCCGTGCGTAACATCCCAAATCACCGAAGAGATCATCGGTATTAACATAGTAGGAATGTCACTCCTAACATATACATCATATGTAGAAAGTAATATAACATACAAATATAAGCATAAGATAACATCATCTAACATATGCTAATCATCAATGAAAGGATACATATCCACCATCATGAAGGACGCATCAGCCACGATGTCTCAATGAATCTCAAAATGATAAGAGTGGAAAATACACAACCACCCGACCGTGTGGTACCTAAGTGGTCCACTCCCACCGTGCTAAGGAGATAATCTCAAGTCCCAAACAAGTTGTCAAAATCTCATAGCATAAATCTCTATAGTCCAGGAATCCTAAAAGTATACTAACTCAAAAGTTCCAATCAAAAACTGACATGTAATCCCAGAGGCACACAATGACATGTAGGAACCTACAATGCAAGCGGGAAAGTGTCATCGCATTTATCACGTACAAGTTACCCTGGCAGTTAGCTAAACTCCATGGATCCATACTGATCTCATGTGACCACTAGTATCCTCTCATACTGGCAAGGCATACTATGGAATGCAAGGTCAAAACCACGTGTCACACTACTCCCATCCTAGCCTATACAAGCGCTCAAGGCATGGGTGAGAAAAACACTTATCTTTTTAGATTCATTCAGTTAGTATTAGGAGTGAATGTTATCACTTATTAATCCAACTTAGAATGAGTTACCCTGGCAGCCTCTTAGGGCCCCAGCCCCCATTGCAAGCCACTTCCCGACATTACATGCAGATATCCTACCCTAATGCTCATGGACTCATAAATCTCAAAATTACAAAAGATAATCCATAATAAAATTATCAAATATGCATAAAAGAATCAAATCTCCATGAGCAAACATCCATAGAAAATCATGAACACAACAGCTCTCTATTGGCAACTGAAGTATCACTGACTGATAATCAAATGTATCCAATGGTTCTCAATAACCAAAATATATCTCAATCATACTGATCGAAGACTCCAAAAATGGTTGAGTCAAACATGTCACAATATGACATCATCAAGAATAAATCCACATCTCTATCCCATCATGGCGACTAGAAAATAATCAAGGATAACTGATCGATGACCAAAAATAATGCTTAAGTCAAGTGTCTCGTAAATAAGAACCTCAACTATAACAATCAGTATTACAACCAATACATAGAGCATTCCATCACATAACCATGGTTGGGTTTATAAAGATCGAGATTAAAACATCATCATAAATCACAATCACATAACTTCCAAGCCTCTGGTAGACGTCCTATAAATGGTCAACACTAGTCAACCCAAAACCCAAAACAATAGCATAAAGAATACACAATGTAAACACATGTTTTTGTTTTGCTAAGTTTTCAATTTCAAATGCAAAAGTCTCGGTTAACATTTCCCAAACTCTATCAAGTGGAGAAATTTCACATTTTACCTAACTCATGTATTTGTTTGATAGATAAAAAGTTTCTCCATTAGACTCAATTTTCTAATTGAACTAATAATATTTTATTTATATAAACTTTATTTGAAGATTGACATTTCGTATGAATGAAACTTTGATTATTTATTCTAATAATTAATCTTAATTAAAACTAAGTTTAATTAAATTAATTATTAATATCTCTTCATAATTGACAAGCTTAATAGCAATATTTTAAGTCATTAAAAAGAGTGACCCCTTAATTGAGAATTTTATAATAATCATTTATAATTAATTATATATACATATATACTTATATACATATATATATATATATAAATACTTATATATATATACATATATATATATATAAATATTTAATAGCATTTAATAATTAATAACATTTCAGCATTTAAAACAAAATTGAAACCCAAATCGCATATGAAATAACGTTGCGGATTAAACCTTATATAATTTGAAACCCACATATGACTCAACATGATTTAAAATCACGTGGCTATTTAAAGTACCGCACCGCAGGTACACTGCGGATCACAGGTACACTGAGGTCGCAGGTACCCTACGATCTCGCAGGCCTGCGGTGGGTGGGGTATATGATTCCCGCCCAACATTTACATATATATCTTTTTAAAACGTTTTCAATGTAACGTTTTCTTTTTATAACATTTTTCCAAAACGAAATTGAAATCGCAAATGCGTTTTAATGAGTATTACTGCGATAACTCGCTCGACTTTCCAATTAATTATATATATATATATATATAGATATGTATGTATATATATAGATATGTATATATATATGTGTGTATATATATATATATATATACAAATATACGCAGGGTTTTATATAGTATAAATTTATATACAAAAATATAGATATGAACTATATATATTTTTTCACAAAGAATATATATATATTTATAAGTTTCTTACAATTATTTACTCTCTAAATTTTATCTATAATTTTTTTTTTTCAATGAATTTGGCTACACTTCAACCCTAGACCCATATTTCTTTTTCAAATCTATATGTAATATTCTCAAATAAATTGACTACCCAATAGAGAATGCATACAATAACAATAGGAAATTTCTCAGAAGACATATAGAAGACACGAAGAAGACAGGGAAATGAAAGATGCAGAAATAGCATAAATAAAATCACAAGAATCTACTTGGATTCTGATGCTAATGCGCTCTTCCTCAAAAATCCCGCAGAGCAAGCTCCCTTCTTCAGAACTCTCGAATCCTCCAATGCTCCAATTGCACTCCAAACGCTATATCTAATCTTCTACGAATGCCTGAATATAAAGAGCTCTCAGTAAACCTCTAGAATGCTTTTTGAAATAGCTGAAAGGTGTCACCAACTAAGCATGGGTCTTTTCCAACCTTTTTGATGAGTCATAGAGTTGTAGACATCTTGTGCTTAATTGATGCACTAACCCCCGTGTTGTTGACACATGTTAATTCCCATGCAAGCTTATAACTCCAATTTACTTTTTAAATAATTTCTATTTAAATTTTCTAACTTTTATTTTAATTTTTATAACTTTTATTATTATTATTTTATTTATTACTTTATTATTATTTTATAATTATTATTAATTTTAATTTTTAGTTTTCTTTTATTTAATTCCTTTCCTCAATAATTCACATTTAATTAATTACAATCAAAATATCAAAAATCATGATATTTTATTAATTTTCTCAAATAAATAATTTATTAATTAAATATATTTATTCAGACTTAATTAATGGAAAATTCACCATAGACCTCCAAGATAAAATATGAAAACCCATCATAGAACAAATCATACAAAATCAATCTAAAGGGTTAAAAATCATGAAATATGTCATCCAACACATTCGGTGGGTATTCAACTCTGATACTTGTCCTAACTCACTAGGACAAATGGTTTTTAGGTTTGGGATTTGGACTTGAGAATTTATCTCCCTTCTCTTATCATTGAGATAGTATAATAGGGTACGCTCATTTTGGCAATTTACGGAAGTTGATACCCGGTACCTGCAACCTGTAGAAAAAACATGCATGTACCTACAATATATAATGCTAAGCTAAACAGACAATGGTAAGAAGTGGTGCATCATGTAGATCCTGACTAAGTAGGTGACTACGACTCCCTTCCTTAACCACATCAGATAGATAATACAATAAGAAAACACGCACACCATACACATGCAAGTATGGGGTAAGTAACCATAATAAAACACATGAGATAATAAACCATCTAACTAATCATCATTAATAACTGAAAACAATGTAATGATCATCATACATACATGAAATGTAAAGTCTAAATGATCTCATCATATATCAACTGAATCCATATCATAATATCTGATAGTGTCAAAACAACACCACTAAACCATCAACATAAAACTAGTCTACATAGTCTGATAATAATAGCAACAATAAGTCTAGAAAAGATGTGATCGAGGGTAGGCACTACAAGTGAACTGGAAATTTCTCTTTTTGAACTGAAGAGAGATTTTTTTGAGATATTTAATTATATAAAATGAGATATGCTCCCATAATTACTTTTTCTATTTAATTAAATAATCTTTAATTAATTAGAGACCATTTTTTTATTTAATTAAATAACTTCATTTAATTAATTAGGAATGGCTTCTCATTCAATTAAATAAGTTTGATTAAATAATTAGAAGTAAGTACTCCATTTAATTAAATAATATCATTTAATTATTTAAATTTTTTTCGAAAATAATCAACTCAAGTCAACTGTGGTTAAATCTGGTCAACTTTTGGTCAAACTTGATCTTTGCGTATGTGAATATGAGCAAATGTGAGTATGAATTCCAGCAACAATTCGAAGCAAATTCTCATTCAACTTTTCAAAATGAAGAGATGAGGGTCTGTTAAATAGACTTTCCTAGAATTCATCAACGGTTGAGATCGATTTCAATCAACGGTCAGGATTAAAGGTGAAGTTCAGTCATAAAGGGAGATTTTTAAATTAAAGGGAGTTAATAGATTTAATTTGAGTAAAATAAGGAGTTAACTGATTCAATTTGAGTAGAAAAAGGAGTTAACTGATTTAACTCATTTTTTATCAATAGTAAACTGAAAATTTCTCTTTTTGAATCAAAGAGAGATTTTGTTGAGATATTTAATTTAATAAAATGTGATATGCTCTGATAATTACTTTTTCTATTTAATTAAATAATTTTTAATTAATTAGAGGCAATTTCCTTAATTAATTAAATAACTTCATTTAATTAATTAGGAATGGCTGCTCATTTAATTAAATAACTTTGTTTAATTATTTAGAAGTAAGTACTCCATTGAATTAAATAATTTCGTTTAATTATTTCAAATTTTTTTTTGAAACTAGTAAACTCAAGTCAACCATGGTTAAATTTGGTCAAATTTTGGTCAAACTTAATCTTTGCGTATGTGAATATGAGCAAATATGAGTATGAATTCTAGCAAAAAATCGATGCAAATTCTCATTCAACCTATCAAAATGAAGAGATGAGGGTCTCTTAAATAGACTTTCTTGGAATTCATCAACGGTTGAGATCGATTTCAATCAATGGTCAGGATTAAAGGTGAAGTTCAGTAATAAAAGGAGATTTCCAAATTAAATGGAGTTAACAGATTTAATTTGAGTAAAATAAGGAGTTAACTGATTCAATTTGAGTAGAAAAAGGAGTTAACTAATTTAACTCATTTTTGACCAATAGTGAACTGGAAATTTCCCTTTTTGAACTCAAGAGAGATTTTGTTGAGATATTTAATTTAATAAAATGAGATATGCTCTCGTAATTACTTTTTCTATTTAATTAAACAATCTTTAATTCATTAAAGACACTTTTCTTATTTAATTAAATAACTTCATTTAATTAATTAGGAATGGCTTCTCATTTAATTAAATAACTTTGTTTAATTAATTAGAAGTAAGTACTCCATTTAATTAAATAATTTCATTTAATTATTTCAAAATTCTTTTCGAAACTAGTCAACTCAAGTCAATCGTGGTTAAATCTGGTCAACTTTTGGAAAAAATTGATCTTTGCGTATGTGAATATGACCAAATGTGAGTATGAAATCCAGCAACAATTCGATGCAAATTCTCATTCAACCTTTCAAAATTAAGAGATGAGGGTCTCTTAAATAGACTTTTCTGGAATTCATCAACGGTTGAGATCGATTTCAATCAACGGTCAGGATTAAAGGTGAAGTTCAGTCATAAAGGGAGATTTCCAAATTAAAAGGAGTTAACAGATTAAATTTGAGTAAAATAAGGAGTTAACTGATTCAATTTGAGCGAAAAAAGGAGTTAACTGATTTAACTCATTTTTTATCAATAGTGAACTGGAAATTTCCTTTTTTGTACTGAAGAGAGATTTTGTTGAGATATTTAATTTAATAAAATGAGATATGCTCTCCTAATTACTTTTTCTATTTAATTAAATAATCTTTAATTAATTAGAGACAATTTTCTTATTTAATTAAATAACTTCCTTTCATTAATTAGGAATGGCTTCTCATTTAATTAAATAACTTTGTTTAATTAATTAGAAGTAAGTACTCCATTTAATTAAATAAGTTCATTTAATTATTTCAAAATTCTTTTCAAAACTAGTCAACTCAAGTCAACCATGGTTAAATCTAGTCAACTTTTGGTCAAACTTGATCTTTGCGTATGTGAATATGAGCGAATGTGAGTATGAATTCCAGCAACAATTCGATCCAAATTCTCATTCAACCTTTCAAAATGAAGAGATGAGGGTCTCTTAAATAGACTTTCTTGGAATTCATCAACGGTTGAGATTGATTTCAATCAACGGTCAGGATTAAAGGTGAAGTTCAGTCATAAGGGGAGATTTCAAAATTAAAGGAAGTTAACAGATTTAATTTGAGTAATATAAGGAGTTAACTGATTCAATTTGTGTAGAAAAAGGAGTTAACTGATTTAACTCATTTTTTTATCAATAGTGTACTAGAAATTTCCCTATTTGAACTAAAGAGAGATTTTGTTGAGATATTTAATTTAATAAAATGAGATATGCTCTCATAATTACTTTTTCTATTTAATTAAAAATCTTTAATTAATTGGAGACACTTTTCTTATTAAATTAAATAACCTCATTTAATTAATTAGGAATGGCTTCTCATTTAATTAAATAACTTTGTTTAATTAATTAGAAGTAAGTACTATATTTAATTAAATAATTTCGTTTAATTATTTCAAAATTCTTTTCGAAACTAGTCAACTCAAGACAACCGTAGTTAAATTTGGTCAACTTTTGGTCAAACTTGATCTTTGCATATGTGAATATGAGCAAATGTGAATATGAATTCAAACAACAATTCAATGCAAATTGTCATTCAACCTTTCAAAATGAAGAGATGAGGGTCTCTTAAATAGACTTTCCTGGAATTCATCAACGGTTGAGATCGATTTCAATCAACGGTGAGGATTAAGGGTGAAGTCCAGTCATAAAGGGAGATTTCCAAATTAAAGGGAGTTAACAGATTTAATTTGAGTAAAATAAGGAGTTAACTAATTCAATTTGAGTAGAAAAAGGAGTTAACTGATTTAACTCATTTTTTATCAATAGTGAACTGGAAATTTCTTTTTTGAACTGAAGACAGATTTTGTTGAGATATTTAATTTAATAAAATGAGATATGCTCTCATAATTACTTTTTCTATTTAATTAAATAATCTTTAATTAATTAGAGACACTTTTCTTATTTAATTAAATAACTTCATTTAATTAATTTGAAATGGCTTCTCATTTAATTAAATAACTTTGTTTAATTAGTTAGAAGTAAGTACTCCATTTAATTAAATAATTTCATTTAATTATTACAAATTTTTTTTGAAACTAGTCAACTCAAGTCAACCGTGGTTAAATTATGTGAACTTTTGGTCAAACTTGATCTTTGCGTATGTGAATATGAGAAAATGTGAGTATGAATTCCAACAACAATTCGATACAAATTCTCATTCAACCTTTCAAAATGAAGAGATGAGGGTCTCTTAAATAGACTTTCCTGGAATTCATCAACGGTTGAGATCGATTTCAATCAATCGTCAGGATTAAAGGTGAAATTGAGTCATAAACTGAAATTTCTAAATTAAAGGGAGTTAACAGATTTAATTTGAGTAAAATAAAGAGTTAACTGATTCAATTTGAGTAGAAAAAGGAGTTAACTGATTTAACTCATTTTTGATCAATGGTGAAGTGGAAATTTCCCTTTTTGAACTGAAGAGAGATTTTGTTGAGATATTTAATTTAATAAAATGAGATATGCTCTCATAATTACTTTTTCTATTTAATTGAATAATCTTTAATTAGTTAGAGAGACTTTTCTTATTTAATTAAATAACTTCATTTAATTAATTAGGAATGGCTTCTCATTTAATTAAATAACTTTGTTTAATTAATTAGAAGTCAGTACTCTATTTAATTAAATAATTTCATTTAATTATTTCAAAATTCTTTTCGAAACTAGTCAACTCAAGTCAACCGTAGTTAAATCTGGTGAACTTTTTGTCAAACTTGATCTTTGCATATGTGAATATGAGCAAATGTGAGTATGAATTCCATCAATAATTCGATGCAAATTCTCATTCAACCTTTCAAAATGAAGAGATGAGGGTCTCTTATATAGACTTTCCTGGAATTCATCAACAGTTGAGATCGATTTCATTCAACGGTGAGGATTAAAGGTGAAGTTTAGTCATAAAGGGAGATTTCCAAATTAAAGGGAGTTAACAAATTTTATTTGAGTAAATTAAGGAGTTAACTGATTCAATTTGAGTAAAAAAAGGAGTTAACTGATTTAACTCATTTTTGATCAATAGTGAACTGGAAATTTCCTTTTTTGAACTTAAGAGAGATTTTGTTGAGATATTTAATTTAATAAAATGAGATATGCTCTCCTAATTACTTTTTCTATTTAATTAAATAATCTTTAATTAATTATAGACAATTTTCTTATTTAATTAAATAACTTCATTTAATTAATTAGGAATAGCTTCTCATTTAATTAAATAACTTTGTTTAATTAATAAGAAGTAAGTAGTCCATTTAATTAAATAATTTCATTTAATTATTTCAAAATTCTTTTTGACACTAGTCAACTCAAGTCAACCATGGTTAAATCTAGTCAACTTTTGGTCAAACTTGATCATTTCGTATGTGAATATGAGCAAATGTGAGTATGAATTCTAGCAACAATTCGATGCAAATTCTCATTCAACCTTTCAAAATGAATAGATGAGGGTCTCTTAAATAGACTTTCTTATAATTTATCAACGGTTGAGATCGATTTCAATCAACAGTCAGGATTAAAGGTGAAGTTCAGTCATAAAGGGAGATTTCCAAATTAAAGGGAGTTACAAGATTTAATTTGAGTGAAATAAGGAGTTAACTGATTCAATTTGAGTAGAAAAAGGAGTTAACTGATTTTGTCATGCCCAAACTACGAGGGAAAAAATACACAGACTATTATTATGATTTTTTTTTTCTAATTTTAATATTTATTATAATACTCACGTTTGATAAGTTTTACGATCACAGTTTAAGTAAAGGTTCTCTACGTTACGTCTTAAGATTTTAAACATGAGGACGATAACATCGTTAAAATTTTGAAACTTTCGTTATTAGATTAATATCGATAAAATTATGATATTACATTAACGTATAATGATATGCAATAAAAATTACTTAAATAACAATGTACATGAATTCGGATTTAAAATTACTTGCAATATCAAATCAATCAAACCTACATTAAAACTTATTTAAATTAAACTAATTATACTTTAACAATTTAAAGTTTCATTTTAAACTAACTATTAAAATAACAATATATAGAAAAAAACTAGACTAAACTAACATGCTAAAAAAATTAAATAACTTAAAACCAAAGATAAACTATACTAATTAAAATTAACTCTAAACTAAACTAAACCATATTTTAAATTACTAACTACATTGAATCTGAAATTACATTTAAATTTAATACTACTCTCAACAAACTAAACTAACATAAAATCCTAACACAACTATAAAACTTCTAACTAAACCTACCTACTAACTAACACCTAACCCCTAGAAAACACATACACCAACTACTCCTCACATCCTACCCTACTCCCATTCCAAATCGACCCCAAAATGGAGCGCTTACCTAAGACCAAGGGAGAATAACATAGCAAAGTTAAACATCATTTACTTTAAACTTTCCTGCCAATAAATCTAATGCCAACCCATCACCCTAAACATTCTTACCACAATTACGTGAGCGCTTTAGAGCACTTCCCAAGTACACTGGCCTATGTCAGTGATAGTCCCCTCCCCCACACTCACATGTCTTGGGTGAAAACCGAGGAGGCCGCCTAAGGAGAAAAGCAAACTTGCTTTTTAAAAAAAAAACTTAACAAATTTAAACACTAAACTCTAATACCAAGGTCAGTGTGAGTTATGAAAGGGCAGGGGTGAATGACGTCATCCTCATGATGACAAAAGATTGATAAAATTAAACCCCCCCCCTTCAATCAAATCTCAAACTGACGCCCAAGGAGAAAGCTAGACATTGATGACATAAAGTTTATAGGTAAGAGTATAAGATATGAAGATAGTCTTCTAGGATAAGCATTAAATGGTTTATAACTAAATTAGATAGTATTCACATTAGAAATATATATATATATATATATATATATATATATATATATAATTATATTTTATATAGAAAACAAAAGGAATATTGTCTATCTTAATAAGAGAATAAATTATTTCTCCATACAATTTCCGGCATCGTGTAGGTGGGTGTTTTGGAAATTTTCTCTTAGGGATGGTGTGAAAAGTTAATTTAATCTTCTTTAAGTTGGATCAAAATTTGAAGAGCTAACATATTGCTAATATTATCCCAACTTAATTCTTAAAATTTCTTATGGCTTACAAAACTAATAGAGCATCTCTTAAATCTATTAGATGATTAAGGTAGGATTCAATTTAATTTCTATCACATCTAAAATAGATTGATTCAATGACTAAATTCATCATTAATTTCCTTTTTAGGAAAATCTATAATGACTTGATACAACATAACCTATCAAGAGTTTGAATTATTCGTTTCATTCAATAATGCAATACTTTATCATTTGGATCTAGCAATCATAAAAAGTGAATCTGCATGCATGATCATAGTTTTCTTTTTCAACATATATGAAAGCTTGGAATTTTGTCAAATTTAACATCATCAATTCCTTCCTATTTGGTTTCCTACTCCAATAGTCTAAGTTACTCATGATAAGATATTACAATGATAGTGTGAGTTACTCATTGGGCTAAGTATAGTTTAGGATGATAATTCATATAACAATCAACATAAAACTTAATGTAGCCGATAAGCAATCCATGGCAAGGTTAAAGATAACTAACTGATTTATGCTTTAAAAATTTAAGAAGATACATAATCTCTTAGTCCAATTGATTCATTCGTAAGGAAATTTAACAAAGAAGAGATAATTTGAGTTCTCAAGGTAGGAATCCTAATTCATCTAATACTTATACATCAACTTGGAAATTTCATTCTATCAAATTGTTCTTCCTTAACAATTTAAAAACTTGAAATATCAAAATTCATGACATTATCCGTTATTCTTTTTTTTTTAATGTGCAACCATATTAAATTTAATAGAAAATTAAATCACATGATAACCAAATATGTTCAACACCAATTTTATTGGCAAACCTGATTCAAAGGCTCAGTCGGGAAAGAAACAGGAAGAAAACCCAATTTTGTTGCCATTTACAATAAGGTTTAAAATACAATTTACAATAGGATCTCAATCCCAAATTTCAACAATTAAATCAAATTTTTTCCTCATGATCAAAATCAAGGAATTTGTAATGTTTGCTAAATCTCATTTCAAGAACCATAGAGGAAACCAATATCTGATCGGGTGACAACCAAGTAGAACCAAAAGAAAATCAAACATGCATAATCATACATGGTTTACACAATAGGATTCACAATGAATCAAGACTAGGGAAAGGTGGATTTTTCCAATAGGAGAAGTGAAGCACAACACCAATTTAGATGCCCAATCGGGGCTAATAACCAAGAACTCTCGTTCTTTCATTTAAACATGCCATACTCATACCAGGTTTGTGCTGACGGGTAGGGGCCCATAACACCCTACCCTTTATCCCTCTTCTCATCCTGAGAAGAGACTCTACACTAGTTGGAGTCCAACTAAACAGACCTCTCCCAAAATTGGTCACTTCTACCCTCTCCAAGGGTGAGTAATACCAAAACACCCATGCAAGGAAAAACTCAAAATTGTAAACATAAACAAGAAAGGAAAACAACCAAAATGACATGGTTTTCAAATCTTCCCAACATACCCACAACCATACAACAGTGAAACAAAAACAAGGTAACATGAACATGAAACAAAACATAAAAATTG
This sequence comes from Cupressus sempervirens, assembly GCA_028749045.1. Classification (NCBI taxonomy): domain Eukaryota; kingdom Viridiplantae; phylum Streptophyta; class Pinopsida; order Cupressales; family Cupressaceae; genus Cupressus; species Cupressus sempervirens. Next base: position 464,350,285 of record CM053791.1, on the reverse strand, counting down.
AATAAGGGAGATGAGAATTTCTTACCTTCACAAAGAGGTAATGGCAATGAACAAGTTTGAATAGAGTATCTCTTTCCTTCCTTCAACCTTCAAGAATTCGTCTCTAAATGTAGAGATTGGGTAACAACTTCCACAAGTCCAAGAAGGCCTCTAAATAAGCCTCCAACTCAACCACCCAAAAGGAGCAATAACTATCTCCACCTACTAAGAAATCTAGAAACTCCTAACTCAACCTACACCATGGTTAAACCCTAAGTGGAGATGAGGTGAGGTAACTCAAGATAACCATGATCAATTTTCGCACAAAGGCAAAAAGGGACTTTTTGAGTGACCTCAAAAGTCAAAAAAAGGGGCTTAGGGGTTGGAAAAGACCCCTAGCCCATACCCATACCCTTTGGTTAGAATAATAACATGTTTAAAAGCCTTAGGAAAGAGGTTTAGAGTCAAATAAAATTTAGGAATAAAATAGGTCCATCTAACTACTCTAACTTGCAAATTAAGCACTAATCCGAATTAGGGATGACTAACCTTAATTAAGAACCTAATAAAAAACTGACACTAACTTAAACCAACTTGGTCCAAAGGTTAAACAATTAACCCTAAACAGCCACTGAAGCACATAACCATTTTACGAGTGTCAAGCGACACTGAAAGAACATAATTACCAACATTAACGTTCACTAAACAAAGAAGATGCATACATACATCTCACAATACAAATACATGAATTACGAACAACAAGGTTTTCAAATTTAGCACATAGAGATCAGTTTTCTTCCTCCGTAGGGTTTCTCGGCTAAAATATCTGCACACTCATTGCACACATCAGTAGTCCCGTGAAATCACATGTACATAAATGTATATGTATCAGAAATTTACATAAATTAAAACATACATCAATAAAGGTTTCTTCATCCTACATAATTCTTAACCATTTAAAATATCTTAAATCAAAATCTCAATCCTACATTTACTGATTTCATCAACATGCATATACATGAACATTAAATGACAATCATCAAATATATCTGAAGTGACATAACACAACATGAAATAATAAAGTATGTTCTAAGCATCAAATAATGTCTCGACATCTCGAGTCGTGAATACAAAATAAGAGTAATGTATCACTATGCTGCGATGGGTTGGGGCGAGGCCTCACATCCTCCCCCACTAGGCATGAACTTCCTCCTGGAGTTCATCAAAAGGATACGGGTACTGAGATTGCATCTATGCTGCATCCTCCCATGAAGTCATGACCTCATCGTAACAATCCCATTGGACCCTAACTTGGTCCAGCTCTCGGCCTCGAAGTGCTAGGGTTCATCAAGCAATAATGTGGATAGGCTCCTGTGCTAGCTGTCTGTCCAACTCCACCTATAAAGTATCCCAATCTATAATATGAGACTCATCATAAACATATCCTCTAAGTACTGAAATATGAAACACATCGTGGATGCGTGATAGGCTAGGTGGCAAAGCTAAACGGCATGCAACAGGTCCTATCCTCTCAAGGATCTCGAAGGGCCCAACAAATCGGGGTGCCAACTTAGAGCCCTTTCTGAATCGAATCAGACTCTTGTGTGGTCACACCCTAAAGAACACTCTATCAACAACCTGATACTCTCAATCTATCCTCTTCGCATCAGCATACCTCTTCGGCCTATCCTGTGCCTCCCTTAGGCGCTGTCTAATCAAGGTCACCTGCTGCTCCATCTCCTTTACTAACTGGGGACCAATAGATACTCGATCCTCGATCCTATCCCAACTCAAGGATGTCCTGCATGGTCTCCTGTACAAAGCCTCATAATGCGGCATACCTATGGAAGAATGATGCCCATTGTTATAGGAAAACTCGACAAGATGAAGTTATTCCTCCCATTTGACCTGATGATCCATCACATACATACGTAGCATGTCCTCCAAAACTTGATTTACTCACTCAGTTTGGCCATCGGTCTAAGGATGGTACGTTGTACTAAAATTGAGCCTAGTGCCCAAAGCTGACTGCAGCTCTCTCCAAAATGAAGAAGTTAACAAAGAGTCTCTGTCAGATATGATCTTATGGGGAACACCATGAAGTCTAACAATGTCCCGCAAGAACACCTGAGCTATGTCCCGTGCTGTGAATGTAGTACACATGGGTGAGAAATGGGAAACCTTGGTCAATGTGTCAACTATCACCAAAATGGCATCATGGCGACGAGATGACATAGGAAGACCAACAATAAAATCCATAGATATAGTGTCCCATTTCCACACTGCAATCTCATGTGATTGGAGAAGCCCGCCAGGATGACGGTGCTCCATCTCCACCCTCTGGCACTCGAGGCATCTCGCAATTATGCTAGCAATCTGCACTCTCATGCCTAGCCAATGATACAACTGCCTCAAATCTGCATGTAACTTCTTAACATCGGGGTGCGCTGCATAAGGTGCTTTGTGAGCCTCAAGTATAATGAGCTCGCGCAAACCCGCAATGGAAGGTACATACATACGTCCCTTATGATGCAAAAGTCCATTGAACTCCAAGGAATACTCTATGAACTTCCCTTCTAAGGATCTCTGAGAATGTACTAACTGACAAACTTTTGCATAAAGCTCATCAGCTGGTAAGTGCTGCAAGATCTACTCTCTCAAGTCAATGCAAGTATTCAGAGATGAAAGCTCATGGCGCCTTCTGCTTAAGGCATCTACATCCACATTCTCCTTTCCCTTGATGTAATGAACATCAAAATCATAATCACACAGGAACTCCATCCACCTTCTTTGCCTAGCATTAAGGTTCGACTGAGAAAATATGTACTACAAGCTCTGGTGATCAGAATGAAGCTCGAATCTATGACCCAGAAGAAAATGTCGCCATCTCACCAAGGCATGAACCACTGCTGCTAGTTCTAGGTCATGAGTAGGATAATTGAGTTCATGAGTCTTCAGCTTCCTAGACTCAAAGGAAATAGGTCATCCTTCCTGCATAAGGACTGCTCCTAAACCATCTAAAGATGCATCGGTGCACACCACAAAATTTGCAACAGGATCTGGTACTGCAAGAATCAGTGCACTCGTGAGGGCTCTCTTGAGCTCTTCAAAAGCTCTACCACACTTCTCTGTCCACTCGTACTTCTTCCCCTTTCTCTAAAGAGAAGTGATGGGGTGTGCCAATTTAGAGAATCCTAAAATGAAGCGTTGGTAATATCCTGCTAGTCCCATAAAGCTCCTCACTTCAGTAACACTGGTGGGTGCTGACCAGTCCATGATAGCCCTAATCTTTGATGGGTCTACTGAGACACCATCACCTGATATGACATGACCCAAATAATGTATCTTGGGTCTGAAGAATGCACACTTCGACAAGCTACCAAACAACTGATCCTCTCTCAGCTTCTGCAATACCTGTCTCAGGTCCTCTTCATGTTCTCTCTCATCATGAGAATAAATTAGAATGTCATCAAGAAACACAACCACAAACTTATCCAAAAATGTATGAAATACTCCATTCATGAGGCTCATGAATACAGCTGGAGCATTCGTAAGTCCAAAAGGTACCATGGTGAACTTGTAGTGGCCATACCTAGTACGAAAAGCTCTCTTGGGGATATCACTATCCACAATCCTCAACTGATGGTAACCCGACTTTAGGTCAATCTTTGAAAATACTCAGGCACCCTGCAACTGATCAAAAAGATCATCGATTCTAGAAAGAGGATATCAGTTCTTGATGGTCACTTTGTTCAATTGCCAATAATTGATACACAACCTAAGTGATCCATCCTTCTTCTTGATGAAGATCTCCAGTGCACCCCAAGGTGACACACTAGGTCGAATATGCCCCTTCTCTAAGAGTTCCTCCAACTGAGGCTTTAGCTCACTAAGCTCATGAGTAGTCATCCTGTATGGTGCTCTTGAAACTGGCTCAGGTCCTGGCACTAGGTCTATGTGAAAATCCACTACTCGCGGTGGAGGCATACCAAGAAGCTCTGAAGGAAACACATCTAAAAACTCCTGAAGGATTGAAAAATCATCAAGGGATGGCTCCCTTTTTGAATCTTCCTCTCGGTCGCTAATAGTGATAGAAAAAAACTGAAAACCCTTTTGCATGCACCGTCTAAGCTGCATAGCGAAAATCATATGAAGGGACACTGGCCTCTTCACTCTGAAGATCTCCCTAGAGAAACCATCATCATCCACACATTCCACCCTCTTTTGTCGACAATCCATCTTGGCACTGTGAGCATAAAGCCAATCCGTGCCAAGAACAACATCATAAGAACCTAGAGGGGTAATGCGTAGATCAGTCCTAGTGGACATGTCTCCAATCTGCATCTGACAACTCCGCACCATGGAACTAACTGACACTCTGGCTCCTGAGGCTAACTCTACCTCCCAACTAACATCCTATCTAACTGCCACTAGCCCACAACGCTCCACCAAAAATGGAGATATAAAAGAGTCAGTAGCCCCAGAATCAAATAAAGCTGCAACCATACGACCCTGTATAATACCTGCAACATCGATAACTGTGGCCTGATGCTCAGCCTGGTGGTTGTCAACCGCTGCAAAAACTCTATGGGATCTACCCATGTCACCAACTATCGGCTCTGAAAAAGCCCTGCTCTGACCACTGGATGCCTATCCCTGTGGACACTCCCTAGCTATATGACCCATGCCACCACAAGTGTAGCATGGTCCGCGAGGATAAGATCGTGCACCTTGTGACCTAGACTGCTTTGGGCCTCCTGACCTACTAGATCCATTGAATCCTCCCCTAGAAGACTGTTGATTCTTCACTGATTGTGACTGTGGGGCCTGTACTTTTTTATCTTTCCTAGGACCTTGTGACTGCCACTGCTTGGGCTTAGAGCCCTGATAACCCTGAGAAGGTTTCTGCTGCTGTTGCTGGGGTTTTGGCTGCTGAGACTGCTGGCCCCTAGAGGACCCTTCTGTATAGTTCTGATTCCCTTTTTATGGGGGTTTCTGCTGGGAGGAGTTTCAGTACTGAGACTGATCCCGTGACTCCTGCCTACCTTGAGTATCCTCAGCAACTAGTGCTATCTCCACTTCCTATCTAAAGGTGGTAGGAAATGCCATCCTAATTGGGCCTTGAAGAGAGAAATTCGGACCCATGATAAAGTGATGCACCCATAGTTTCTCATCCTTTATATATTCCACATAAGGAAGGAGCTCGAGAAACCTGCTCTCGTACTGAGCCACTGAAAGGCCTCTCTGATAAAGAGAATGGAACTCCTCTATCTGTTTCTGCCAAAAATACTCTCACAGGTACCTCTCCTAGAATCTTTCTAGGAAAGATTCCCATGTGAGGGTATGCATCCTCACTCCACCTATGATCTCCTCCTGATGCCACCAGTTGGAGGCATCCCCTCTCAACTGATGAACTGCTAGGCATGCTTTTAGATTACTCCCATAAGGGCATAACCCAAAGCACCGCTGTAGGCTCTGCAACCATGCCTCTGCTACTGAACCATCAGTGGTACCGGTAAACAATGGTGGTCTGACTTGAATCAATTCCCTGATGTCATCTCCTACATGTCTAGGAGGTCTGTCAAATGGGGGTCCTCTCTGGTGTATGGACTCTTCCTCGTGTTCACCCTGACGCTCTAACTGCCTCGATGGGGGACTCCTAGTCATCTCTCTAACTCTGGGCCCGCCTCCTCTGGGTCCCTCTGGTTCCACTACTAGAATCTACTGAACTGGCTGAACTACAGGTACTACTCTCTGCTGAACTACACCGATCAAAGTCTGAAGTGCATCTATAATGTCCTGGTTTGGGTTTGGTGGTGGTGGAGGTGGAGGAGGTGGTCCATCCTCCTGTCCCGCTCTACCACCCCTAGCCCTATGACCTCTACCTCGCCGACTACGAGTAACAGGCAGCATCTACACAATTAAAAGTTTGAGTTAAGTTTAGAAAGCACAATGGTTTAAGGTTCCTAGCATTGAAACACAAGCTCTAATACCAAAATGTCATGCCCAAACTACGAGGGCAAAAACACAGAGACTATTATTATGATTTTTTTTTTTCTAATTTTAATATTTATTATAATACTCACGTTTGATAAGTTTTACGATCACAGTTTAAGTAAAGGTTCTCTATGTTACGTCTTAAGATTTTAAACATGAGGACGATAACATCGTTAAAATTTTGAAACTTTTTTTATTAGATTAATATCGATAAAATTATGATATTCCATTAACTTATAATGATATGCAATAAAAAGAAGAGATAATTTGAGTTCTCAAGGTAGGAATCCTAATTCATCTAATACTTATACATCAACTTGGAAATTTCATTCTATCAAATTGTTCTTCCTTAACAATTTAAAAACTTGAAATATCAAAATTCATGACATTATCCGTTATTCTTTTTTTTTTAATGTGCAACCATATTAAATTTAATACACAATTAAATCACATGATAACCAAATATGCTCAACACCAATTTTATTGGCAAACCTGATTCAAATGCTCAGCCGGGAAAGAATCAAGAAGAAAACCCGGCTTCATTGCCATTTACAATAAGGTTTAAAATACAATTTACAATAGGATCTCAATCCCAAATTTCAGCAATTAAATCAAATTTTTTTCTCATGATCAAAATCAAGGAATTTGTAATGTTTTTTGAATCTCATTTCAAGAGCCACGGAGGAAACCAATATCTGATCAGGTGACAACCAAGCAGAACCAAAAGAAAATCAAACATGCATAATCATACATGGTTTACACAATAGGATTCACAATAAATCAAGATTAGGGAAAGGTGGATTCTTCCAACAGGAGAAGTCAAGCACAACACCAATTTAGATGCCCTATCGGGGCTAATAACTAAGAATTCTTGTTCTTTCATTTAAACATGTCATGCTCATACTAGGTTTGTGCTGATGGGTAGGGGCCCATAACACCCTACCCTTTATCCCTCTTCTCATCCTGAGAAGAGACTCTACACTGGTTGGAGTCCAACTGAACAGACCTCTCCCAAAATTGGTCACTTCTGCCCTCCCCAAGGGTGAGTAATACCAAAACACCCATGCAAGAAAAAACTCAAAATTGCAAACATAAACAAGAAAGGAAAACAACCAAAATGACATGGTTTTCAAATCTTTCCAACATACCCACAACCATACAACAATGAAACAACAACAAGGTAACATGAACATGAAACAAAACATAAAAACTGAATTAGGGAGATGAGAATTTCCTACCTTCACAAAGAGGTAATGTCAATGAACAAGTTTGAGTAGAGTATCCCTTTCCTTCCTTCAACCTTCAAGAATTCCTCTCTAAATGTAGAGATTGGGTAACAACCTCCACAAGTTCAAGAAGGCCTCTAAATAAGCTTCCAACTCAACCACCCAAAAGGAGCAATAACTATCTCCACCTACTAACAAATCTAAAAACTCCTAACTCAACCTACACCATGGTTAAATCCTAAGTGGAGATGAGGTGAGGTAACTTAAGATAACCGTGATCAATTTTCGCACAAAGGAAAAAAGGGACTTTTTGAGTGACCTCAAAAGTCAAAAAAAGGGGCTTAGGGGTTGGAAAAGACCCCTAACCCATACCCATACCTTTTGGTTAGAATAATAACATGTTTAAAAGCCTTAGGAAAGAGGTTTAGAGTCAAATGAAATCTAGGAATAAAATAGGTCCATCTAACTACTCTAACTTGCAAATTAAGCACTAATTCGGATTAGGGATGACTAACCTTAATTAAGAACCTAATAGAAAACTGACACTAACTTAAACCATCTTGGTCCAAAGGTTAAACAATTAACCCTAAACAGCCACTGAAGCACATAACCATTTTACGAGTGTCAAGCGACACTGAAAGAACATAATTACGAACATTAACATTCACTGAACAAAAAAGATGCATACATACATCTCACAATACAAATACGTGAATTACAAACAACAAAGTTTTCAAATTTAGCACATAGAGATCAGTTCTGTTCCTCCGTAGGGTTTCTCGGCTAAAATATCTGCACTCTCATTGCACACATCAGTAGTCCCATAAAATCACATGTACATAAATGTATATGTATCAAAAATTTACATAAATTAAAACATACATCAATAAAGGTTTCTCCATCCTACATAATTCTTAACCATTTAAAATATCTTAAATCAAAATCTCAATCCTACATTTACTGATTTCATCAACATACATATACATGAACATTAAATGACAATCATCAAATATATCTGAATTAACATCACACAACATGAAATAATAAAGTATGTTCTAACCATTAGATAATGTCTCGACATCTCAAGTCGTAAAAGCAAAATAAGAATAATGTATCACTATGCTAAGATGGGTCGAGGCGAGGCCTCACAGATTTAACTCATTTTTTATCAATAGTGTATTGGAAATTTCCCTATTTGAACTAAAGAGAGATTTTGTTGAGATATTTAATTTAATAAAATGAGATATGCTCTCATTATTACTTTTTCTATTTAATCAAATAATATTTAATTAATTAGAAACACTTTTCTTATTTAATTAAATAACTTCATTTAATTAATTAGGAATGGCTTCTCATTTAATTAAATAACTTTGTTTAATTAGTTAGAAGTAAGTATTATATTTAATTAAATAATTTCGTTTAATTATTTCAAAAAAACATTGAAACTAGTCAACTCAAGTCAACCATGGTTAAATCTGGTCAACTTTTGTTCAAACTTGATCTTTGCGTATGTGAATATGAGCAAATGTGAGTATGAATTTCAGCAATAATTCAATACAAATTCTCATTCAACCTTTCAAAATGAAGAGATGAGGGTCTCTTAAATAGACTTTCCTGAAATTCATCAACAGTTGAGATCGATTTCAATCAACGGTTAGGATTAAAGGTGAAGTTCAGTCATAAAGGGAGATTTCTAAATTAAAGGAAGTTAAAAGATTTAATTTGAGTAAAATAAGGAGTTAACTGATTCAATTTGAGTAGAAAAACTAGTTAACTGATTTAACTCATTTTTGATCAATAATGAACTGGAAATTTCCCTTTTTGAACTGAAAAGAGATTTTGTTGAGATATTTAATTTAATAAAATGAGATATGCTCTCATAATTACTTTTTTTATTTAATTAAATAATCTTTAATTAATTAAAGACACTTTTCTTATTTAATTAAATAACTTCATTTAATTAATTAGGAATGTCTTCTCATTTAATTAAAAAACTTTGTTTAATTAGTTAGAAGTAAGTACTCCATTTAATTAAAATATTTCTTTTAATTATTTCAAAATTCTTTTCAAAACTAGTCAACTCAAGTCAACCGTAGTTAAATTTGGTCAACTTTTGGTCACTCTTGATCTTTGTGTATGTGAATATGAGCAAATGTGAGTATGAATTAAAGCAACAATTCAATGCAAATTCTCATTCAATCTTTCAAAATGAAGAGATGAGGGTCTCTTAAATAGACTTTCCTGAAATTCATCAGTGGTTGAGATCGATTTCAATCAATGGTGAGGATTAAATGTGAAGTTCAGTCATAAAGGGAGATTTTCAAATTAAAGGAAGTTAATAGATTTAATTTGAGTAAAATAAGGAGTTAACTGATTCAATTTCAGTAGAAAAATGAGTTAACTCATTTAACTCATTTTTTATCAATAGTGAACTAGAAATTTTCTTTTTGAACTGAAGAGAGATTTTGTTGAGATATTTAATTTAATAAAATGAGATATTCTCTCCTAATTACTTTTTCTATTTAATTAAATAATCTTTAATTGATTAGAGACAATTTTCTGATTTAATAAAATAACTTCATTTAATTAATTAGGAATGGCTTTTCATTTAATTAAATAACTTTGTTTAATTAATTAGAAGTAAGTACTCCATTTAATTAAATAATTTCGTTTAATTATTTCAAAATTCTTTTCGAAACTAGTCAACTCAAGTCAACCGTGGTTAAATATGGTCAACTTTTGGTCAAACTTGATCTTTGCGTATGTGAATATGAGAAAATGTGAGTCTAAATTTCAGTAACAATTCGATGCAAATTCTCATTCAACCTTTCAAAATGAAGAGATGAGGGTCTCTTAAATAGACTTTTTTGGAATTCATCAACGGTTGAGATCAATTTCAATCGGCGGTCAAGATTAAAGGTGAAGTTCAGTCATAAAGGGAGATTTCCAAATTAAATGGAGTTAACAGATTTAATTTGAGTAAAATAAGGAGTTAACTAATTCAATTTGAGTAGAAAAAGGAGTTAACTAATTTAACTCCGTTTTTATCAATAGTGTACTGGAAATTTCCCTATTTGAACTGAAGAGAGATTTTGTTGAGATCTTTAATTTAATAAAATGAGATATGCTCTCATAATTACTTTTTCTATTTAATCAAATAATCTTTAATTAATTAGAGACACTTTTCTTATTTAATTAAATAACTTCATTTAATTAATTAGGAATGGCTTCTCATTTAATTAAATAACTTTGTTTAATTAGTTATAAGTAAGTACTGCATTTAATTAAATAATTTCGTTTAATTATTTCAAAAAAAAATTTGAAACTAGTCAACTGAAGTCAACCGTGATTAAATCTGGTCAACTTTTGGTCAAATTTGAGCTTTGCGTATGTGAATATGAGCAAATGTGAGTATGAATTCCAGCAACAATTTGATACAAATTCTCATTCAACCTTTCAAAATGAAGAGATGACGGTCTTTTAAATAGACTTTCCTAGAATTCATCAATGGTTAAGATCGATTTCAATCAATGGTCAGGATTAAAGGTGAAGTTCAGTCATAAAGGGAGATTTCCGAATTAAAGGGAGTTAACAGATTTAATTTGAGTAAAATAAGGAGTTAACTGATTCAATTTGCGTAGAAATTTTTTTTAACTCATTTAACTCATTTTTGATCAATAGTGAACTGAAAATTTCCCTTTTTGAACTGAAGAGAGATTTTGTTGAAATATTTAATTTAATAAAATGAGATATGCTCTCTTAATTACTTTTTCTATTTAATTAAATAGTTTTTAATTAATTAGAGACACTTTTCTTATTTAATTGAATAACTTCATTCAATTAATTAGGAATGGCTTCTCATTTAATTAAATATCTTTGTTTAATTAATTAGAATTAAGTACTCCATTTAATTAAATAATATCGTTTAATTATTTCAAAATTCTTTTCACAATTAGTCAACTCATGTCAATCGTACTTAAATCTGGTCAACTTTTGGTCAAACTTGATCTTTGCATATGTGAATATGAGCAAATGTGAGTATGAATTCCAACAACAATTCCATGCAAATTCTCATTCAACCTTTCAAAATGAAGAGATGACAGTCTCTTAAATAGACTTTCCTAAAATTCATCAACAGTTGAGATCGATTTCAATCAATGGTCAGTATTAAATGTGAACTTTAGTCATAAAGGGAGATTTCAAAATTAAAGGGAGTTAACAGATTTAATTTGAGTAAAATAAGGAGTTAACTTATTCAATTTGAGTAGAAAAAGGAGTTACCTTATTTAACTCTTTTTTGATCAATAGTGAACTTGAAATTTCCCTTTTTGAACTAAAGAGAGATTTTGTTGGGATATTTAATTTAATAAAATGAGATATACTCTCATAATTACTTTTTCTATTTAATTAAATAATCTTTAATTAATTAGAGACACTTTTCTTATTTAATTAAATAACTTCATTTAATTAATTAGGAAAGGCTTCACATTTAATTAAATAACTTTGTTTAATTAATTAGAAGTAAGTAGTCCATTCAATTAAATCATTTCCTTTAATTATTTCAAAATTATTTTTGAAAGTAGTCATCTCAACAAACTCTCTTTTCAGTTCAAAAAAGGAAACTTCTAGTTCACTATTGATCAAAAATGAGTTAAATCAGTTAACTCTTTTTTCTACTCAAATTGAATCAATTAACTCCTTATTTTACTCAAATTAAATCTGTTAAGTCCCTTTAATTTTGAAATCTGCTTTTATGACTGAACTTCACCTTTAATCTTGATCGTTGATTGAAATCGATATCAAACGTTGATGAATTCTAGGAAAGTCTATCTAAGAGACCCTCATCTCTTCATTTTGAAAGGTTGAATGAGAATTTTCATCGAATTGTTGCTGGAATTCATAGAAAAATTAATTATGAGAGCATATCTTATTTTATTAAATTAAATATCTCAACAAAATCTCTCTTCAGTTCAAAAAGGGAAATTTCCAGTTCACTATTGATCAAAAATGAGTTAAATCAGTTAACTCCTTTTTCTACTCAAATTGAATCAGTTAACTCCTTATTTTACTCAAATTAAATATGTTAACTCCCTTTAATTTGGAAATCTCCCTTTATGACTGGACTTCACCTTTAATCCTGATCATTGATTGAAATCGATCTCAACTGTTGATGAATTTCAGGAAAGTCTGTTTAAGAGACACTCATCTCTTCATTTTGAAAGGTTCAATGAGAATTTGCATTGAATTGTTGATAGAATTCATACTCATATTTGCTCATATTCACATAGGCAAAGATCAAGTTTGACCAAAAGTTGACCAGATTTAATGATGGTTGACTTGAGTTGACTAGTTTCGAAAAGAATTTTGACATAATTAAACAAAATTATTTAATTAAATGGAGTACTTACTTCTAATTAATTAAACAAAGTTATTTAATTAAATGAGAAGCCATTCCTAATTAATTAAATGAAGTTATTTAATTAAATAAGAAAAGTGTCTCTAATTAATTCAAGATTTTTTAATTAAATAAAAAAAGTAATTATGAGAGCATATCTCATTTTATGAAATTAAACATCTCAACAAAATCTCTCTTCAGTTCAAAAAGGGAAATTTCCAGTTCACTATTGATAAAAAATGAGTTAAATCAATTAACTCTTTTTTCTACTCAATTCGAATCAGTTAACTCCTTATTTTACTCAAATTAAATCTGTTAACTCTCTTTAATTTGGAAATCTCCCGTTATGACTGAATTTCACCTTTAATCCTGACCGTTGATTGAAATCGATATCAACCGTTGATGAATTTGAGGAAAGTCTATCTAAGAGACCCTCATCTCTTCATTTTGAAAGGTTGAATGAGAATTTGCATCGAATTGTTGCTGGAATTCATACTCACATTTGCTCATATTCACATACGCAAAGATCAAGTTTGACCAAAAGTTGACCAAATTTAACCACGGTTGACTTGACTTGAATAGTTTTGAAAAGAATTTTGAAATAATTGAATGAAATTATTTAATTAAATAGAGTACTTACTTTTAACTAATTAAACAAAGCTATTTAATTAAATGAGAAGACATTCCTAATTAACTAAATGAAGTTATTTAATTAAATAAGAAAAGTGTCTCTAATTAATTAAAGATTTTTTAATTAAATAGAAAAAGTAATTATGAGAGCATATCTCATTTTATAAAATTAAATATCTCAACAAAATTTGTCTTCAGTTCAAAAATGGAAATTTTGAGTTCAGTATTGATCAAAAATGAGATAAATCAGTTAACTCCTTTTTCTACTCAAATTGATTCAGTTAACTCCTTATTGTACTCAAATTAAATCTGTTAACTCCCTTTAATTTGAAAATCTCCCTTTATGACTGAATTTCACCTTTAATCCTGACCGTTGATTGAAATCGATATCAACCGTTGATGAATTTGAGGAAAGTCTATCTAAGAGACCCTCATCTCTTCATTTTGAAAGGTTGAATGAGAATTTGCATCGAATTATTGCTGGAATTCATACTTACATTTGCTCATATTCACATACGCAAAGATCAAGTTTGACCAAAAGTTGACCAAATTTAACGATGGTTGACTTGAGTTGACTAGTTTCGAAAATAATTTTTAAATAATTAAATGAAATTATTTAATAAAATGGAGTACTTCTAATTAATTAAAAAAAGTTATTTAATTAAATGAGAAGCCATTCCTAATTAAGTAAATGAAGTTATTTAATTAAATAAGTAAAGTGTCTAATTAATTAAAGATTATTTAATTAAATAGAAAAAGTAATTATGAGAGTATATCTCATTTTATTAAATTAAATATCTCAACAAAATCTCTCTTCAGTTCAAAAAGGGAAATTTCCAATTCTCTATTGATAAAAAATGAGTTAAATCAGTTAACTCCTTTTTCTACTCAAATTGAATCAGTTAACTTCTTATTTTACTCAAATTGAATCAGTTAACTTCTTATTTTACTCAAGATAAATCTGTTAACTCCTTTTAATTTGAAAATCTACCTTTATGACTGAACTTCACCTTTAATCTTGACCATTGATTGAAATCGATCTCAATCGTTGATGAATTCTAGTAAAGTCTATCTAAAAGACCCTCATCTCTTCATTTTGAAAGGTTAAATGAGAATTTGCATCTAATTGTTGCTGGAATTCATACTCACATTAGGTCATATTCACATACGCAAAGATCAAATTTGACCAAGAGTTGACCAGATTTAACCACGGTTGACTTGAGTTGACTAGTTTTGAAAAAAATTTTGGAATAATTAAACGAAATTATTTAATTAAATGGAGTACTTACTTCTAATTAATTAAACAAAGTTATTTAATTAAATGAGAAGCCATTTCTAATTAATTAAATGAAGTTCTTTAATTAAATAAGAAAATTGTCTTTAATTAATTAAAGATTTTTTAATTAAATAAAAAAAGTAATTATGAGAGCATATCTCATTTTACTAAATTATATATCTCAACAAAATCTCTCTTCAGTTCAAAAAGGGAAATTTCCAGTTCACTATTGATAAAAAATGAGTTAAATCAGTTAACTCCTTTTTCTACTCAAATTGAATTAGTTAACTCCTTATTTTACTCAATTTAAATCGGGTAACTCCCTTTAATTTGGAAATCTCTCTTTATGACTGAACTTCACCTTTAATCCTAATCGTTGATTGAAATCGATATCAACCGTTGATGAATTTTAGGAAAGTCTATTTAAGAGACCCTCATCTCTTCATTTTGAAAGGTTGAATGAGAATTTGCATCGAATTGTTAATGGAATTCATGCTCACATTTGCTCATATTTACATTTGCAAAAATCAATTTTGACCAAAAGTTGACCAGATTTAACCACGGTTGACTTGAGTTGACTAGTTTTGAATTTTTTTTCAAAATAATTAAATGATATTATTTAATTAAATGGATTACTTACTTCTAATTAATTAAACAAAGTTATTTAATTAAATGAGAAGCTACTCCTAATTAACTAAATGAAGTTATTTAATTAAATAAGAAAAGTGTCTCTAATTAATTAGAGATTTTTTAATTAAATAGAAAAAGTAATTATGAGAGCATATCTCATTTTATTAAATTAAATATCTCAACAAAATCTCTGTTTAGTTCAAAAAGGGAAATTTTCAGTTCACTATTGATAAAAAATGAGATAAATCAGTTAACTCCTTTTTCTACTCAAATTGAATCAGTTAACTCCTTATTTTACTGAAATTAAATATGTTAACTCCCTTTAATTTGGAAATCTCCCTTTATGACTGAACTTCATCTTTAATCCCTACCGTTGACTGAAATTAATCTCAACCGTTGATGAATTCCAGGAAAGTCTATTTAAGACACTCTCATCTCTTCATTTTGAAAATTTGCATCGAATTATTGTTGGAATTCATACTCACATTTGCTCATATTCACATATGCAAAGATCAAGTTTGACCAAAAGTTGACTAGATTTAACCACGGTTGACTTGAGTTGATTAGTTTCAAAAAGAATTTTGAAATAATTAAACAAAATTATTTAATTAAATGGAGTACTTACTTCTAATTAATTAAACAAAGTTATTCAATTAAATGAGAAGCCATTCCTATTTAATTAAATGAAGTTATTTAATTAGATAAGAAAAGTGTCTCTAATTAATTAAAGATTATTTAATTAAATAGAAAATGTAATTACGAGAGCATAGCTCATTTTATTAAATTAAATATCTCAACAAAATCTCTCATCAGTTCAAAAAGGAAAATTTCCAGTTCATATTGATAAAAAATGACTTAAATCAGTTATCTCCTTTCTCTACTAAAATTGAATCAGTTAACTCCTTATTTTACTCAAATTAAATCTGTTAACTTCCTTTAATTTGGAAATCTCCCTTTATGACTGAACTTCACCTTTAATCCTGACCGTTGATTGAAATCAATCTCGACCATTGATGAATTCCAGGAAAGTCTATTTAAGAGACCCTCATCTTTTCATTTTAAAAGGTTGAATGAGAATTTGCATTGAATTCTTGCTGGAATTCATGCTCACATTTGCTCATATTCACATACGCAAAGATCAAGTTTGACCAAAAGTTGACCAGATTTAACCACGGTTGACTTGAGTTGACTAGTTTTGAAAAAAAAAATTGAAATAATTAAACAAAATTATTTAGTTAAATGGAGTACTTACTTCTAATTAATTAAACAAAGTTATTTAATTAAATGAAAAGCCATTCCTAGTTAATTAAATGAAGTTATTTAACTAAATAAGAAAAGTGTCTCTAATTAATTAAAAATTATTTAATTAAATAGAAAAAGTAATTATGAGAGCATATCTCATTTTATTAATTTAAATATCTTGACAAAATCTCTCTTCAGTTCAAAAAGGGAAATTTCCAGTTCACTATTGATAAAAAATGAGTTAAATCATTTAACCCCTTTCTCTAATCAAATTGAATCAGTTAACTCCTTATTTTACTCAAATTAAATCTGTTAACTCCCTTTAATTTGAAAATCTCCCTTTATGACTGAACTTCACCTTTAATCTTGATCGTTGATTGAAATCGATCTCAACCATTGATGAATTCCAAAAAAGTCTATTTAAGAGACCATCATCACTTCATTTTGAAAGGTTGAATGATAATTTGAATCAAATTGTTGCTGGAATTCATACTCACATTTGCTCATATTTACATATGCAAAGATCAAGTTTGACTAAAAGTTTACCACATTTAACCATAGTTGACTTGAGTTGACTAGTTTCGAAAATAATTTTGAAATAATTAAACGAAATTATTTAATTAAATAGAGTAATTACTTCTAATTAATTAAACAAATTTATTTAATGAAATGAGAAGCCATTCCTAATTAATTAAACGAAGTTATTCAATTAAATAAGAAAAGTGTTTCTAATTAATTAAAGATTATTTAATTAAATAGAAAAAGTAATTATGAGAGCATATCTCATTTTATTAAATTAAATATCTCAACAAAATCTCTTTTCAGTTCAAAAAGGGAAATTTCCATTTCACTATTGATAAAAAATGAGTTAAATCAGTTAACTCGTTTTTCTACTCAAATTGAATTAGTTAACTCCTTATTTTACTCAAATTAAATATGTTAACTCCCTTTAATTTGAAAATCTCCCTTTATGACTGAACTTCACCTTTAATCCGTAATGCCCCGCCAAGAGATCCAAAAGAATTAACCTAAAGTTTTACTAAGTTTGCAAAATTTTTTTTTTTTTTAAAGTAAGAAAGTATAACATACACATCAACACATAGTATCGGAAGCAATAACATGTAATCATCAGCAAACATATATCACAAGTTACATTCCTTAAGGATCCCAAGATGTTGAGTCACATTTAAATTTAATTAACTTTAAGTCTAACAACTACCACATACATATGAAAGAATAATTAGAAAACTCTAGTGTCCATAATATACATTTGTTCTGAATGCCTCTTGGCAAATTATTTCGGAATGCTCAATCATCCACTGTACATGTCATAGGGTATGAAAGGCTTAAAAGAATATACATATGTAAAGATAAAGATACATCATCCTCAAATCCATGATACAAAGTATAGTAAAATAAATGAAACTAATAACATACCTGATACATCCATACATCCATAATGATAAAACATCTATCATAAAATCTAACCATCCATCATAATAATCCAAGAACATAGTGAAGGTAAATGCCAACCAAGAAAGCTCCAGCCACGGTGACCACAGACGGATCTCAATGGTAAGAGTAAAAAGCACTACCACCCGACCGCGTGGAACCTAAATGATCCACTCCCACCGTGCTGAGGAGATAGTCTCAAGTCCCAAACAAGGTATCAAACACAAAACACAAGTACTCTCTAAGTCTGGGTAATCCTAAAAATATACTAACACAAAGGTTCCAACATAGATAGACATCTAGACCCAGAGGCACCACAAAGACACGTAGGAAACCTGCTATGCAAGTGGGAAAGTTTCATCGTAAAAGTCACGTAGAAGTTACCCGAGCAATCCCTTAGGAATCTCGGGTCCCTAGTGATCCTTGCGGCCACTAGTATCCTCTCATACTAACGAGGCATACTACGGAGTGCAAGGTCGTAACCAAGCATTCTCTCTACCCCATCCTAGCTTGTATTAGTACTCAAGGTATGGGAGAGAACATACAATTATCTTATTAGGTTCATTTAAGTCAGTATTTAGGTGAGATGTTTTTACTTGTTAAAACAACTTACAATGGGTTACTCCAGGCAGCCTCTTAGGGCCCCGATCCCCATTGCAAGCCACTTCCTGACACTACACATAGATAACCTACCCTAGGCTCATGAAATCACAAATCAAAGAATCATAATAAAATCACCTCAGTTCTATACAAGCAACTGAAAAACATCATAAAAGATAAGCCACAAAAATTACATCAATTCTTCATGAGCAACAGATAAACATCAAATAATAATCATATGATCACAACAGTTCTCTATCAGCAACTGAAGGCATCAATGACAAATCACAAAATCTAATGGTTCTCCAATGAGCAACTAGAAACTATCCCAATAATAAATCACAATACTGATCAAAGACTCCAAAATGGTCAAGTCAACACATGACATCATCAAGAACATAACAAACACTTCAGTCCTCTCAAGCGACCGAAAAGCAATCCAAGTATAACTGATTGATGACTCAAAAATGGTTATCAAATATAACTGATCGATGACTCAAAAATGGTTAACAAATATAACTGATCGATGACTCAAAAATGGTTAAGAAATATAACTGATCGATGACTCAAAAATGGTTAAGTCAGGTATCTTATATACATACACTTCAGCTTCACACCAGGAAACTGGAAAGCAATAACAAACAGTAGTCACAAATATGTCATAGAGCACTCCTTCACATTACCATGGTCGGGTTAAGAAAGATTGAGACCAAATCATCATAACATCACATTTACAACCCCGAGCCTCTAGTAACAACCTAAACTGGTTAACATTAGAACAATGCCGAAAACCCCAAAAGCACAGACGGAACAATAAAACAGTACAGTTCATATCTTGGGTTTGATTTCAAATACACAATAGGGTTTAAAAGTAAAGTTTTAGTTTGCGTTTCAAAGTATGTTTCAAGTAAGAAGATTCTCTTATTACCCTATAGTTAACCCATATATTTGTTGAATGAAAATAAGGATTTATTCCCATAATTCTTGAAATCAATTTTCTAAAATATTCTAAGGGTAAATTATAAATATATGTTTAAATTTACTAAGATAAATTCTTATTGATTCTCGATAAAAATAATTGTAATTCTATTAGAATCGAAATCTGAATAATCTTTTAAGAAAAAGATCTTCTATCCTACTAACTAATGCTTATAATTATTAAATTTCATTTTAGTTTAAACAAACTAATATTCATTAAATTCTATTTTTTTAAAATTATTATTATTATTATTATTATTTTTATTAAATTAATTATATAAATTTATTAATTAATTATAATAAATTACAAACTTTTAATAAATTGAATTGAAACAAATAACATTTAAAAGTAAATTATAACATTAAAACTTTAAATAATATTAATTTTAATAGCATTTAAAACTTTTAATAAAATTTTAAATTTAATAAAAGTTAAAAATTGAAAAAGGGACCGACGACCTTCCCTTAAAGGGACTGCCGAAGGCGTACCCTGCTATCGCAGGTCTGCGCGAGCAGTGGTACACTATTGTCGCAGCCTGCGTTAGCAGCGGCGCCGACAGAGGTGAGTGGGGACGGGGTACGAATTAATCCCTGCCCAATCACATTTTTTAATTTTTTAATTTTTTAATTTTTTTAAAAATATTTTTATTTTTTTAAAATTTTATATTAATACTTTTCAAATATATTTAATTTTATAAACATTGTTTTAAACAATCTTCTTTTTCCATTATATATATATATATATATATATATATAAATAAATGATTGAAATTTTAATCTGATAGAACTAACCACTCAAATCTCTAAATTAAAATATTCCTTAAAAGAATATTGTCTCTTTTCAATATAAAATTTATATAAAAAATTTCTTCTCTTTCATTTTAATAAAATTTTCCAATCAAGATTTTCTTTTCTTTCAAAAGCTCTCCCTAGTTTAATTTGTAAAAATTCTATCATCTAGAACGAGGGTTTCAAATTGATTTATTCTTCCAATTCTATTATATAGATGAAATACAATATAGTATCATAAGGTTCATAAGAGAGCAAAAGGATCAAACAGTGAAATCCAGACAATTCGGATTTATAATCCACAAGCACGAAGAAGACAAGATTATCAAATTGCATAATTCAACCCGTGATCAAACACAAGACCCTACCTCAACCTGATGCAATTATGCAATCTCCAAAAACTGTAAGAGAATTTGCTCCTCTTCAATAACCTTCTTCTGAAAAATCTTCTTTAGAATTCGCCTTCCGAAATTTGCTTCCAAAAGTTGTCTCCCAAAATTTTTGTCTCCCCCAAAATTCTTTGTCCAAATTCGTGTCCCCCAAAAATGAACCCTCAAAGTGTGATAAAGAGTTTTCTCCTCAAATCGGGGCACTAATTGTGCGTTCACTCGAGAGGACTCTATGCTCAATTGAGTTAACTCAAAATTATCTTTTATTAATACTTTGCTTTATCTTTTTAATGCACATTAAATGAATTATTAAATAACTTTATTTAATATTCCACTTGACTTCTATTTTTAATCTTTATTACTTTTAATCCCATGTGCACTTTATGAAATTAAAAATAACATTATTATTTCCTCTTATTTTATCTTTTAATTTATTTCTTTATTTTCAACACATGCTTGCATCATGCAATCTTACAACTTTTAATAATCAATATATTTTCACTTTTTAATTTATTTTAGAAACTTAATTGATAAAATATTTAATTAACTTAAATAACAATAATATTTATCATTTATTTAAAAATGAACTCTAAATATATTATTATTAAATTAAATAAATATTATAATGTTCTAAATTATCCTTAAACTTTTATCTCCAAATTTAATTCTTTTTATTTAATTAATTTCTCAATTAATTAAATATAATTAAATATTAAAATATCATAATAATCTTCTATTAAATTAAATCATTAATCAATCATTTTAATTAATTTCTTTTATATTTAAACTCATGCTTAGATCATGCGATCTAGAAACCTTTAATAATTTAATATCTTTTCCACTTTTAATTTATTTAAGAAACTTTAATTGATAAAATATTTATTAATTCAATTTATAATAATATTTAGCATTTATTTAAAAATAAAATCTAAATATATATTATTATTAAATTAAATAAATATTATCACATTCTAAAATTATACTTAAAACTTTATCTCCCAATTCAATTCTTTTTATTTAATTAATTTCTCAATTAATTAAATATAATTAAATATTAAAATATCATAATAATCTTCTATTAAATTAAATCATTAATTAATCTTTTTAATTAAACTTAATTAATAGAAAAATATGCCAAAGACTCATAAAGACAACATACGAAAACTCAACATAGAAAAATACATACTAAATCAAACAAAAAGGGTTATAATCATGAAATAACATCATTTGATGCATTCAGAGGGTACTTAACTCAGATACTTGTCCTAATTATCAATTAGGACAATTGGCTAAAGGGTTTAGGATTTGGACTTAAGGGTTTATCTCCTCTCTCTTACAATTGAGATAATGCGATAGGGTATGCTCATCCTGGCAATTCAGGGAAGTTGATATCCGGTAACTGCAACCTACATAAAATTCATGCATGTATAGACATAATATTCTAAGCTAAACAGACAATGGCAGGAAGTGGTGCATCGTGTAGATCCTGACTAGCAGGTGACTACGACTCCCTTCCTTAACCACATCAGAAACACCATACATAAAGAAAAAAAACACACACACCATACACATGCAGTATGGGGTAAGTAGAAATAAGAAAGCACATGTGATAATAAACTATCTAACTAATCATCATCGATAATTGAAAACATTGAATAATCATCATACCTGCATGAAATATAGAGTACCAAGTAATCTCATCATATAATAAATTGAGTGTAAAACAACATCTGATAATCTGAAAGTAATGCTACTAAAAATCAAGTATAAAATTGGCCTAAAAGAGTTTGGCAATTTAAAACAAAATGTGAACTAGGGGTAGGCACTACATAATCCTGACCATTGATTGAAATCATTCTCAACCATTGATGAATTCCAAGAAAGTCTATCTAAGAGACCTTCATCTCTTCATTTTGAAAGGTTGAAAGAGAATTTGCATCGAATTGTTACTGGAATTCATGCTCACATTTGTTCATATTCACATATGCAAAGATCAAGTTTGACCAAAAGTTGATCAGATTTAACCATGGTTGTCTTGAGTTAACTAGTTTTGAAAAGAATTTTTAAATAATTAAACAATTTTTTTTTATTTAAATGGAGTACTTACTTCTAATTAATTAAACAAAGTTATTTAATTAAATGAGAAGCCATTCCTAATTAATTAAATGAAGTTATTTAATTAAATAAGAAAAGTGTCTCTAATTAATTAAAGATTATTTAATTAAATAGAAAAAGTAATTATGAGAGCATATCTCATTTTATTAAATTAAATATCTCAACAAAATCTCTCTTCAGTTCAAAAAGGGAAATTTCCAGTTCACTATTGATAAAAAATGAGT
This sequence comes from Cupressus sempervirens, assembly GCA_028749045.1. Lineage (NCBI taxonomy): Eukaryota > Viridiplantae > Streptophyta > Pinopsida > Cupressales > Cupressaceae > Cupressus > Cupressus sempervirens. Next base: position 464,327,363 of record CM053791.1, on the reverse strand, counting down.
TAAATCAATTAACTCTTTTTTCTACTCAAATTGAATCAGTTAACTCCTTATTTTACTCAAATTAAATTTGTTAACTCCCTTTAATTTGGAAATCTCCCTTTGTGACTGAACTTCACCTTTAATCTTGACCGCTGATTGAAATCGATCTCAACCGTTGATGAATAACAGGAAAGTCTATTTAAGAGACCCTCATCTCTTCATTTTGAAAGGTTGAATGAGAATTTGTATTGAATTTTTGCTAGAATTCATACTCATATTTTCTCATATTCACATACGCAAAGATCAAGTTTGACCAAAAGTTGATCAGATTTAATGACGGTTGACTTGAGTTGACTAATTTTGAGAAGAATTTTGAAATAGTTAAACAAAATTATTTAATTAAATGGAGTACTTACTTCTAATTAATTAAACAAAGTTATTTAATTAAATGAGAAGCCATTCCTAATTAATTAAATGAAGTTAAAAATTACCTAAAAAAAGTGTCTCTAATTAATTAAAGATTATTTAATTAAATAGAAAAATTAATTATGAGAGCATATCTCATTTTATTAAATTAAATATCTCAACAAAATATCTCTTCAGTTCAAAAAGGGAAATTTTTAGTTGACTATATATAAAAAATGAGTTGAATTAGTTAACTTCTTTTTCTACTCAAATTGAATTAGTTAACACCTTATTTTACTCAAATTAAATCTATTAACTCCCTTTAATTTTGAAATCTCCCTTTACGACTGAACTTCACCTTTAATCCTGACCGTTGATTGAAATCGATCTCAACGGTTGATGAATTCCAAAAAAGTCTATTTAAGAGACCCTCATCTCTTCATTTTGAAAGGTTAAAGGAGAAGTTGCATAGAAATTTTGGTGAAATTAATACTCACATTTGCTCATATTCACATTCACAAAGATCAAGTTTGACCAAAAGTTGACCAGATTTAACCATGGTTAACTTGAGTTGATTAGTTTCGAAATTTTCTTTGTAATAATTAAACGAAATTATTTAATTAAATAGAGTACTTACTTCTAATTAATTAAACAAAGTTATTTAATTAAATGAGAAGCCATTCCTAATTAATTAAATGAAGTTATTTAATTAAATAAGAAAAGTGTCTCTAATTAATTAAAGATTATTTAATTAAATATAAAAATTAATTATGAGAGCATATCTAATTTTATTAAATTAAATATCTCAACAAAATCTCTCTTCAGTTCAAAAAGGGAAATTTCCAATTCACTATTGATAAAAAATGAGTTAAATCAGTTAACTCTTTTTTCTACTCAAATTGAATTAGTTAACTCCGTATTTTACTCAAATTAAATCTGTTAACTCCCTTTAATTTGGAAATATCCCTTTATGACTGAACTACACCTTTAATCCTGACCGTTGATTGAAATCGATCTCAACCGTTGATGAATTTCAGGAAAGTCTATCCAAGAGACTCTCATCTCTTCACTTTGAAAGGTTGAATGAGAATTTGCATTGAATTGAAGTTGGAATTCATACTCACATTTGCTCATATTCATATATGCAAAGATCAAGTTTGACAAAAAGTTGACCAAATTTAACTACGGTTAACTTGAGTTAACTACTTTCGAAAAGAATTTTGAAATAATTAAGCAAAATTATTTAATTAAATGGAGTACTTACTTCTAATTAATTAAACATAGTTATTTAATTAAATGAGAAGTCATTCCTAATTAATTAAACGAAGTTATTTAATTAAATAAGAAAAGTGTCTCTAATTAATTAAAGATTATTTAATTAAATAGAAAAAGTAATTCTGAGAGCATTTCTCATTTTACTAAATTAAATATCTCAACAAAATCTCTCTTCAGTTCAAAAAGGGAAATTTCGAGTTCACTATTGATCTAAAATGAGTTAAATTAGTTAACTCCTTTTTCTACTCAAATTGAATCAGTTAACTTTTTATTTTACTCAAATTAAATCTGTTAACTCCCTTTAATTTGAAAATCTCCATTTATGACTGAACTTCACCTTTAATCCTGACCGTTGATTGAAATCAATCTCAACCGGTAATGAATTTCAACAAAGTCTATCTAAGAGACCCTCATCTCTTCATTTTGAAAGGTTGAATAAAAATTTGCATTGAATTATTGCTGGAATTCATACTCACATTTGCTCTTATTCACATACGCAAAGTTCAAGTTTGATCAAAAGTTGATCAAATTTAACCATGGTTGACTTCAGTTGACTAGTTTCGAAAAAAAATTTAAAATAATTAAATGAAATTATTTAATTAAATGGAGTACTTACTTTTAATTAATTAAACAAAGTTATTTAATTAAATGAGAAGCCAGGGCGGGGGCCCTAGCTCGGTTGGCTAAATCTTTCCTATTGGAGGGGGTTGGTCACGGGTTCTAGTCTCTCCCATCTCTGTGGTACCAATGGGTGTGTCGCACCAGCACTACCGGTCACGTTAAAAAGTTTACCTAGCGCATTAATTTAAAAAAAGTAAAAATTTAAAAATTTAAAAAAATCAAAAGCCATTCTTAATTAATTAAATGAAGTTATTTAATTAAATAAGAAAAGTGTCTCTAATTAATTAAAGATTATTTAATTAAATAAAAAAAGTAATTATGAAAGCATATCTCATTTTATTAAATTAAATATCTCAACAAAATCTCTCTTCAGTTCAAAAAGGGAAATTTTTAGTTAACTATTGATAAAAAATGAGTTAAATCAGTTAACTCCTTTTTCTACTCAAATTGAGTCAGTTAACTCTTTATTTTACTCAAATTAAATCTGTTAACTCCCTTTAATTTGGAAATCTCCCTTTATGAATGAACTTCACCTTTAATCGTGATTGTTGATTGAAATCTATGTCAACCGTTGATAAATTCCAAGAAAGTCTATCTAAGAGACCCTCATATCTTCATTTTGAAAGGTTGAATGAGAATTTGCGTTGAATTGTTGTTGGAATTCATACACACATTTGCTCATATTCGCATACGCAAAGATCAAGTTTGAACAAAAGTTGACCAAATTTAACCACGGTTGACTTGAGTTGACTAGTTTCGAAAATAATTCTGAAATAATTAAACAAAATTATTTAATTAAATGGAGTACTTACTTCTAATTAATTAAACAAAATTATTTAATTAAATGAGAAGCCATTCCTAATTAATTAAATGAAGTTATTTAATTAAATAAGAAAAGTGTCTCTAATTAATTAAAAATTATTTAATTAAATAGAAAAAGTAATTATGAGAGCAAATCTCATTTTATTAAACTAAATATCTCACCAAAATCTCTCTTCAGTTCAAAAAGAGAAATTTCCAGTTCACTATTAATAAAAAATGAGTTGAATCAGTTAACTCCTTTTTCTAATCAAATTGAATCAGTTAACTCCTTATTTTACTCAAATTAAATCTGTTAACTCCCTTTAATTTGGAAATCTCTCTTTATGACTGAACTTCACCTTTAATCCTGACCGTTGATTGAAATCGATCTCAACCGTTGACGAATTCTAGGAAAGTCTGTTTAAGACACCCTCATCTCTTCATTTTGAAAGGTTGAATGAGAATTTGCATCAAATTGTTGCTGAAATTCATACTCATGTTTGCTCATATTCACATACACAAAGATCAAGTTTGACCAAAAGTTGACCAGATTTAACCACAGTTGACTTGAGTTCACTAGTTTTGAAAAGAATTTTGAAATAATTAAACGAAATTATTTAATTAAATGGAGTACTTACTTCTAATTAATTAAACAAAATATCTCAACAAAATCTCTCTTCAATTCAAAAAGGGAAATTTCCAGTTCACTATTGATCAAAAATGAGTTAACTCTTTTTTCTACTCAAATTGAATCAGTTAACTCTTTATTTTACTCAAATTAAATCTGTTAACTCCCTTTAATTTTGAAATCTCCCTTCATGACTCAACTTCACCTTTAATCCTGACCGTTGATTGAAATCGATCTCAATCGTTGATGAATTTCAGGAAAGTCTATTTAATAGACCCTCATCTCTTCATTTTGAAAGGTTGAATGAGAATTTGCATCGTATTGTTGTTGGATTCATACTCACATTTGCTCATATCCACATACGCAAAAATCAAGTTTGACCAAAAGTTGACCAAATTTAACCATGGTTGACTTGAGGTGACTAGTTTCGAAAAAAAATTTGAAATAATTACATGAAATTATTTAATTAAATGGAGTACTTACTTCTAATTAATTAAACAAAATTATTTAATTAAATGAGAAGCCATTCCTAATTAATTAAATAAAGTTATTTAATTAAATAAGAAAAGTGTTTCTAATTAATTAAAGATTATCTAATTAAATAGAAAAAGTAATTATGAGAGCATATCTCATTTTATTAAATTAAATATCTCAACAAAACCTCTCTTCAGTTTAAAAAGGGAAATTTTCAGTTCACTATTCATAAAAAATGAGTTAAATCAATTAACTCCTCTTTCCACTCAGATTGAATCAGTTAACTCCTTATTTTACTGAAATTAAATTTATTAACTCCCTTTAATTTGGAAATCTCTCTTTATGACTGAACTTCACCTTTAATCCTGACCGTTGATTGAAATCGATCTCAACCGTTGATGAATTCTAGGAAAGTCTATTTAAGAGACCCTCATCTCTTCATTTTGAACAGTTGAATGAGAATTTGCATCGAATTGTTGCTAGAATTCATACTCACATTTGCTCATATTCACATACGCAAAGATCAAGTTTGACCAAAAGTTGAACAGATTTAACCACGGTTGACTTGAGTTGACTAGTTTCGAAAACAATTTTGAAATAATTAAACAAAATTATTTAATTAAATGGAGTACTTACTTTTAATTAATTAAAAAGAGTTATTTAATTAAATTAGAAGCGATTCCTAATTAAATAAATGAAGTTATTTAATTAAGTAAGAAAAGTGCCTCTAATTAATTAAAGATTATTTAATTAAATAGAAAAAGTAATTATGAGAGCATATCTCACTTTATTAAATTAAATATCTCAACAAAATCTCTCTTCAGTTCAAAAAGGAAAATTTCCAGTTCACTATTGATAAAAAATGAGTTAAATCAGTTAACTCAATTTTCTACTAAGATTGAATCAGTTATCTCCTTATTTTACTCAAATTAAATCTGTTAACTTCCTTTAATTTGAAAATCTCCCTTTATGACTGAACTTCGCCTTTAATCCTGACCATTGATTGAAATCGATCTCAACCGTTGATGAATTCTAGGAAAGTCTATTTAAGAGACCCTTATCTCTTCATTTTGAAAGGTTGAATGAGAATTTGCATTGAATTGTTGCTGGAATTCACACTCACATTTGCTCATATTCACATGCGCAAAGATCAAGTTTGACCAAGAGTTGACCATATTTAACAACGATTGACTTGAGTTGACTAGTTTCGAAAAGAATTTTGAAATAATTAAACGAAATTATTTAATTAAATGGATCACTTACTTTTAATTAATTAAACAAAGTTATGTAATTAAATGAGAACCCATTCCTAATTAATTAAATGAAGTTATTTAATTAAACAAGAAAAGTGTCTCTAAATAATTAAAGATTATTTAACTAAATAGAAAAACTAATTATGAGAGCATATCTCATTTTACTAAATTAAATATCTCAACGAAATGTCTCTTCAGTTCAAAAAGGGAAATTTCCAATTCACTATTGATCAAAAAGGAGTTAAATCAGTTAACTCCTTTTTCTACTCAAATTGAATCAGTTAACTCCTTATTTTACTCAAATTAAATCTATTAACTCCCTTTAATTTGGAAATCTCCCTTTATGACTGAACTTCATCTTTAATCATTACCGTTGATTGAAATCGATCTCTACCGTTGATGAATTTCAGGAAAGTTTATTTAAGAGACCCTCATCTCTTCATTTTGAAAAGTTGAATCAGAATTTGCATCGAATTGTTGTTGGAATTCATGCTCACATTTGCTCATATTCACATACGCAAAGATTAAGTTTGACCAAAAGTTGACCGGATTTAACCATGGTTGACTTAAGTTGACTAGTTTTGAAAATAATTTTGAAATAATTATACGAAATTATTTAATTAAATGGAGTAGTTACTTCTAATTAATTAAACAAATTTATTTAATTAAATGAGAAGCCATTCCTAATTAATTAAATAAAGTTATTTAATTAAATAAGAAAAGTGTCTCTAATTAATTAAAGATTATTTAATTAAATAGAAAAAGTAATTATGAGACCATATCTCATTTTATTAAATTAAATATCTGAACAAAATCTCTCTTCAGTTCAAAACGGGAAATTTCCAGTTCACTATTGATCAAAAATGAGTTAAATCAAATAACTCCTTTTTCTACTCAAATTCAATCAGTTAACTCGTTATTTTACTCGAATTAAATCTGTTAACTCCTTTTAATTTGGAAGTCTACCTTTTTAACTGAACTTCACCTTTAATCCTGACCATTGATTGAAATTGACCTCAACCGTTTATGAATTCCTGGAAAGTCTATTTAAGAGACCCTCATCTCTTCATTTTGAAAGGTTGAATAAAAATTTGCATCGAATTATTGCTGGATTTCATACTCACATTTGCTCATATTCACATACACAAAGATCAACTTTGACCAAAAATTGACCAAATTTAACCATGGTTGACTTGAGTTGACTAGTTTCGAAATTTTTTTTTAAATAATTAAATAAAATTATTTAATTAAATAGAGTACTTACTTCTAATAAATTAAACAAAGTTATTTAATTAAATCAGAAACCATTCCTAATTAATTAAATGAAGTTATTTAATTAAGTAAGAAAAGTGTATCTAATTAATTAAAGATTATTTAATTAAATAGAAAAAGTACTTATGAGAGCGTATCTCATTTTATTAAATTAAATATCTGAACAAAATCTCTCTTTGATTTAAAAAAAGAAATTTCCAGTTCACTATTGATAAAAAATGAGTTAAATAAGTTAACTCCTTTTTCTAATCAAATTGAATCAGTTAACTCCTTATTTTACTCAAATTAAATCTATTAACTCCCTCTAATTTGAAAATCTCCCTTTATGACTGAATTTCACCTTTAATCCTGACCGTCGACTGAAATTGATCTCAACCGTTGATGAATTCTAAGAAAGTCTATTTAAGAGACCCTCATCTCTTCATTTTGAAAGGTTGAATGAGAATTTGCATCGAATTGTTGCTGGAATTCATACTCACATTTGCTCATATTTACATACGCAAAGGTCAAGTTTCACCAAAAGTTGATCAGATTTAACCACGGTTGACTTGAGTTTACTAGTTTCGAATAGAATTTTGAAATAATTAAATGAAATTATTTAATTAAATGGAGTACTTACTTCTAATTAATGAAACAAAGTTATTTAATTAAATGAGAAGTCATTCCTAATTAATTAAATGAAGTTATTTAATTAAATAAGAAAAGTGTCTCTAACTAATTAAAGATTATTTCATTAAATAGACAAAACAATTATGAGAGCATATCTCATTTTAGTAAATTAAATATCTTAAAAAAATCTCTCTTCAGTTCAAAAAGAGAAATTTCTAGTTCACTATTGATAAAAAATGAGTTAAATTAGTTAACTCCTTTTCTACTCAAATTGAATCAGTTAACTCCTTATGTTACTCAAATTAAATCTTTTATTTTTCTTTAATTTAGAAATCTCGCTTTATGACTGAACTTCACCTTTAATACTGACCGTTGATTGAAATCGATCTCAACCATTGATCAATTCAAGGAAAGACTATTTAAGAGACCCTCATCTCTTCATTTTGAAAGGTTGAATAAAAATTTGCATCGAATTGTTGCTGGAATTTATACTCACATTTGCTCATATTCACATACGCAAAGATCAAGTTTGACCAAAAGTTGAACAGATTTAACCACGGTTGACTTGAGTTGACTAGTTTTGAAAAAAAATTTGAAATAATTAAACGAAATTATTTAATTAAATTGATACTTACTTCTAATTAATTAGACAAAGTCATTTTATTAAATGAGAAGCCATTCCTAATAAATTAAATGAAGTTATTTAATTAAATAAAAAAAGTGACTATAATTAATTAAAAATTATTTAATTAAATAGAAAAAGTAATTATGACAGCATATCTCATTTTATTAAATTAAATATCTCAATAAAATCTCTCTTCAGTTTAAAAAGGAAAATTTTCAATTCACGATTGATCAAAAATGAGTTAAATCAGTTAACTCCTTTTTCTACTAAAATTGAATCAGTTAACTCCTTATTTTACTCAAATTAAATATGTTAACTCCCTTTTAATTTAAAAATCTTCCTTTATGACTGAACTTCACCTTTAATCCTGACCGCTGATTGAAATTGATTTCAACCGATGATGAATTCCAAGAAAGTCTATTTAAGAGACTCTCATCTCTTCATTTTGAAAGGTTGAATGAGAATTTGCTTTGAATTGTTGCTGAAATTCATACTCACATTTGCTCATATTCACATACGCAAAGATCAAGTTTGATAAAAAGTTGACTAGATTTAACCACGGTTGACTTGAGTTGACTAGTTTCAAAAAGAATTTTGAAATAATTAAACGAAATTATTTAATTAAATGGAGTACTTACTTATAATTAATTAAACAAAGTTATTTAATTAAATGAGAAGCCATTCCTAATTAATTAAATGAATTTATTTAATTAAATAAAAAAAGTGTCCCTAATTAATTAAAGATTATTTAATTAAATAGAAAAAATAATTATGAGAGCATATCTCATTTTATTAAATTAAATATCTCAACAAAATCTATTTTCAATTCAAAAGGGGAAATTTCTAGTTTACTATTGATAAAAAATGAGTTAAATCAGTTAACTTCATTTTCAACTCAAATTGAATTAGTTAACTCTTTATTTTACTCAAATTAAAGTCATTAACTCCCTTTAATTTAGAAATCTCCCTTTATAACTGAACTTCACTTTTAATCTTGACCGTTGATTGAAACGATCTCAACCGTTGATGAATTATAGGAAAGTCTATTTAAGTGACTCTCATCTCTTCATTTTGAAAGGTTGAATGAGAATTTGCATCGAGTTTTTGCCGGAATTCATACTCACATTTGCTCATATTCACATATGCAAAGATCAAGTTTGACCAAAAGTTGACCAAATTTAACCATGGTTGACTTGAGTTGACTAATTTCGAAAAGAATTTTTTAATAATTAAACGAAATTATTTAATTAAATGGAGTACTTACTTTTAATTAATTAAACAAAGTTATTTAATTAAATGAGAAGCCATTCCTAATTAATTAAATAAAGTTATTTAATTAAATAAAAAAAGTGTCTCTAATTAATTAAAGATTATTGAATTAAATAGAAAAAGTAATTATGAGAGCATATCTCATTTTATTAAATTAAATATATGAAAAAAATCATTCTTCAGTTCCAAAAGGGAAATTTCCAGTTCACTATTGATAAAAAATGAGTTAAATCAGTTAACTCCTTTTTCTACTGAAATTGAATTAGGTAACTCTTTTTTTTACTCAAATTAAATCTGTTAACTCCCTTTAATTTGGAAATCTCCCTTTATGACTGAACTTCACCTTCAATCCTGACCGTTGATTGAAATCGATCTCAATCGTTGATGAATTACAGGAAAGTCTATTTAAGAAACCCTCATCTCTTCATTTTGAAAAGTTGAATTAGAATTTGCATCGAATTGTTGCTGGAATTCATACTCACATTTGCTCATAATCACATATGCAAAAATCAGGTTTGACCAAAACTTAACTAGATTTAACCATGGTTGACTTGAGTTGACTAGTTTCGAAAAGAATCAGTTAATTAAATAAAAGTGTCTCTAATTAATTAAAGATTATTTAATTAAATAGAAAAACTAATTATGAGAGAATATCTCATTTTATTAAATTAAATATCTCAACAAAAGCTCTCTTTAGTTCAAAAAGGAAAATTTCGAGTTCACTATTGATAAAAAAATGAGTTCAATCAGTTAACTCCTTTTTCTACTCAAATTGAATCAATTAACTCCTTATTTTACTCAAATTAAATCTGTTTACTCCCTTTAATTTGGAAATCTCCCTTTATCACTGAACTTCATCTTTAATCCTAACTGTTGATTGAAATCGCTCTCAACTGTTGATATATTTCAAGAAAGTCTATTTAAGAGACCCTCATATCTTCATCTTGAAAGGTTGAATGACAATTTGCATTGAATTGTTGCTATAATTCATGCTCACATTTGCTCATATTCACATTCGCAAAGATAAAGTTTGACCAAAAGTTGACCATATTTAACCACGGTTGACTTGAATTGACTAGTTTCGAAAAGAATTTTGAAATAATTAAATGAAATTATTTAATTAAAGAGATTACTTACTTCTAATTAATTAAAAAAAGTTATTTAATTAAATGAGAAGCCATTCCTAATTAATTAAATGAAGTTATTTAATTAAATAAAAAATTGTCTCTAGTTAATTAAAGATTATTTAATTAAATAGAAAAATTAATTATGAGAGCATATCTCATTTTATTAAATTAAATATCTTAACAAAATCTCTCTTCAGTTCAAAAAGGGAAATTTTCAGTTCACTATTGATGAAAAATGAGTTAAATTAGTTAACTCCTTTTTCTACTCAAATTGATTCAGTTAACTCTTTATTTTACTCAAATTTAATCTGTTAACTCAATTTAATTTTGAAATCTCCCTTTATGACTGAACTTCACCTTTTATCTTGACTGCTGATTGAAATCAATCTCAACCATTGATGAATTCCAAGAAAGTCTATTTAATAGACCCTCATCTCTTCAGTTTGAAAGGATGAATGAGAATTTGCATCGAATTGTTGTTGGAATTCATACTAATATTTGCTGATATTCACATACGCTAAGATCAAGTTTGACCAAAAGTAGACCAGATTTAACAATGGTTGACTTGAGTTGACTAGTTTCGAAAAGAATTTTGAAATAATTAAATGAAATTATTTAATTAAATGGAGTACTTACTCCTAATTAATTAAACAAAGTTATTTAATTAAATGAGAAGCCATTCCAAATTAATTAAATAAAGTTATTTCATTAAATAAGAAAAGTGTCTCTAATTAATTAAAGATTATTTAATTAAATAGAAAAACTAATTATGAGAGCGTATCTCATTTTATTAAATTAAATATCTCAACAAACTCTCTCTTCAGTTCAAAAAGGAAAATTTTCAGTTCACTATTGATAAAAAATGAGTTAAATTAGTTAACTCATTTTTTTACTCAAATTGAATCAGTTGACTCCTTATTTTATTGAAATTACATTTGATAACTCCTTTTAATTTGGAAATCTCTTTTTATGACTAAACTTCACCTTTAATCCTGACCGTTGATTGAAATTGATCTCAACTGTTAATGAATTCTAGGAAAGTCTATTTAAGAGACTCTCATCTCTTCATTTTGAAAGGTTGAATGAGAATTTGCATCGAATTGTTCCTGGAATTCATACTCACATTTGCTCATATTCACATACGCAAAGATCAAGTTTGACCAAAAGTTGACAGGATTTAACCACAATTGACTTGAGATGACTAGTTTTGAAAAGAATTTTGAAACAATTAAACGAAATTATTTAATTAAATGGAGTACTTTCTTCAAATTAATTAAACAAAGTTATTTAATTAAATGAGAAGCCATTCCTAATTAATTAAATAAAGTTATTTAATTAAATAAGAAAAGTGTCTCTAATTAATTAAAGAGTATTTAATTAAATAGAAAAAGTAATTATAAGAGAATATCTCATTTTATTAAATTCAATATCTCAACAAAATCTCTCTTCAATTCAAAAAGGGAAATTTTCAGTTCACTATTGATCAAAAATGAGTTAAATCAGTTAACTCCTTTTTCTACTCAAATTGAATCAGTTTACTCATTATTTTACTCAAATTAAATCTGTTAACTCCCTTTAATTTGGAAATCTCCCTTTATGACTGAACTTCACCTTTAATTCTTACCGTGGATTGAAATCGATCTCAACCGCTGATGAATTCCAGGAAGGTCTATTTAAGAGATCCTCATCTCTTCATTTTGAAAGGTTGAATGAGAATTTGCATCGAATTGTTGCTGGAATTCATAGTCACAATTGCTCATATTCACATACACAAAGATGATGTTTGACCAAAAGTTGACCAGATTTAACCACGGTTGACTTGAGTTGATTAGTTTTGAAAAGAGTTTTCAAATAATTAAACAAAATTATTTAATTAAATTGAGTACTTGCTTCTAATTAATTAAACCAAGTTATTTAATTAAATGAGAAGCCATTCCTAATTAATTAAATGAAGTTATTTAATTAAATAAGAAAAGTGTCTCTAATTAATTAAGGATTATTTAATTAAATAGAAAAAGTAATTATGAGAGCATATCTCATTTTATTAAATTAAATATCTCAACAAAATCTCTCTTCAGTTCAAAACGGGAAATTTTCAGTTGACTATTGATAAAAAATGAGTTAAATTAGTTAATTTCTTTTTCTACTAAAATTGAATTAGTTGACTCCTTATTTTACTCAAATTAAATCTGTTAACTCCCTTTAATTTGGAAATCTCCTTTTATGATTGAACTTCACCTTTAATCCTGACCGTTGATTGAAATCGATCTCAACCATTGATGAATTTCAAGAAAGTCTATTTAAGAGACCCTCATCTCTACATTTTGGAAGGTTGAATTAGAATTTGCATCGAATTGTTCCTGGAATTCATACTCACATTTGCTCATATTCACATACTAAAAGATCAAGTTTGACCAAAGTTGACCATATTTAACCATGGTTGACTTGAGTTGACTAGTTTCGAAAAGAATTTGAAATAATTAAATGAAATTATTTAATTAAATGGAGTACTTACTTCTAATTAATTAAACAAAGTTATTTAATTGAATGAGAAGCCATTCCTAATTAATTATATGAAGTTATTTAATTAAATAGAAAAAGTGTCTCTAATTAATTAAAGATTATTTAATGAAATAGAAAAAGTAATTATGAGAGCATATCTCATTTTATTAAATTAAATATCTCAACAAAATCTCTCTTCAGTTCAAAAGGGGAAATTTTCCATTCACTATTGATCAAAAATGAGTTAAATTAGTTAACTCCTTTTTTCTACTCAAATTGAATCAGTTAACTCTTTATTTTACTCAAATTACATCTGTTAACTCCCTTTAATTTGGAAGTCTCCTTTTATGACCGAACTTCACTTTTAATCCTAACCGTTGATTGAAATCGATCTCAACCGTTAATGAATTCTAGGAGAGTCTATTTAAGAGACCCTCATCTCTTCATTTTGAAAGGTTGAATGAGAATTTGCATCGAATTGTTGCTGGAATTCATACTCACATTTGCTCATATTCACATACGCAAAGATCAAGTTTTACCAAAAGTTGACTAGATTTAACCACGGTTGACTTGAGTTGACTTGTTTCAAAAAGAATTTTAAAATAATTAAATGAAATTATTTAATTAAATGGAGTACTTTCTTCAAATTAATTAAACAAAGTTATTTAATTAAATGAGAAGCCATTCCTAATTAATTAAATGAAGTTATTTAATTAAATAAGAAAAGTGTCTCTAATTAATTAAAGATTATTTAATTAAATAGAAAAAGTAATTATGAGAGCATATCTCATTTTATTAAATTAAATATCTCAACAAAACCTCTGTTCAGTTCAAAAAGGGAAATTTCCAGTTCATTATTGATCAAAAATGAGTTAAATGAGTTAATTCTTTTTTCTACTCAGATTGAATCAGTTTACTATTAGTTTACTCAAATTAAATCTGTTAATTCCTTTTCATTTGGAAATCTCCCTTTATGACTGAATATCACCTTTAATCCTTACCGTTGATTGAAATCGATCTCAATCGTTGATGAATTCTAAGAAAGTCTATTTAAGAGATCCTCATCTCTTCATTTTGAAAAGTTGAATGAAAATTTGCATCGAATTGTTGCTGGAATTCATACTCACATTTGCTCATATTCACATACGCAAAGATCAAGTTTGACCAAAAGTTGACCAGATTTAACCACAGTTGACTTGAGTTCACTAGTTTCGACAAGAATTTTGAAATAATTAAACGAAATTATTTAATTAAATGGAGTAATTACTTCTTATTTATTAAACAAAGTTATTTAATTAAATGAGAAGCCTTTCCTAATTAATTAAATGAAGTTATTTAATTAAATAAGAAAAGTGTCTCTAATTAATTAAAGATTGTTTAATTAAATAGAAAAAGTAATTATGAGAGCATATCTCATTTTATTAAATTAAATATCTCAACAAAATCTCTCTTCATTTCAAAAAGGGAAATTTTCAGTTCTCTATTGATACAAAATGAGTTAAATCAGTTAACTCATTTTCTACTCAAATTCAATCAGTTAACTCCTTATTTTACTCAAATTATATTTGTTAACTCCCTTTAATTTGGAAATCTCCCTTTATGACTGAACTTCACCTTTAATCCTGACTGTTGATTGAAATCGATCTCAACCGTTGATGAATTCCAGAAAAGTCTATTTAAGAGAGCCTCATCTCTTCATTTTGAAAGGTTGAATGAGAATTTGCATCGAATTGTTGATATAATTCATACTCACATTTGCTCATATTCATATACGCAAAGATCATGTTTGACCAAAAGTTGACTAAATTTAACCACAGTTGACTTGAGTTGACTAGGTTCGAAAAGAATTTTAAAATAATTAAACGAAATTATTTAATTAAATGGAGTACTTACTTCTAATTAATTAAACAAAGTTATTTAATTAAATGAGAAGTCATTCCTAATTAATTAAATGAAGTTATTTGTAATGCCCCGCCAAGGGATCCAAAGAATTAACCTAGAATTTTCACTAAGTTTAGAAATAATTTTTTTTCTTCATGATATTAAACATCACATATAACTTATGCATAATAACGGAAGCAATAGCATTGTCCATCTGAAAGTAAACATAACATAAACAACATATTACATTCTTTAAGATCCCTTAACATTGAATAACATACATGAATCCATATAGGACAATATCCTCATGAAATGATAAGTCCAATGTTTATACATTACATTTCAAATGCTCATTCATCCACTGTACATGTCACAGGGTATGACAAGCTCAACGATATTCATACATAGAATAAAGTACATCATCCTATTCTAATTCATGATACATCAAAATAGAGATAATCACATGATACAACATCATATGAAACATATACATCCATCATAAACATTAAACATAATAAACTACGTGCACGGTTCCTCCCAATCATCAATAGCATCATTAGACCATCGTGGATCCTAGCCACCCCTCCGTGCGTAACATTCCAAATCATCGAAGAGATCATCGGTATTACATAGTAGGAATGTCACTCTTAATAAATACATCATCATACGTAGAAGTAATCTAACATGCAAATAAAAGCATAAGATAACATCATCTAACATATGCTAATCGTCAATGAAAAAGGATACATATCCACCATCATGAAGGATGCATCAGCCACGATGTCTCAATGAATCTCAAAATGATAAGAGTGGAAAATACACTACCACCCAACCGCGTGGTACCTAAGTGGTCCACTCCCACTGTGCCGAGGAGATAATCTCAAGTCCCAAACAAGCTATCAAAATCACATAGCACATATCTCTATAAGTCCAGGAATCCTAAAAGGATACTAACTCAAAGGTTCCAAAAACAAAATCTGACATCTAATCCCAGAGGCACACAATGACATGTAGGAACTTACTATGTAAGCGGGAAAGTGTCATCGCAATTATCACGTACAAGTTACCTTGGCAGTTAATGCCAAATCGAATATGGAAAATATTTTTTTAAAAAAACAACACACATTATTAATATAACTGCCGGTACACAGGACCCTACGGTTGCAGGGACTGCGGCATCAGTGGTATTGCATACCACTGCCATCACAATACCTGCGACGGGGTACGCTACGTCCGCAGTGGGGTGTGGGTCTCGTCCCACCCCGACTCAATGCTTAAAAATGTTTATTCTCTTAACAATCGCTACGTGATTTTTCATTTGCGAAAAATATTTATTAAAACATTCCCGCCCACGGGTATGTCATCTAGTTTTTTTAACAAACATATATATATATTATATACATATGTATGTATATATATAAAGGTATATGTATATATATATATATATAAATATATACAAAATTAAAATATCACAACATATGAGCGTATATATATATATATATATATATATATATATATATATATATATATATATATATATATAATTGCATATATATATATATATATGTATGTATAAAAAAATTGACAATATATGAATACAAATTTCAATTTTTAGAATTCCTCCTTAGACCTTTAATCTCCAAAAATTTCCAATAATTAATCTAATGGGTTTGACTATAAATTTCAACCCTAGCCCCGTGTTTTTTTTTAGATCCATGTATATAAAAACTCTCAAATAAATTAATCTACCCATATTGAGAATGCACAGTAAATTATGAAATTCTTCAGAAGATATATGGAAGACACGAAGAAGACAGGAAATGCATGATGTGGAAATAGCATAAGTAAAAACACAAGAATCTACCCGGATTCTGATGCTAAATCGCTCTTCCTCAGAAAACCCGCAAAGCAAGCTCCCTTCTTCAAAATTCTTGAATCCTCCAATGCTCCAATTGCACTCCAAACGCACTCACTAAGCTTCTAGGAATGCCTGAATATAAAGAGCTTTCAGGAAACATCTAGAATGCTTCTAGAAATAGCTAGAAGGTGTCACCAACTAAGCATGAGTCTTTTCCAACCTTTTTGGTGAGCCATAGGGTTGTAGACACCATGTGCTTAATTTATGCACTAACCTCCGTGTTGTTGACACATGAGAAATAGAGAAGTGCGCTAACTCCCATGCAAGCTTATAACTCCAATTCACTTTTTATATAATTTCCATTTAAATAGTTATAACTTTTATTTTAATTTTTACAACTTTTATTATTATTATTTATTTATTACTTTATTATTATTTTATTATTATTAATTAATTTTAATTTTCTAATTTTCTTTTATTTAATTCATTTTTCCTCAATAATTCACATTTAATTTATTACAATCATAATATCAAATAACATGATATTTTATATTAATTTTCTCAAATAATTAATTTATTAATTAAATCCATTTATTAAGACTTAATTAATAGACAATTCACCATAGACCTCCAAGATAAAATATGAAAACCCATCATAGAGCAAATCACTCAAAATCAATCTAAAGGGTTAAAAATCATGAATCATGTCATCCGACACATTCGGTGGGTAAAATATCCAGATACTTGTCCTACCTCACTAGGACAATTGGCTTAAAGGTTTGGGATTTGGACTTGAGAATTTATCTCCCTTCTCTTATCATTGAGATAGTATAATAGGGTACGCTCATCCTAGCAATTCAGGGAAGTCGATACTTGGTACCTACAACCTGCAAAAAAACCATGCTTGTACATACAATATATATATAATGCTAAGCTAAACAGACAATGGTAGGAAGTGGTGCATTGTGTAGATCCCGACTAAGCAGGTGACTAGGACTCCCTTCCTTAACCACATCAGAAATGCCATACAATATGAAAACACACACACCATACACATGCAAGTACAGGGTAAGTATCCATAATAAAACACATAAGATAATAAACCAACCATCTAATCATCAATAATAACTGAAAACAGTATAATGATCATCATGTATGCATGAAATGTAAAATCTAAATGATCTCATCATATAACCACTGAATCCATAACATAATGTTTGATAGTGTCAAAAAAATACCACTAATCCATCAACATAAAACTAGTCTATTAAAGTTTGATAATAACAACAATGTCCAAAAAAGATGTGAACGAGGGTAGGCACTACATCCACCCCCCCTTGGGTTAGGCTTACTCTTGGAAGCGTACAAACAAGTAGGGATATAACTCCCTCAATCTAGCTGCATCCTCCCAAGTAGCTGAAGAATCATCAGTAGGGTCCCATTGGACCCTTACCTGCTCGATGGTTCGACCCCTGAGGGTCAACTTTCGCTGCTCCAGAATATGAACCGGCTCCAAAGCTAGCTGCCCGTCCTCTACCTGCAACGCATTCCAATCAAGAACATGTACAATATCAAGAATATACTGCCAAAGCACTAAATCATGAAAAACATCATGAATGCAAGCTAGGCTAGGCGGTAGAGCAAGACGGTAAGTAACTGGGCCAATCCTCTCTAGAATCTCAAATGGTCCCACAAAACGAGGTGCTAGCTTAGAACCATTTCCATATCGGATCGGATTCTTTCGTGGTCGCACTCTCAAGAAAACCTTATCACCCACAGCAAACTGTTTATCAATGCTATGAGCATCAGCATACTTCTTCTGCCTATCCTGTGCTGTAGTCAAGTGCTCACGAATACGCACTACCTGTTGTTCCATATCACGAAGCATCTTAGGACCCAACAAGATGCGATCCTCAAGACTATCCCAACTTAATGGTGTACGACAAGGAGGTCCATATAATGCCTGAAATGGTGCCATACCAATAGAACTATGATATCCATTGTTGTAAGAAAACTCCACTAGGTAGAGATAATCCTCCTAATGTGTCTGCCTATCCATCACATACATCCGTAACATATCCTCCAAAACCTGAGTCACCCTCTCTGTCTGACCATCAGTCTTTGGATGATATGCCGAACTGAAGTTTAACTGCACTCCAAGCTCACACTGCAGTGATGTCTAGAATGCAGATGTGAATATAGGATCCATGTCAGAAATGATCTTTCTAGGAATACCATGTAATCTCGCAATATCATGCATAAAGGTGTTAGCTACAAAAGCTGTTGTGAAGGAAGACCTAATCGGTGAAAAATGCACCACCTTAGTCAACTGATCAACGGTGACCATGATAGCATCATGACATCGAATTGTCATAGGTAATCCCACAATGAAATCCATGGAGATGATATCCCACTTCCAAGAAGGAATGATATTAGGCTGCAAAAGTCCAGCCGGGTGCTGATGTTCTGCCTTAACTCTTTGGCACTCAAGGCATCTAGCCACAAAATTAACAATATCTCACTTCATCCCAGACCAAAAGAACAAACGTCTCAAATCAGCATGCATCTTCTTGACACCTGGATGTGCTGAGTAAGGTGTACGATGGGCTTCTACAATTCAAAGCATCCGCCACCACATTCTCCTTACCCTAAATGTACTTAACCTCAAAATCATACTCGCATAGAAACTCCATCCATCGCCTCTGGTGAGCATTCAAATTAGGTTGAGTAAAAATGTACTAAAGACTATGATGATCACTATGTAGCTCAAATCTATGCCCTAACAAGAAATGTCTCCACTTTGTCAAAGCATGAACTACTGCTAGTAACTCAAGATCATGTGTAGGATAATTTAACTCATGATCCTTGAGCTTGCATGATTCATATGCAATCACTCGTCCATTTTGCATCAATACTGCTCCAATCCCTTCAAGAGAAGCATCTGTACATACCATGAAATCACCTTCTAGATCAAGTATAGCTAGAATCGGTGCACTGGTCAAAAGCTCCTTGAGCTTTTGAAAAGCTTCTTCGCATTTCTCTATCCATACGAACTTCTTTCCTTTCCTTTGAAGAGAAGTGATAGAATGTGCTATCCTAGAGAAGTTCTAGACAAATATGCGATAATAACCAGCTAAATCCATGAAACTACAAATCTTTGACACATTAGTCAGTGTTAGCGAATCTATTATTGCCTGAATCTTTATAGGATCCACTGAAATACCATCACCTGAAATAACATGCCCTAAATACTGAATCTTTGATTTGAAGAATTCACACTTAGCTGCATTAGCATAAAGCTGATTGTCTCTCAAACACTACAATACCAATCGCAGGTGTTCCTCATGCTCCTTCTGAGTCTTAGAATATATCAATATGTCATCAAGAAACACGAGTACAAACCTATCCAGATAAGATCAAAACACACCATTCATCAAACTCATGAAAATCGATGAAGCAATAGTCAATCCAAAAGGTACCACTGTGAACTCATAATGCCCATAATGAGTTCGAAAAGCAGTCTTGTGAATATCTGCTTCCTTAATGCGAAGTTGATGGTATCCTGACTTAAGATCAATCTTGGAGAATACTGTAGCTCCCTTGATCTGATCGAATAAGTCATCAATCTTAGGTAAAGGATACCTGTTCTTAATAGTCACCTTATTCAACTATCTATAGTCAATACAAAGGCGCAAAGAACTATCTTTCTTCTTCACAAAGAGCACTGGAGCTCCCCATGGTGATACACTAGGTCGAATGCTCCCTTTGGCCAAAATTTCCTCTAGCTGAAGACATAACTCACCCAATTCTTGAGTAGTCATGCGATAAGGAGCTTTAGAAATAGGCTCCACTCCAAGAATCAGATAAATACTAAAGTCAATGTCCCTCTTCAGAGGCATGCCTGGAATCTCACTTGGAAAAACATCTGCGTACTCCTGCAAAATTGAGTGATCCAAAGTCTTCCTCATGGAATCTTTCTCATCAAGATCATTTACCATAACAACAAATATCTGACATCCCTTATGAAAACTTTGCTTCAATTGCATAGCATAAATCATCCGCAGAGATATAGGCCTCGGTATCCCAACTATCTACACATCATTCTCTTGGTCATCCTGGCACATAATAATCTTCTTCTTGCAATCTATATTGGCTCTATGAGATTCAAGCCAGTCCATGCCTAAAACCACATCATAGGAACCAAGGGGTATGACTCGAAGATCCACTTTCGTATCAAAGCTTCCTAAACTAAGCCCGCACTTATGAACTACAGAATCTATGAAACCCTTATTGCCTAAGGCTAATTCCACTTGCCAACCACGATCTTGCTTCACCGCATCCAGCTTACACTTCAAAATGATAGATGGTGAAATAAATGAATATGTAGCTGCTAAAACAAACAATATTGCAAGAGATATACCTCTAATAGCTCCTGTGGTCTCAAACACTGTTCCCTGGTGATCTGCCTGACGCTGCTCAACTGCTGCAAAAACTCTATGAGCTCTACCCGCATCACCAACTGTAGGCTCTAAAACTGTAGGTCTAGGACCTAAAAATTGAGGTGCTCACTGAGGACACTGGGCTGCATAATGTCCAATCTGACCACATAAAAAGCATTTCATATTTTTGCCAGAACCACTTCCCATAGGTGGTACATTTGATTGCTAACAACTGTTCCTGCTTACAAAAGACTGGCTACTCTGAGCTGGCTGATTGGTTTGATTCTGTTTATTGCGTTGAGCATTGCAGTTGTTCTTAGTGTTAGAACCTTTGCCACTACCTTGAGCTTGAGAATTTGAGCCCTTCTATTGTTGTGTCTGTTGAGACTGCTACTGATACTGTTTCCCCTTAGAGAAAGAAAACTTCTTGTTACCACTTGAATTGTAGTTGCTTTTAGATCTTGATGCCGCTGGCGCTCCTACAAAACCACCTTGACCAAGGTTGACACTTTTCTTAACAAGGATAGCTCGATGCACCGCATCCTTGAGGGTTTTTGGCTCAAATACCTTAACTCCCCCAATAATACAGTTATTCAAACCCCTAATAAAATGTTGTGTCAACTGAGCTGAATTTTCACTGAACCCTGAAAAAGGCATAAGCTCATAAAACTTATGCTCATACTCAATCACTGACAAAGTGTACTGTCTGAGATTATGAAATTCATCAGCATTTTGTTGTTTCCATTCCTCTGGTAGGAATCGTTCACGAAAACTCTCTAGGAATAACTCCCATGTAACACTGCTCATATCGATTCCCAACTTCTTCTCCTCTATCGTCCACCAAGTGGCCCCAAAAATTTCTAGATTAGTGATCACAAAGCTTTCCTTAACATTGCTATCGAACTCCTGCATGGCAAAAATCCTGTCGAGAGAAATAAGCCATTGCTCGGTCACATAACCAGAACCTTGCCCATTGAATGGCTTAACCTTGGATCTTGAAAGATCCTTCATCTAAGTGGACACAATGGACCTCTAACGATCCTTCCGAGGACTTCTAGATCTAGGTCTATGCTCTTGTTCTGTCTGATGCACTTTAGGCTATTCTTGAACAGGAGGTAGACATTCTAGAATAGTCTGCATCATCTGTCTCAAACTGACCTCTTCAGACTCAGCTTGGTCCTCTCTACGGCTCTCTTCCTGCTACCTACTAGAGTGCTCTTCCCTGCTCTCTACATGAGCCAATCCCTCATGGGCAGACTCATGGACATCGATAGTTCTGTCACGACCACAACCTTTACCATGGCCTCTACCACAGCCTCTAACAGAAGACCTAGTCCCAGATACCAACCTACAATAGTACAAGGTACTAAGTTCAGTTCCATGTCTAGGTTTAAGTAAAATTTCTAGTTTTAAAACTAAGTGTTGAAGTTAAAAAAAAAATACTTAAGTAATAGTTTGAGTCCTATTTTGTTTCAGTTCACCTAAATCAAGTTTGGAAAGTTATACTTAATAGTTCATAGTCCTAGTTGTTCCAAAATACCCAGAGCTCCCAATGTAGAAACTCGGGCTCTGATACCAAATGTAATGCCCCACCAAGGGATCCAAAGAATTAACCTAAAATTTTCAGTAAGTTTAGAAACAATTTTTTTTTCATGATAGTAAACATCACATATAACTTATTCATAATAACGGAAGCAATAACATTGTCCATCTGAAAGTAAAGATAACATAAATAACAAATTACATTCTTTAAGATCCCTTAACGTTGAATTACATACATGAATCCATCTAGTACAACATCCTCATGAAATAATAAGTCCAATGTTTATACATTACATTTCAAATGCTCATTCATCCACTGTACATGTCACAGGGTATGACAAGCTCAAAAATATTCATACATAGAATAAGGTACATCATCCTATTCTAATCCATGATACATCAAAATAGAGATAACCACATGATACAACATCATAGAGAACATATACATCCATCATAGAGATCAAACATAATAAACTAAGTGCATGGTTCCTCCCAACCATAAATAGCATCATTAGACCATCGTGGATCCTAGCCATCCCTTCATGCATAACATTCCAAATCATCGAAGAGATCATCGGTATTACATAGTAGGAATGTCACTCCTAATAAATACATCATCATATGTAGAACTAATCTAACATGCAAATAAAAGCATAAGATAACATCATCTAACATATGCTAATCATCAATGAAAAAGGATACATATCCACCATCATGAAGGATGCATCAGCCACGATGTCTCAATGAATCTCAAAATGATAAGAGTAGAAAATACACTACCACTCGATCGCATGGTACCTAAGTGGTCCACTCCCACTGTGCTGAGGAGATAATCTCAAGTCCTAAAAAAGCTATCAAAATCACATAACACATATCTCTATAAGTCCAGGAATCCTAAAAGTATACTAACTCAAAAGTTCCAAACACAAAATCTGACATCTAATCCCAGAGGCACACAATGACATGTAGGAACCTACTATGCAAGTGGGAAAGTGTCATCGCAATTATCACGTACAAGTTACCCTGGCAGTTAGCTAAACTCCACAGGTCCATACTGATTTCATGCGGCCGCTAGTATCCTCTCATACTGACAAGGCATACTACAGAATGCAAGGTCACAACCATGCGTCTCACTACTCCCATCCTAGCCTGTACAAGCACTCAAGGCATGGGTGAGAACAAAAAACTTATCTTTTTAGGTTCATTCAATTAGTATTAGGTGTGAATGTTATCACTTATTAATCCAACTTACAATGAGTTACCCTGGCAGCCTCTTAGGGCCCCGACCCCCATTGCAAGCCACCTCCCGTCACTACATGCAGATATCCTACCCTAATGCTTATGGACTCATAAATCTCAAAATTACAAAAGATAATCCATAAAATCATCAAATATGCATAAAAGCATCAAATCTCCATGAGCTAACATCCATAGAAAATCATGAACACAACAGCTCTCTATTGGCAACTGAAGTATCACTGATAATTAATTATCTAATGGTTCTCAATAACCAAAATATATATATCTCAATCATACTAATCGAAGACTCAAAAAATGGTTGAGTCAAACATGTCATATCATGACATCGTCAAAATAAATCCACATTACAATCCCATCATGGCGACTAGAAAATAACCAAGGATAATTGATCGATGACCAAAATAATGGCTAAGTCAAGTGTCTCATACATAAGAATCTCAACTATAACAATCAATAATCACAACCAATACATAGAGCATTCCATCACATAACCATGGTTGGATTTATAAAGATCGAGATTAAAACATCATCATGTCTCCACAATCACATAACCCCCAAGCCTCTGGTAAACGTCCTATACTGGTCAACAATAGTCAACCCAAAACCCAAAATAGTAGCATTAAGAATACACAATGTAAACACACATTTTGGTTTGGCTAAGTTTGTTGAGAAAAGTCTGATGAAGGATCAGATGTGTTAAAGGAGCTACAAAATTGTATTTGATCAGTAAGGATTCAGTCAAGCATAACAGAGATCTGCAATCAACAAAGATAAGTTGTTCCTTATGTCAGGCCATTTCATTGTTGCTTTCTAACCATTGTAACAATGTATTCAAAATCTCTTAACTGAGTTGGTTTAACAGCCATTCAATAAATCTTCTAACAAGGTGACAATTCAGTCAAATTGTTCTAAAGACCTCTAGCAAGGCCACTCCTAACAGGGTGATTAAATCCTTTAATAGGGTCACACCTAACAGTGTGTTTTTGTGACCTTTAATAGGGTTGGCTCCTAATAGGGCTCACTTCAGAAGAGTGAAAAACAATACCTAGTTACATTGGTGGTTTTTCCCATATTGGGTTTCCACGTTAAATCTGGTGCTTGCAAGAAAAGATTTCAAGGATCTAAGTCAAAGATCAAGATGTCTTACAAAAGAGAAATTCTAAAACTCAACAGAGATAACTTCTCCGCATGGCAAGGATTGATGAGACTTCATCTGGCTACTGTTGGTGATACTGGACTAAAATACCTTGAAGAAAAATATGAAGAACCTCTTGGCACATTGTCTGTTAATGACATTGCTGAAAAGAAGACTCACAACAATATGATGATAGACATAGCATCCACTCTCAGTTATGAAGAATTTGATGACATTAAGGACTGTACAACTACCTTTGAGATGTGGAACAAGCTAAAAGAGATCTATGGAGGAGATGATAATGTAAGAAGAGCAAAAGCAGAAATTCTAAGAGGACAATTTGATCAAATGAGGATGAAAGAGGATGAAAACGTTGCAAAGTATGTTGAAAGAGTTAAAGCATGTGTGAGTGCAATCAGAGCATCTGGAGGTGATATCAAAGGAGAAACAGTTATAAGAAAAGTTCTCAGAACCTTGCTTCCTGTTTATGCAATTAGAGTTTTTACAGTTTAGGAAAGAAGGTGTGAAGCAAATCATCAAATAAATCTTGAGGCCATAGTTGGAAGACTAACTGCATTTTAACTAGATAACTTTGATAACTATGTTCCAGCCTCAAAAAACATTGAATCAGCATTTCAAGCCAAGCTCTCAGTCAAAGCAAAAAACAAAAAGGAGAAGGAATTTCAGTCAGAAAGTGAAGATGAATCAAGCCAAAGTTCAGACAGTGACCTCAAAGTGATTGAAGCTCTACTAGCAAGGAAATACTCTAGAGGTAGAGGAAAATACAAAGGTAAAGTTCCTCTAATCCATTTTCCTTGTGAAGAAATTGGTCATATTGCAGCAAGGTGTCCAAACAAGCAAAACAATGATGAAAAGAAAGATTACAAATGGAATGGAAAGAAAGACTTCAAATCATCCAAGAACAAAGGTAAGAAATCATGCTTCATGGCTGAAAATTCTAAAGATTCTGATAATAGTGAGGATGAAATTATTTATATTTCCATTAAAGATGATTTTGATAGTGACGAGGAAGATAAAATGGCACTTGTCTCTCATATAAGTAAGAATGATACATGGATTATAGATAGTGGTTGCTCACATCATATGACTGGTGATAAAACTAAGTTTGATCAGTTTGAAGACTATGATGGTGGCAGTGTAAGCTTTGGTAATAATGAACCTTGTTTCATAAAAGGAAGAGGAAGAATCTGTCTAACCAAAGAACTTGTATGTAATAATGCCTATTGGGTTGAAGGTCTTAAACATAATTTGCTAAGTGTGGCACAGTTACTCAATACTGGATTCAAGGTAGAATTCATGCATGGAAAGGCAAGACTGTTGAATGAGCAAGGAAAGCTGATAGAATTTGGCACCTAAACTAAAGGTAACTTGTTTTATCTAGAACTTGGTGAATGCTCATGTTTTATTGCTCAAATTGAAGAAAGTTGGTTATGGCATAAAAGGTTGTGTCATGTCAATTTTGATAACCTGGTAAAAATAAGAAAATTCAAGAAAGTAAGAGGCATTCTTAACATTAAGAAACCTGAGGTTGGTCTGTGCAAGAATTGTCAAATTGGTAAAATGGGTAAGACTAGTTTTAAAAGTTAAAACTATCAGTCTGAAGATATATTAGAAATTGTGCATACTGATTTATGTGGACCCATTGGAATAGAAAGCTATACTTGAGAAATTTTTTTTTATTTTTTTTGTTCATGACTACTCAAGAATGATGACTGTCATGTATCTAAGGAAAAAATCATAAGCATTGGAGAAATTCAAATGGTATTTGGCAAGAGTAGAAAAAGAAACAGGAAAAAGACTAAAATGCTTAAGGTCAGATAGAGGTGGTGAATTCATCTCACATGAATTCAACAACTTCTGCATTGAAAAAGGTATTAAAAGACAAGTCTCAGCACCAGGAACTCTTGAACAAAATGTAATAGTTGAAAGAAGAAACAGATCCATCATGGATTGTGCAAGAACCCTGATGATAGAAAAGAACATTGCTATCAAATACTAGAAGGAAGCCATTAGCACACCAGTTCATACCTTAAACTAAGTATAGTTGAAAAAGGACTCATTCAAAACTCCCTATGAATTATGGTATGGCTACAAACCCAATGTAAGTTATCTGAAAGTATTTGGAAGCAAATGTTATATTTTGAAAGAATCTAGAAAAGGAAAATTTGATGTAAAAGGTGATGAAAGAATATTTTTAGGATATTCGTGCAAAAGCAAAGCATATAGATGTTTAAATCTATCCACTCACAAAGTCATAGAAAGTGCACATGTGAAAGTTGATGAGTTTGCAAACAAATCTAAGGAAGAAAGCAAAAAGGTACCTGAAGATTATAGAAGATTTGTTTACATTGAACCAGATACTATACCAAGCATACAATTCACTCAAGACTCCTCAACTCCCGAGTCATCAGTAACTAAGTTACAAAAAGTTCAAACTGATCCATAGCAACATTCAAACACTACCGGGCAAGTGTCTACCGAGTCTAAAGCGCCCGAGCCAATTCTTACCGAGTCAGAACAGCCTGAACATGAAATTGAAACACAAGGAGATAGCAATGAAACTCATTCAAGAGGAAAAGAACCTATATTAGCTAAATATGTCAGAAGACATCATACACCAAATTAGATCATTGGAGACAAATCTAAAGGAACCTTGCCAAGAAGCAAGACAAATACTTGTTTACTTGCTGATTTTGAACCTAGAAGCATTAAAGATGCATTGGCAAATGATAGTTGGATTGAGGCAATGAATGAGGAAATAGAAAAGATAGAGAAGAACAAGACATGGACTCTTGTACCCAAGCCTAAAAATAAGAATGTAATTGGAACCAAGTGGGTATTCAGAAACAAGTTGACTGAAGATGGTAAGGTATCCAGAAACAAAGCCAGATTAGTATGCAAAGGATACTCTCAAGAAGAAGGCATAGATTATGGAGAAACCTTTGCTCTTGTTGCAAGATTGGAAGGAGTTAGAACCTTACTTACATATGCTGCTCACAAAGGATTCAAAATTTATCAGTTGGATGTCAAGTCAGCATTCCTCAATGGAATATTGGATGAAGAGGTTTACATTGAACAACCCAAAGGCTTTGTTGATCCAGATAAAAGGAACATGGTCTGAAAATTACACAAGGCACTGTATGGTCTGAAACAAGCCCCTAGAGCATGGTATGAAAGATTGCATAACTATCTTATTCAGATTGGTTTTCAAAGAACTAATGATAAAAGTAGCTTGTATATAAAGGAAGGATCAGATAAGAAGATTGTCCTAGCAGAAATATTTGTAGATGATACTATTTTCACAGGACATGATGATCTTTGCAAAGAATTTTCAAAACAAATGAACAAGGAATTTGAAATGTCTATGTTTGGTGAAATAAAATTTTTTGTTGGTCTTCAAATTCAACAAAATAAGAATGGCATCTACATCACTCAATCAAAATACATCAAGGAGATATTAAAAAAGTTTGGTATGGAGGACTATAAACCTATTGGAACTTCAATGTGTACTGGATTGAAACTTACCAAAGATGATGAATCCAAAGAGGTAGATCAAACATTATATAGATCTATGATTGGAAAATTGCAATACGTAGTTCATACTAGGCCAGATATTGCCCTTGCAGTTGGTATTGTTGCAAGATTTTCAGCAAATCCAAGAGAAACTCACTTCATGGCAATCAAAAGAATAATAAGATATTTGAAAGGAACTAAAGATTATGGCTTATGGTACAAATTTGGAGGTAATTTGGATTTGAAAGTGTTTACTGATGCTAATTGGGAAGGAAACCTTGATGACAGAAAAAGCACAAGTGGAGGAGCATTCTTTCTTGGAAAAAGATTGGTTTCCTAGACAAGCAAAAAGCAGAATTGTACATCCCAATCTACAGCAGAGGCAGAGCGTGTTGCTGCATCAGTAAAATGTTCAAATATAGTTTAGTTTAAGCAGTTATTGCAAGGAATGAAGATGGAAATCAAAGAACCAATCGTCATGTTCTGTGACAATACTAGTGCAATCAACATATCTAAGAATCCAGTGATGCATTCCAAGACCAAGCATATTGCAATAAAATATCATTTTCTCAAAGAGTTGGTACAAGAGAAGGAGATCAGATTGGAATATGTCCATACAAAAGAACAAATTACTGACATATTCACAAACCCTTTACCTAAGGATGCATTTTTGTATCTCAGAGGTAAGTTAGGGGTCATTCCCCTATCTGAAGTCCACTAGAAATAAGTTCTAGTAATGCATCAATGCATATAGGATTGAAAATCTATCTGTTGATGCAATTTCATCAGAAATCATTGCATATCAATTAGTACTAAAGGTACATTATAAATCACTTAACTTCTATTGTCTTTGGCATGTGTTGTCAAAGAGGGAGAGATTTTACTATCATATCCTTCTGAAATTTGTGAAGTTTTAAAAATTTTTCCATGAAGTCCCTTAACAGAGGGAGACTATTGAAAGAGGGAGAAGTTTGTTATCTTGTTGAACTTGTTTTCAAAATTTCATTTCTGTTATGACATGTTGTGTTGCCTTCAACGCCAAAGAGGGAGATTGTTGAATAATGTTGTCCTTGATGTCACACAAATGTCATATCAGTCATTAGTCTCAAGTTCACTGAGCTCAGACAGTCTGCAATACAATTTACAGTGCCAACCGAGCTCACTCAATCATCGAAAGAAATGTGGAAGATAGTGTCAACCGAGCTCACTCAGTCATCGAAGGAAAGATGGAAGACAGTGTTAACCGAGCTAACTCAGTCAACAAAGGAAATTTGAAAAGTTAGTGTTAACCAAACTTCACTCGGTCTCCAAAGGTTAGTTTCCATCGAGCTCACTTGGTCATCAAATGAATCATGGAAAAGTCAGTGTTAATCGAGCTTCACTCGGTCTCCAAAGGTTAGTTTCCACCGAGCTCACTTGGTCATCAAATGAATCATGGAAAAGTCAGTGTTAACCAAGCTTCACTCAGTCTCCAAAGGTTAGTTTCCAACCGAGCTCACTCGGTTATCTCAGGAAACTTAGTACTTACCGAGTTCTCCTGGCGATTGAAGGATTGTCACGAAGTTCGCTATATCAATCGAGCTCAGTCGGTTAACACAGGAATTATTTTTTGAACAAAGTTCACCATGTAGGGTCAGCTAGTATAGGGATTTGCTAATTAATTACTTTTAGCCAACTATTGTAATTGTTTGTTTTAGTCAGTGATTTGAGCCGACTAAGATAATCTTAAAGGTATATATGGTCATTCAAGTTATGAATTAAAGTGTGTGATTATTTAAAAAAAAGGGGGAAGTTATGAATACGAATTATAGTATGAAGAGGCGAATGTTGAGAAAAGTCTGATGAAGGATTAGATGTGTTGAAGGAGCTGCAAAGTTGTATTTGATCAGTAAGGATTCAGTCAAGCATAATAGAGATCTGCAATCAGC
This sequence comes from Cupressus sempervirens, assembly GCA_028749045.1. Lineage (NCBI taxonomy): Eukaryota > Viridiplantae > Streptophyta > Pinopsida > Cupressales > Cupressaceae > Cupressus > Cupressus sempervirens. The sequence goes on along the minus strand of CM053791.1, from coordinate 464,296,946 downwards.
AAAGATAAGTTGTACCTTATGTCAGGTCACTTCATTGTTGCTTTCTAACCATTGTAACAGTGTATTCAAAATCTCTTAACTGAGTTGGTTTTATAGCCATTCAATAAATCCTCTAAAAAGGTGACAGTTCAGTTGAATCATTCAAAAGACCTCTAGCAAGGCCACTCCTAACAGGGTGATTAAATCCTTTAATAGGGTCACACCTAACAGTGTGTTTTTGTAACCTTTAACAGGGTTGGCTCCTAACAGGGCTCACTTTAGAAGAGTGAAAAACAATACCTAGTTACATTGGTGGTTTTTCCCATATTGGGTTTCCACGTTAAATCTGGTGTCTCCTGCGTTCTTAATTGCTAAATTGTTTTGTGCATGATAACATATCAGTTCTTAATATTTGTCATTTGCTGCATTATAAAGTTTCAACATTTTATTAATCAGATCAAGGGTATATTCAGACATCTTAAGGACTGTGGAAAGTTTTTGGAATAACTAATTCACCCCCTCCCCCTCTCAGTTACTCTATTCTCATTTCCAACAAAATTTACAACTTGAATTTAAATGTAGAGATCTCAATTTATGTTTCCAAGTTAAGAGAAAGAATTTGAAGGAACATTTACATATGAATACAAATCCATTCTTTAATTATAATTTCAATCCAAACGATCCCCTTCCAAATCCATTTTTAATAAAACAATTAATTTTAACCATGAGCCCTTGATATATACCAATTAACAAATTCATAATTATAAAACATATAATTATATTTACATATTATATACATACTTATATATATATATATATATATATATCATTTAACAAAATTGATTTAATCAAATTTGATTAATGCCAAATCGAATATGGCAAACATTTAAAAAAAAAAAAACACACACATTATTAATATAACCGACGGTACGCAGGACCCTGTAGTTGCAGGGACTGCAGTAGCAGTGGTACTGCGTACCACTGCCGTCATAGTACCTGCGATGGGGTACTCTACGTCCGCAGTGGGGTGCGGGTCTCGTCCCACCCTGACTCAATGCTTAAAAATGTTTATTCTTTTAACAATCGCTATGCAATTTTTCATTTGCGAAAAACGTTTATTAAAACATTTCCGCCCACAGGTATGTCATATGATTTTTTTAACAAACATATATATATATATATATATATATATATATATATATATATATATATATATATATGTAAAGGTATATGTATATATAAATATATACAAAATTAAAATATCACAGCATATGAGTGTATATACATATATATATATATATATATATATATAATTGCATATATATATATGTATATGTATATGTATATGTATATGTATGTATGTATAAACAAATTGACAATATATGAATACAAACTTCAATTTTCAGAATTCCTCCTTAGACCTTTAACCTCCAAAAATTTCCAATAATTAATTTAATGGGTTTGACTATAAATTTCAACCCTAGCCCCATGTTTTTTTTAGATCCATGCATATAAAAACTCTCAAATAAATTAATCTACCCATATTGAGAATGCACAATAAATTATGAAATTCTTCAGAAGACATATGGAAGACATGAAGAAGACAGGAAATGCATGATGCGGAAATAGCATAAGTAAAAACACAAGAATCTACCCGGATTTTGATGCTAAATCGCTCTTCCTCAGAAAACTCACAAAGCAAGCTCCCTTCTTCAGAATTCTTGAATCCTCCAATGCTCCAATTGCACTCCAAACGCTCTCACTAAGCTTCTAAGAATGCCTGAATATAAAGAGCTTTCAGGAAACATCTAGAATGCTTCTAGAAACAACTAGAAGGTGTCACCAACTAAGCATGGGTCTTTTCCAACCTTTTTTATGAGCCACAGGGTTGTAGACACCATGTGCTTAATTGATGCACTAACCTCCATGTTGTTGACACATGAGAAATAGAGAAGTGCGCTAACTCCCATGCAAGCTTATAACTCCAATTCACTTTTTATATAATTTCCATTTAAATATTTATAACTTTCATTTTAATTTTTATAACTTTTATTATTATTATTTATTTATTACTTTATTATTATTTTACTATTATTATTAGTTTTAAATTTCTATTTTTATTTTATTTAATTCATTTTTCCTCAATAATTCACATTTAATTTATTACAATCATAATATCAAATAACATGATATTTTATATTAATTTTTTTAAATAATTAATTTATTAATTAAATCCATTTATTAAGACTTAATTAATAGACAATTCACCATAGACCTCCAAGATAAAATATGAAAACCCATCATAGAGCAAATCACTCAAAATCAGTCTAAAGGGTTAAAAATCACGAATCATGTCATTCGACACATTCCGTGGGTAAAATATCCAGATACTTGTCCTACCTCACTAGGACAATTGACTTAAAGGTTTGGGATTTGGACTTGAGAATTTATCTCCCTTCTCTTATCATTGAGATGGTATAATAGGGTACGCTCATCCTGGAAATTTAGGAAAGTCGATACCCGGTACCTGTAACCTACAGAAAAACTATGCATGTACATACAATATATATAATCCTAAGCTAAACAGACAATGGCAGGAAGTGGTGCATCATGTAGATCTCGACTAAGCAGGTGACTACGAATCCCTTCCTTAACCACATCAGGATTGCCATACAATATGAAACCACACACACCATACACATGCAAGTATGGGGTAAGTGTCCATAATAATACACATAAGATAATAAACCAACCATCTAATCATCAAAAATAACTGAAAACAGTATAATGATCATCATGTATGCATGAAATGTAAAATCTAAATGATCTCATCATATAACCACTGAATCCATAACATAATATCTGATAGTGTCAAAACAATACCAATAATCCATCAACATAAAACTAGTCTATTAAAGTCTGATAATAACAACAATGTCCAAAAAAGATGTGAACGAGGGTAGGCACTACGTTATTTAATTAAATAAGAAAAGTGTCTCTAATTAATTAAAAATTATTTAATTAAATAGAAAAAGTAATTATGAGAGCATATCTCATTTTATTAAATTAAATATCTCAACAAAATCTCTCTTCAGTTCAAAAAAGGAAATTTCCAGTTCACTATTGTTCAAAAATGAGTTAAATGAGTTAACTATTTTTTCTACTCAAATTGAATCAGTTAACTCCTTATTTTACTCAACTTAAATCTGTTAACTTCCTTTAATTTGGAAATCTCCCTTTATGACTGAACTTCACCTTTAATCCTGACCGTTGATTGAAAACGATCTAAACCGTTGATGAATTCCAGGAAAGTCTATTTAAGAGACCCTTATCTCTTCATTTTGAAAGTTTGAATGAGAATTTGCATCGAATTGTCGCTGGAATTCATACTCACATTTGCTCATATTCACATACGCAAAGATCAAGTTTGACCAAAAGTTGACCAGCTTTAACCATGGTTGACTTGAGTTGACTAGCTTCGTAAAGAATTTTGAAATAATTAAACGAAATTATTTAATTAAATGGAGTACTTCTAATTAATTAAACAAAATTATTTAATTAAATGAGAAGCCATTCCTAATTAATTAAATAAAGTTATTTAATTAAATAAGAAAAGTGTCTCTAATTAATTAAAGATTGTTTAATGAAATAGAAAAAGTAATTATGAGAGCATATCTCATTTTATTAAATTAAATATCTCAGCAAAATCTCTCTTCAATTTAAAAAGGGAAATTTCAAGTTCACTATTGATAAAAAATGACTTAAATCAGTTAACTCCTTTTTCTATTCAAATTGAATCAGTTAACTCCTTATTTTACTCAAATTAAATATGTTAACTCCCTTGAATTTGGAAATCTCCCTTTATGACTAAACTTCACCTTTAATCCTGACCGTTGATTGAAATCAATCTCAACCTTTGATGAATTCCAAAAAAGTCTATTTAAGAGACCCTTATCTCTACATTTTGAAAGGTTGAATGAGAATTTGCATCGAATTGTTGCTGGAATTCATACTCACATTTGCTCATATTCACATACGCAAAGATCAAGTTTGACCAAAAGTTGACCAAATTTAACCACGGTTGACTTGAGTTGACTAGTTTCGAAAAGAATTTTGAAATAATTAAACAAAATTATTTAATTAAATGGAGTACTTACTTCTAATTAATTAAAAAAAGTTATTTAATTAAATGAGAAACCATTCCTAATTAATTAAATGAAGTTATTTAATTAAATAAGAAAAGTGTTTCTAATTAATTAAAGATTGTTTAATTAAATAGAAAAAGTAATTATGAGAGCATATCTCATTTTATTAAATTAAATATGTCAACAAAATCTCTCTTTCGTTCAAAAAGGGAAATTTTCAGTTCACTATTAATAAAAAATGAGTTAAATCAGTTAACTCCTTTTTTTACTCAAATTGAATCAGTTAACTCCTTATTTTACTCAAATTAAATCTGTTAACTTCTTTTAATTTAGAAATTTTCCTTTATGACTGAACTTCACCTTTAATCCTGACCGTCGATGTAAATCGATCTCAACCGTTGATGAGATCTTCATTTTGAAAGGTTGAATGAGAATTTGCATCGAATTGTTGCTAAAATTCATACTCACACTTCCTCATATTAACATACGCAAAGATCAAGTTTGAGCAAAAGTTGACCAGATTTAACCACGGTTGACTTGAGTTGACTAGTTTTGAAAAAAACTTTGAAATAATTAAATGAAATTATTTAATTAAATGGACTACTTACTTCTAATTAATTCAACAAAATTATTAAATAAAATGAGAAGCCATTCCTAATTAATTAAATGAAGTTATTTAATTAAATGAGAAAAGTGTTTCTAATTAATTAAAGATTGTTCAATTAAATAGAAAAAGTAATTATGAGAGCATATCTCATTTTATTAAATTAAATATCTCAACAAAATCTCTCTTCCGTTGAAAAAGGGAAATTTTCAGTTCACTATTAATAAAAAATGAGTTAAATCAGTTAACTCCTTTTTTTACTCAAATTGAATCAGTTAACTCTTTATTTTACTCAAATTAAATCTATTAATTTCTTTAATTTAGAAATTTCCCTTTATTACTGAACTTCACCTTTAATCCTAACCGTTGATGTAAATCGATCTCAACCGTTGATGAATTCTTCATTTTGAAAGGTTGAATGAGAATTTGCATCGAATTGTTGCTAAAATTCATATTCACATTTGCTCATATTAACATACGCAAAGATCAAGTTTGAGCAAAAGTTGACCAGATTTAACCACGGTTGACTTGAGTTGACTAGTTTTGAAAAGAACTTTGAAATAATTAAACAAAATTATTTAATTAAATGGACTACTTACTTCTAATTAATTCAACAAAATTATTTAATTAAATGAGAAGCCATTTCTAATTAATTAAATGAAGTTATTTAATTAAATAAGAAAAGTGTCTCTAATTAATTAAAGATTATTTAATTAAATAGAAAAAGTAATTATGAGAGCATATCTCATTTTATTAAATTAAATATCTCAACAAAATCTCTCTTCAGTTCAAAAAGGGAAATTTTTAGTTCACTATTGATAAAAAAAGAGTTAAATCAATTGACTATTTTTTCTACTCAAATTGAATCAATTAACTCCTTATTTTACTCAAATTAAATCTGTTAACTCCCTTTAATTTGGAAATCTCCCTTTATGACTGAACTTCACCTTTAATCCTGACCGTTGATTGAAATCGATCTCAACCGTTGATGAATTCTAGGAAAGTCTATCAAAAAGATCCTCATCTCTTCATTTGGAAAGGTTGAACGAGAATTTGCATCGAATTGTTGCTGGAATTCATACTCACATTTGCTCATATTCACATATGCAAAGATAAAGTTTGACGAAAAGTTGACCAGATTTAACCACGGTTGACTTGAGTTGACTAATTTTGAATTTTTTTTGAAATAATTAAACAAAGCTATTTAATTAAATGCAGTACTTACTTCTAATTAATTAAAAAAAATTATTTAATTAAATGAGAAGCCATTCCTAATTAATTAAATGAAGTTATTTAATTAAATCAAAAAATTGTCTCTAATTAATTAAAGATAATTTAATTAAATAGAAAAAGTAATTGAGAGAGCATATCTCATTTTATTAAATTAAATATCTCAACAAAATCTCTCTTCAGTTCAAAAAGGAAAATTTTCAGTTCACTATTGATCAAAAATGAATTAAATCAGTTAACTCTTTTTTCTACTTAAATTGAATAAGTTAACTCCTTATTTTACTCAAATTAAATCTGTTAAATCTCTTTAATTTGAAAATCTCCCTTTATGACTGAACTTCACCTTTAATCCTGACTATTGTTTGAAATCGATCTCAACCATTGATGAATTCAAGGAAAGTTTATTTAAGAGACCCTTATCTCTTTATTTAGAAAGGTTGAATGAGAATTTGTATCGAATTGTTGCTGAAATTCATAAAAACATTTGCTCATATTCACATACGCAAAAATCAAGTTTGACCAAAAGCTGACTAGATTTAACCACGGTTGACTTGAGTTGACTAGTTTCAAAAAGAATTTTGAAATAATTAACTGAAATTATTTAATTAAATGGAGTACTTACTTCTAATTAATTAATCAAAGTTATTTAATTAAATGAGAAGCCATTCCTAATTAATTAAATGAAGTTATTTAATTAAATAAGAAAAGTGTCTCTAATTAATTAAATATTGTTTAATTAAATAGAAAATGTAATTATGAGAGCATATCTCATTTTATTAAATTAAATATCTCAACAAAATGTCTCTTCAGTTCAAAAAGGGAAATTTTCAGTTCACTATTGATCAAAAATGAGTTAAATTAGTTAACTTCTTTTTCTACTCAAATTGAATCAGTTAACTCCTTATTTTTCTCAAATTAAATCTGTTTACTCCCTTTAATTTGAAAATCTCCCTTTGTGACTGAACTTCACCTTTAATCCTGACCGTTGATTGAAATCAATCTCAACTGTTGATGAATTCCAAGAAAGTCTATTTAAGAGACCCTCATCTCTTCATTTTGAAAGGTTGAATGAGAATTTGCATCAAATTATTGTTGGAATTCATACTCAAATTTGGTCATATTCACATAGTCAACGATCAAGTTTGACCAAAAGTTGACCAAATTTAACCACGGTTGACTTGAGTTGACTAGTTTCGAAAACAATTTTGAAAGTAATTAAACAAAATTATTTAATTAAATGGAGTACTTACTTCTAATTAATTAAAAAAAAATATTTAATTAAATAAGAAGCCATTCCTAATTAATTAAATGAAGTTATTTAATTAAATAAGAAAAGTTCCTCTAAATAATTAAAGATTATTTAATTAAATAGAAAAAGTAATTATGAGAGCATATCTCATTTTATTAAATTAAGTATCTCAACAAAATCTCTTTTCAATTCAAAAAGAGAAATTTTCAGTTCACTATTGATCAAAAATGAGTTAAATCAGTGAACTCCTATTTCTACTCAAATTGAATCAGTTGACTCCTTATTTTACTCTAATTAAATCTTTTAACTCCATTTAATTTGGAAATCTCCCTTTATGACTGAACTTCCTCTTTAATCCTGACCGTTGATTGAAATCGATCTGAACCATTGATGAATTCTAGTAAAGTCTATTTAAGAGACCCTCATCTCTTCATTTTGAAAGGTTGAATGAGAATTTGCATCGAATTGTTGCTGGAATTCATACTTACATTTGCTCATATTCACATACGCAAAGATAAAGTTTGATCAAAAGTTGACCAGATTTAACCACGGTTGACTTGAGTTGACTAGTTTCAAAATTTTTTTTGAAATAATTAAACGAAATTTTTTAATTGAATGGAGTAGTTACTTCTAATTATTTCAACAAAGTTCTTCAATTAAATGAGAAGCCATTCCTAACTAATTAAACGAAGTTATTTAATTAAATAAGAAAAGTGTCTCTAATTAATTAAAAATTATTTAATTAAATAGAAAAAGTAATTATGAGAGCATATCTCATTTTATTAACTTAAAAATCTCAATAAAATCTCTCTTCAGTTCAAAAAGGGAAATTTTCAGTTCACTATTGATAAAAAATGAGTTAAATCAGTTAACTCATTATTTTTCTCAAATTAAATCTCTTAACCCCTTTTAATTTGAAAATCTCCCTTTATGACTGGACTTCACCTTTAATCTTGACCGTTGATTGAAATCGATCTCAACCGTTGATGAATTCCATGAAAGTCTATTTAAGAGACCCTCATCTCTTCATTTAGAAAGGTTGAATGAGAATTTGCATCGAATTGTTACTAGAATTCATACTCACATTTGCTCATATTCACATACACAAAGATCAAGTTTGACAAAAAGTTGATCAGATTTAACCACGGTTGACTTGAGTTGACTAGTTTCGAAAAGAATTTTGAAATAATTAAACGAAATTATTTAATTAAAAGGAGTACTTACTTCTAATTAATTAAACAAAATTATTTAATTAAATGAGAAGCCATTCCTAATTAATTAAATGAACCTATTTAATTAAATAAGAAAAGTGTCTCTAATTAATTAAAGATTATTTAATTAAATAGAAAAAGTAATTATGAGAGCATATCTCATTTTATTAAATTAAATATCTCAAAAAAATCTCTCGTCAGTTCAAAAAGGTAAATTTCTAGTTCACTATTGATAAAAAATGAGTTAAATCAGTTAACTCCTTTTTCTACTCAAATTGAATCAGCTAACTCTTTATTTTACTCAAATTAAATCTGTTAACTCCCTTTAATTTGGAAATCTCCCTTTATGACTGAACTTCACCTTTAATCCTGACCGTTGATTGCAATCGATCTTAACCATTGATGAATTCAAGGAAATTATATTTCAAAGACACTTATCTCTTCATTTTGAAAGGTTGAATGAGAATTTACATCGAATTGTTGTTGGAATTCATACTCACATTTGCTCATATTCACATACGCAAAGATCAAGTTTGACCAAAAGTTGACCATATTTAACCACGATTGACTTGAGTTTACTAGTTTCAAAAAGAATTTTGAAATAATTAAACGAAATTATTTAATTAAATGGAGTACTAACTTCTAATTAATTAAATAAAATTATTTAATTAAATGAGAAGCCATTCCTAATTAATTAAATAAAGTTATTTAATTAAATAAGAAAAGTGTCTCTAATTAGTTAAAGATTATTTAATTAAATAGAAAAAGTAATTATGAGAGCATATCTCATTTTATTAAATTAAATATCTCAACAAAATCTCTCTTTAGTTCAAAAAGGGAAATTTCAAGTTCAATATTGATAAAAAAATGAGTTAAATCACTTAACTCCTTTTTCCACTCAAATTGAATTAGTTAACTTCTTATTTTACTCAAATTAAATCTGTTAACTCTTTTTAATTTAGAAATCTCCCTTTATGACTTAACTTCACCTTTAATCCTGACCGTTGATTGAAATCGATCTCAACCATTGATGAATTTCAGGAAAGAGTATTTAAGAGACCCTCATCTCTTCATTTTGAAAGGTTAATGAGAATTTGCATCGAATTGTTCTTGGAATTCATACTCACATTTGCTCATATTCACATACGCAAAGATCAAGTTTGACTAAAAGTTGACCAGATTTAACCACAGTTGACTTGAGTTGACTAGTTTCGAAAAGAATTTTGAAATAATTAAACAAAATTATTTAATTAAATGAAGTACTTACTTCTAATTAATTAAAAAAAGTTATTTAATTAAATGAGAAGCCATTCCTAATTAATTAAATGAAGTTATTTATTTAAATAAGAAATGTGTCTCTAATTAATTAAAGATTATTTTAATTAAATAGAAAAAGTAATTATGAAAGCATATCTCATTTTATTAAATTAAATATCTCAACAAAATCTCTCTTTAGTTCAAAAAGGGAAATTTCCAGTTCACTATTGATAAAAAATGAGTTAAATCAGTTAACTACTTTTTCTACTCAAATTGAATCAGTTAACTCCTTATTTTACTCAAATTAAATGTGTTAACTCCGTTTAATTTGGAAATCTCCCTTTATGACTGAACTTCACCTTTAATCTTGATCGCTGATTGAAATCGATCTCATCCGTTGATGAATTCTAAGAAAGTCTATTTAAGATACCCTCATCTCTTCATTTTGAAAGGTTGAATGAAAATTTGCATCGAATTGTTGTTGGAATTCATACTCACATTTGCTTATATTCACATACGCAAAGATCAAGTTTGACCAAAAGTTGACCAAATTTAACCACGATTGACTTGAGCTGACTAGTTTCAAAAAGAATTTTGAAATTGTTTAATTAGATGGAGTACTTATTTCTAATTAATTAAACAAACTTATTTAATTAAATGAGAAGCCATTCCTAGTTAATTAAATGAAGTTATTTATTTAAATAAGAAAAGTGTCTCTAATTAATCAAAGATTATTTAATTAAATAGAAAAAGTAATTATGAGAGCATATCTCATTTTATTAAATTATATATCTAAGAAAAATCTCTCTTCAGTTCAGAAAGGAAAATTTTCAGTTCACTATTGATAAAAAATGAGTTAAATGAGTTAACTCCTTTTTCTACTCAAATTGAATTAGTTAACTCTTTATTTTTCTCAAATTAAATCTCTTTTTAGTTTAAAAAGAGAAATTCCCAGTTGACTATTGATCAAAAATGAGTTAAATCAATTAACTCCTTTTTCTACTCAAATTGAATCAGTTAACTCCTTATTTTACTCAAATTAAATCTGTTAACTCCCTTTAATTTAGAAATCTCCCTTTATGACTGAACTTCACCTTTAATCATGACCACTAATTGAAATCTATCTCAACCGTTGATAAATTTTAGGAAATTCTATTTAAGAGACCCTCGTCTCTTCATTTTGAAATGTTGAATGAGAATTTTCATCGAATTGTTGTTGAAATTCATACTCACATTTGCTCATATTCACATTCGCAAAGATCAAGTTTGACCAAAAGTTGACCAGATTTAACCACGGTTGACTTGAGTTGACTAGTTTTGAAAACAATTTTGAAATAATTAAATGAAATTATTTAATTAAATGGAGTACTTACTTCTAATTAATTAAAAACAGTAATTTAATTAAACGAGAAGCCGTTCCTAATTAATTAAATGAAGTTATTTAATTGAATAAGAAAATTATTTCTAATTAACTAAAGATTATTTAATTAAATAAAAAAAGTAATTATGTGAGTATATCTCATTTTATTAAATTAAATTTCTCAAAAGAATCTTTCTTCAGTTCAAAAAGCCAAATTTCCAGTTCACTATTGATAAAAAAATGAGTTAAATCAATTAACTCCTTTTTCTACTCAAAACTATTTTTTCTACTCAAATTGAATCAGTTAACTCCCTATTTTACTCAAATTAAATCTGTTAACTCCTTTTAATTTGGAAATCTCCCTTTATGATTGAACTTCACCTTTAATCCTGACCGCTTATTGAAATCGATCTCAACCGTTGATGAAGTCCAGGAAAGTCTATTTAAGAGACCCTCATTTCTTCATTTTGAAAGGTTGAATGAGAATTTGCATCGAATTTTTATTGGAATTCATACTCACGTTTGCTTATATTCACATACGCGAAGATCAAGTTTGACAAAAAGTTGCCCAGATTTAACAACGGTTGACTTCAATTGACTAGTTTCGAAAAGAATTTTGAAATAATTAAAAGAAATTATTTAATTAAATGGAATACTTACTTCTAATTCATTAAACAAAGTTATTTAATTAAATGAGAAGCCATTCTTAATTAATTAAATGAAGTTATTTAATTAAATAAGAAAATTGTCCCTAATTAAGTAAAGATTACTTAATTAAATATAAAAAGTAATTATGAGAGCATATCTCATTTTATTAAATTAAATAGCTCAACAAAATCACTTTTCAGTTCAAAAAGGGAAATTTCTAGTTCACTATTGATAAAAAATGAGTTAAATTAGTTATCTCCTTTTTCTACTCAAATTGAATCAGTTAACTCCTTATTTTACTCAAATTAAATCTGTTAACTAATTTTAATTTGAAAATCTCCCTTTATGACTGAACTTCACCTTTAATTTTGACCATTGATTGAAATCGATCTCAACCGTTGATGAATTTCAGGAGAGTCTATTTAAGGGACGCTCATCTCTTCATTTTGAAAGGTTGAATGAGAATTTACATCGAATTGTTGCTGAAATTCATACTCACATTTGCTCCTATTCACATAGGCAAAGATCAAGTTTGACCAAAAGTTGACCAGATTTAACCATGATTGACTTGAGTTGACTAGTTTCGAAAAGAATTTTGAAATAATTAAATGAAATTATTTAATTAAATAGAGTACTTACTTATAATTAATTAAACAAAGTTATTTAATTAAATGAGAAGTCATTCCTAATTAATTAAATGAAGTTCTGTAATTGAATAAGAAAAGTGTCTCTAATTAATTAAAGATTATTTAATTAAATAGAAAAATTAATTACGAGAGCATATCTCATTTTATTAAATTAAATAATTCTACAAAATCTCTCTTCAGTTCAAAAAGGAAAATTTCTAATTCACTATTGATCAAAAATGAGTTAAATCGGTTAACTCCTTTTTTTACTCAAATTGAATCAATTAACTCCTTATTTTACTCAAATTAATTCTTTTAACTCTCTTTAATTTGAAAATCTCCCTTGATGACTGAACTTCACCTTTAATCCTAACAGTTGATTGAAATTGATCTCAACCATTGATGAATTCCACGAAAGTCTATTTAAGAGACCCTCATCTCTTCATTTTCAAAGCCTGAATGAGAATCTGTATCGAATTGTTGCTGGAATTCATACTCATATTTTCTCATATTCACATACGGAAAGCTCAAGTTTGACCAAAAGTTGACCAGATTTAACCACAGTTGACTTCAGTTGACTAGTTTCCAAAAGAATTTTGAAATAATTAAACAAAATTATTTAATTAAATGGAGTACTTACTTCTAATTAATTAAACAAAGTTATTTAATTAAAAGACAAGGCATTCCTAATTAATTAAATGAAGTTATTTAATTAAATAAGAAAAGTGTCTCTAATTAATTAAAGATTATTTAATTAAATAGAAAAAGTAATTACGAGAGCATATCTCATTTTATTAAATTAAATATCTCAACAAAATCTCTCTTCAGTTCAAGAAGGGAAATTTTCAATTCACTATTGATCAAAAATGAGTTAAAACAGTTAACTCCTTTTTCTACTCAAATTGAATCAGTTAACTCTTTATTTTACTCAAATTAAATCTGTTAACTCCCTTTAATTTGGAAATCTCCCTTTATGACTGAACTTCACCTTTAATCCTGACCGTGGATTGAAATTGATCTCAACCGTTGATGAATTCCAAGAAAGTCTATTTAAAAGACCCTCATCTGTTCATTTTGAAAGGTTGAATGAGAATTTGCATCGAATTGTTTCTAAAATTCATTCTCACGTTTGCTCATATTCACATATGCATAGATCAAGTTTGACCAGAAGTTGACCAGATTTAACCACGATTGACTTGAGTTGACTAGTTTCAAAAAGAATTTTGAAATAATTAAACAAAATTATTTAATTAAATGGAGTGCTTACTTATAATTAATTAAACAAAGTTATTTAATTAAATGAGAAGGCATTCCTAATTAATTAAATGAAGTTATTTAATTAAATTAAAAAAGTGTCTCTAATTAATTAAAGATTATTTAATTAAATATAAAAACTAATTACGAGAGAATATCTCATTTTATTAAATTAAATATTTCTACAAAATCTCTCTTCAGTTCAAAAAAGAAAATTTTCAGTTCACTATTGATCAAAAATGAGTTAAATCAGTTAACTCCTTTTCTTACTCAAATTGAATCAGTTAACTCCTTATTTTACTCAAATTAAATATGTTAACTCCCTTTAATTTGGAAATCTCCCTTTATGACTGAACTTCACCTTTAATCCTAACCATTGATTTAAATCGATCTCAACCGTTGATGAATTCTAGGAAAGTCTATTTAAGAGACCCTCATCTCTTCATTTTGAAAGATTGAATGAGAATTTGCATTGAATTGTTGCTGGAATTCATACTCACATTTACTCATATTCACATACGCAAAGATCAAGTTTGACCAAAAGTTGACCGGATTTAACCATGGTTGACTTTAGTTGACTACTTTCGAAAAGAATTTTGAAATAATTAAACAAAATTATTTAATTAAATAGAGTACTTACTTCTAATTAATTAAACAAAATTATTTAATTAAATGAGAAGCCATTCCTAATTAATTAAATGAAGTTATTTAATTAAATAAGAAAAGTGTCTCTAATTAATTAAAGATTATTTAATTAAATAGAAAAAATAATTACGAGAGCATATCTCATTTTATTAAATTAAATATCTCAACAAAATCTCTCTTCAGTTGAAAAAGGGAAATTTTCAGTTCACTATTGATTAGAAATGAGTTAAATCGGTTAACTCCTTTTTGTACTCAAATTGAATTAGTTAACTCCTTATTTTACTTAAATTAAATCTGTTAACTCCCTTTAATTTGGAAATCTCCCTTTATGACTGAAGTTCGCCTATAATCCTGACCGTTGATTGAAATTGATCTCAATTGTTGATGAATTCCAGGAAAGTCTATTTAAGAGACCCTCATCTCTTCATTTTGAAAGGTTGAATGAAAATTTGCATTGAATTGTTGCTGGAATTCATACTCACATTTGCTCATATTTACATACACAAAGATCAAGATTGACCAAAAGTTGACCAGATTTAACCACGGTTGACTTGAGTTGACTAGAGTCGAAAAAAAATTTGAAATAATTAAACAAAATTATTTAATTAAATGGAGTACTTACTTCTAATTAATTAATGTAATGCCCCACCAAGGGATCCAAAGAATTAACTTAGAGTTTCACTAAGTTTGGTAACATTATTTTTTTACATGAAAGTAAATACCATACATAACTTATTCACAATAACAGAAGCAATAGCAATGTCCATCTGAAAGTAAACATAACATACATAACAGATTATATTCTTTAAAGGTCCCTTAACGTTGAATTGCATACAAGAATCCATCTAGTACAACATCCACATGAAATAATAATGATAAGTCCAATGTTTAAACATTACATTTCCAAATGCTCAATCATCCCCTGTACATGTCACAAGGTATGACAAGCTCAAAGAATATACATATGTAGAATAAGGTACATCATCCTATTCCAAACCATGATACATCAAAGTAGAGATAATCACATGATACATCATCATAGAAGACATATACATCCATCATAAAGATCAAACAAAATAAACTAAGTGCACGGTTCCTCCCAACTGTTAATAGTATCATTAGACCATCATGAATCCTAGCCATCCCTCCGTTCGTAACATCCCAAATCACCGAAGAGATCATCGGTATTAACATAGTAGGAATGTTACTCCTAACATATACAACATCCTATGTAGAAAGTAATCTAACATGCAAATATAAGCATAAGATAACATCATCTAACATATGTTAATCATCAATGAAAGGATACATATCCACCATCACGAAGGACACATCAGCCACGATGTCTCAATGAGTCTCAAATGATAAGAGTCGAAAATACACTACCACCCGGTCGCGTGGTACCAAAGTGGTCCACTCCCACCGTGCTAAGGAGATAATCTCAAGTCCCAAACAAGCTATCAAAATCACATAGCACATATCTCTATAAGTCCAAGAATCTTAAAAGTATACTAACTCAAAAGTTCCAATCACAAAACTAACATCTACTTCCCAGAGGCACACAATGACATGTAGGAACCTACTATGCAAGCGAGAAAGTGTCATCGCATTTATCACGTACAAGTTACCCTGGCAGTTAGCTAAACTCCACGGGTCCATACTAATCTCATGCGGCCACTAGTATCCTCTCATACTGACAAGGCATACTATGGAATGCAAGGTCGCATCCATGTGTCTCACTACTCCCATCCTAGCCTATACAAGCACTCAAGGCATGGGCGAGAACAAAACACTTATCTTTTTAGGTTCACTTAGTTAGTATTAAGTGTGAATGTTATCACGTATTAATCCAACTTACAATGAGTTACCCTGGCAGCCTCTTAGGAGGATGCAGGGTACCCGCGACGGGTATGATCGTACGTCATCGGCGGCAATTCAAACATATAAATTGCTTTTGGCTTTGGTTATAAATTGTTATCAATTTTTATATAATTTTAAAAAAAAGTTATTATCAATTGATATTAATATATAAATATATATTTATGTATGTGTGTGTGTGTGTGTGTATATATATATATATATATATATATATATATATATATATATATATATATATATATATATATATATATATGTATGTATGTATATATATGTATCTATATATATATATATGTATGTATATATATGTATATAAGTATATGCATAATAGTTATAAATAATTATTTTATTTAATGATTTATATAGATGGATCATTTTGTAAAGATAAAAGATTAAAAGAAAATGATTAATAATTATAATGAGGAGATAATAATAATTAACTTAATTTAGTTAATTAAGGTTAATTATTAGAACGTGATATAAGTTTTGATACATTTAAATTTTGTTCAATGGAAATGTCATTTTTTAAACAAAGTTTATATGAATAAAATATTATTAGATCAATTAGAAAATTGAGTCTAATGGAGAAACTTTTATCTATCAAACAAATACATGGGTTAGGAAAAACGTGAAATTTCTCCTCTTGATATAGTTTGGAAAAACGTAAACTGAGACTTTTAAATTCAAATTTGAAAACTTAGCAAAACCAAAACATGTGTATTCTTTATGCTATTGTTTTGGGTTTTAGGTTGACTAGTGTTGACCAGTTATAGGACGTCTACCAGAGGCTTGGGGGTTATGTGATTGTGATGTCATGATGATATTTTAATCTCGATCTTTATAAACCCAACCATGGTTTGTGATGGGATGCTCTATGTATTGGATGTGATTACTGATTGTTATAGTTGAGATTCTTGTGTATGAGACACTTGACCTAACCATTATTTTGGTCATCGATCAGTTATCCTTGATTATTTTCTAGTCACCATGATGGGACTGAGATGTGGATTTATTCTTGATGATGTCATATTGTGACATGTTTGACTCAACCATTTTTGGAGTCTTCGATCAGTATGATTGAGATATATTTTGGTTATTAAGAACCATTGGATATTTGATTATCAGTGAAACTTCAGTTGCCAATAGAGAGCTGTTATGGTCATGATTTTCTATGGATGTTTGCTCATGGAGATTTGATGCTTTTATGCATATTTGATGATTTTATTATGGATTATCTTTTGTGATTATGAGATTTATGATTCCATGAGCATTAGGGTAGGATATCTGCATGTAGTGACGGGAAGTGGCTTGCAATGGGGGCCGGGGTCCTAAGAGCCTGCCAGGGTAACTCATTGTAAGTTGGATTAATAAGTGATAACATTCACACCTAATACTAACTGTATGAACCTAAAAAGATAAGTATTTTGTTCTCGCTCATGCTTTGAGTGCTTGTACAGGCTAGGATGGGAGTAGTGAGATGCATGGTTGCAACTTTGCATTCCATAGTATGCCTTGTCAGTATGAGAGGATACTAGTGGCCGCATGAGATCAGTATGGACCCGTGGAGTTTAGCTAACTACTAGGGTAACTTGTACGTGATAAATGCGATGACACTTTCCCGTTTGCATAGTAGGTTCCTACATGTAATTGTGTGCCTCCGGGAAGTAGATGTTTGTTTTGTGATTGGAACCTTTGAGTTAATATACTTTTAAGATTCTTGGACTTATAGAGATATGTGCTATGTGATTTTGATAGCCTGTTTGGGACTTGAGATTATCTACTTAGCACAGTGGAAGTGGACCGCTTTGGTACCACGTAGTCAGGTGGTAGTGTATTTTCCACTCTTATCATTCGAGACTCATTAAGACATTGTGGTTGATGCGTCCTTCGTGATGGTGGGTATGTATCCTTTCATTGATGATTAGCATATGTTAGATGATGTTATCTTATGTTTATATTTGCATGTTAGATTACTTTCTACATATGATGTTGTATATGTTAGGAGTGACATTCCTACTATGTTAATACTGATGATCTCTTTGGTGATTTGAGATGTTACGCACCGAGGGATGGCTAGGATCAATGATGGTCTAATGATGCTATTAACGGTTGGGAGGAACCATGCACTTAGTTTATTTTGTTTGATCTTTATGATGGATGTATATGTCTTCTATGATGAAGTATCATGTGATTATCTCTACTTTGATGTATCATGGATTGGAATAGGATGATGTACTGTATTCTACATATGTATATTATTTGAGCTTGTCATACCTTGTGACATGTACAGACGATGATTGAGCATTTGGAAATGTAATGTTTAAATATTGGATTCATCATTAATATTTCATGTGGATGTTGTACTAGATGGATTCTTATATGTAATTCAACGTTAAGGGATCTTTAAAGAATGTAATCTGTTATGTATGTTATGTTTACTTTCAGATGGACATCACTATTGCGTTCATTATTGTGAATAAGTTATGTATGATATATACTTTCATGTAAAAAAAAAATGTTACCAAACTTAGTGAAACACAAGGTTAATTCTTTGGATCCCTTGGCGAGGTGTTACAATTAAACAAAGTTATTTAATTAAATGAGAAGCCATTCCTAATTAATTAAATGAAGTTATTTAATTAAATAAGAAAAGTGTCTCTAATTAATTAAAGATTATTTAATTAAATAGAAAAAGTAATTAGGAGAGCATATCTAATTTTATTAAATTAAATATCTCAACAAAATCTCTCTTCAGTTCAAAAAGGGAAATTTCTAGTTCACTATTGATCAAAAATGAGTTAAATCAGTTAACTCCTTTTTCTACTCAAATTGAATCAGTTAACTTTTTATTTTACTCAAATTAAATCTTTTAACTCCCTTTAATTTGAAAATCTCCCTTTATGATTGAACTTCACCTTTAATCCTGACCGTTGATTGAAATCGATCTCAACCGTTGATGAATTCCAGGAAAGTCTATTTAAGAGACCCGCATCTCTTTATTTTGAAAGGTTGAATGAGAATTTACATCGAATTGTTGCTGGAATTCATACTCACATTTGCTCATATTCACATACGCAAAGATCAAGTTTGACCAAAAGCTGACCAAATTTAACCACGGTTGACTTGAGTTGACTAGTTTCGAAAATAATTTTGAAATAATTAAACGAAATTATTTAATTAAATGGAGTACTTACTTCTAATTAATTAAAACAAAGTTATTTAATTAAATGAGAAGACATTCTTAATTAATTAAATGAAGTTATTTAATTAAATAAGAAAAGTGTCTCTAATTAATTAAAGATTACTTAATTAAATAGAAAAAGTAATTATGAGAGCATATCTCATTTTATTAAATTAAATATCTCAACAAAATCTCTCTTTAGTTCAAAAAGGGAAATTTTCAGTTCACTATTGATCAAAAATGAGTTAAATGAGTTAACTCTTTTTTCTACTCAAATTGAATCAGTTAACTCCTTATTTTACTCAAATTAAATCTGTTAACTCCCCTTAATTTAGAAATCTCCCTTTATGACTGAACTTCACCTTTAATCCTGACCGTTGATTAAAATCGATCTCAACCATTGATGAATTCCAGGAAAGTCTATTTAAGAGACCCTCATCTCTTCATTTTGAAAGGTTGAATGATAATTTGCATCAAATTGTTGTTGGAATTCATACTCACATTTGCTCATATTGACATATGCAAAGATCAAGTTTGACCAAAAGTTGACCAGATTTAACTACGATTGACTTGAGTTGACTAGTTTCAAAAATAATTTTGAAATAATTAAATGAAATTATTTAATTAAATGGAGTACTTACTTCTAATTAATTAAACAAAGTTATTCAATTAAATAAGAAAAGTGTCTCTAATTAATTAAAGATTATTTAATTAAATAGAAAAAGTAATTACGAGAGCATATCTCATTTTAATAAATTTAAATATCTCAACAAAATCTCTCTTCAGTTCAAAAAGGGAATTTTCCATTTCACTATTGATCAAAAATGACTTAAATCAGTTAACTCCTTTTTCTACTGAAATTGAATCAGTCAACTCCTTATTTTACTCAAATTAAATCTGTTAACTCCCTTTAATTTGGAAATCTCCCTTTATGACTGAACTTCACATTTAATCCTAAGCATTGATTGAAATCGATCTCAACCGTTGATGAATTTCAGGAATGTCTATTTAAGAGACCCTCATCTCTTCATTTTGAAAGGTTGAATGAGAATTTGCATCGAATTGTTGCCAGAATTCATACTCACATTTTCTCATATTCACATACGCAAAGATCAAGTTTCACCAAAAGTTGACCAGATTTAACCACGGTTGACTTGAGTTGACTAGTTTCGAAAAGAACTTTGAAATAATTAAAAGAAATTATTTAGTTAAATGCAGTACTTACTTCTAATTAATTAATCAAAGTTATTTAATTAAATGAGAAGCCATTCCTAATTAATTAAATGAAGTTATTTAATTAAATAAGAAATTGTCTCCAATTAATTAAAGACTATTTAATTAAATAGAAAAAGTAATTACGAGAGCATATCTCATTTTATTAAATTAAATATCTCAACAAAATCTCTCTTCAATTCAAAAAGGGAAATTTTCAGTTCACTATTGATAAAAAATGAGTTAAATGAGTTAACTCATTTCTCTACTCAAATTGAATCAGTTAACTCCTTATTATAATCAAATTAAATCTGGTAACTCCCTTTAATTTGAAAATCTCCCCTTATGATTGAACTTCACCTTTAATCCTGACCGTTGATTGAAATAGATCTCAATAGTTGATGAATTTCAGGAAAGTCTATTTAAGAGACCCTCACGTCTTCATTTTGAAAGGTTGAATGAGAATTTGCATCGAATTGTTGCTGAAATTCATACTCACATTTGCTCATATTCACATACGCAAAGATCAAGTTTGACCAAAAGTTGACTAGATTTAACCACGGTTGAATTGAGTTCACTGCTTTCGAAAAGAATTTTGAAATAATTAAACAAAATTATTTAATTAAATGGAGTACTTACTTCTAATTAATTAAACAAAGTTATATAATTAAATGAGAAGCCATTCCTAATTAATTAAATGAAGGTATTTAATTAAATAACAGAAGTGTCTCTAATTAATTAAAGATTATTTAATTAAATAGAAAAAGTAATTATGAGAGCATATCTCATTTTATTAAATTAAATATCTCAACAAAATCTCTCTTTAGTTCAAAAAGGGAAATTTTTAGTTCACTATTGATAAAAAATGAGTTAAATCATTTAACTCCTTTTTCTACTCAAATTGAATCAGTTAACTCCTTATTTTACTCAAATTAAATCTGTTAACTCCATTTAATTTGGAAATCTTCTTTTATGACTGAACTTCACCTTTAATCTTGATCGTTGATTGAAATCGATCTCAACTGTTGATGAATTCTAGGAAAGTCTATTTAAGAGTCCCTCATCTCTTCATTTTGAAAGGTTGAATGAGAATTTGCATCGAATTGTTGTTGGAAGTCATACTCACATTTGCTCATATTCACATACGCAAAGATCAAGTTTAACCAAAAGATGACCAGATTTAACCACGGTTGACTAGTTTCGAAAAGAATTTTGAAATAATTAAATGAAATTATTTAATGAAAAAGAGTACTTACATCTAATTAATTAAACAAAGTTATTTAATTAAAGTCATTCCTAATTAATTAGATGAAGTTATTTAATTAAATAATAAAAGTGTCTCTAATTAATTAAAGATTATTTAATTAAATAGAAAAAGTAATTAAGGGACCATATCCCATTTTATTAAATTAAATATCTAAACAAAATCTCTCTTGAGATAAAAAAGAGAAATTTCTAGTTCACTATTGATAAAAAATGAGTTAAATGAGTTAACTCGTTTTCGTACTCAAATTGAATCAGTTAACTCGTTATTTTAGTCAAATTAAATACGTTAACTCCCTTCAATTTGGAAATCTCCCTTTATGACTGAACTTCACCTTTATTCCTGATGGTTGATTGAAATCGATATCAACCGTTGATGAATTCCAAAAAAGTCTATTTAAGAGACCTTCATCTCTTCATTTTGAAAGGTTGAATGAGAATTTGCATCGAATTGTTGCTGAAATTCATACTCATATTTGCTCATATTCACATACGCAAAGATCAAGTTTGATGAAAAGTTGACCAGATTTAACCACGGTTGACTTGAGTTGACTAGTTTTGAAAAGAATTTTGAAATAATTAAACAAAATTATTTAATTAAAATGAGTAGTTACTTCTAATTATTAAAACAAAGTTATTTAATAAAATGAGAAGCCATTCCTAATTATTTATATGAAGTTATTTAATTAAATAAGAAAAGTGTCTCTAATTAATTAAATATTATTTAATTAAATAGAAAAAGTAATTACGAGAGCATATCTCATTTTATTAAATTAAATATCTTTACAAAATCTCTTTTCAGTTTAAAAAGAGAAATTCCCAGTTGACTATTGATAAAAAATGAGTTAAATCAATTAACTCCTTTTTCTACTCAAATTGAATCAGTTAACTCCTTATTTTACTCAAACTAAATCTGTTAACTCCCTTTAATTTGGAAATCTCCCTTTATGACTGAACTTCACCTTTAATCATAACCATTGATTGAAATCGATCTCAACCATTGATGAATTTCAGGAAAGTCTATTTAAGAAACCCTCGTCTCTTCATTTTGAAAGGTTGAATGAGAATTTGCATCGAATTGCTGCTAGAATTCATACTCACATTTGTTTATATTCACATACGCAAAGATCAAGTTTGACCAAAAGTTGACCAGATTTAACCACGGTTGACTTCAATTGACTACTTTCGAAAAGAATTTTAAAATAATTAAATAAAATTATTTAATTAAATGGAGTACTTACTACTAATTAATTAAACAAAGTTATTTAATTAAATGAGAAGCCATTCCCAATTAATTAAATGAAGTTATTTAATTCAATAAGAAAAGTGTCTCTAATTAATTAAAGATTATTTAATTAAATAGAAAAATTAATTATGAGAGTATATCTCATTTTATTAAATTAGATATTTCAACGAAATCTCTCTTTAGTTCAAAAAGAAAAAATTTCAGTTCACTATTGATAAAAAATGAGTTCAATCAGTTAACTCCTTTTCGTACTCAAATTGAATCAGTTAACACCTTATTTTACTCAAATTAAATTTGTTAACTTCCTTTAATTTGGAAATTTCCATTTATGACTGAACTTCTCCTTTAATCCTAACCGTTGATTGAAATCGATATCAACCGTTGATGAATTTCAGGAAAGTCTATGTAAGAGACTCTCATCTCTTCATTTTGAAAGGTTGAATGAGAATTTGCATCGAATTGTTGCTAGAATTCATACTCACATTTGCTCATATTCACATATGCAAACATCAAGTTTGACCAAAATTTGACCAGATTTAACCACGGTTGACTTGAGTTGACTAGTTTCGAAAAGAATTTTGAAATAATTAAACGAAATTATTTAACTAAATGGAGTACTTACTTCTAATTAATTAAACAAAATTATTTAATTAAATGAGAAGCCATTCCTAATTAATTAAATGAAGTTATTTAATTAAATAAGAAACTTGTCTCTAATTAATTAAAGATTATTCAATTAAATAGAAAAAGTAATTATAAGAGCATATCTCATTTTATTAAATTAAATATCTCAACAAAATCTCTCTTCAGTTCAAAAAGGGAAATTTTCAGTTCACTATTGATAAAAAATGAGTTAAATCAGTTAACTCATTTTTCTACTCAAATTGAATCAGTTAACTCCTTATTTTACTCAAATTAAATCTGTTAACTCCTTTTAATTTGGAAATCTCCCTTTATGACTAAAGTTCACCTTTAATTCTGACCGTTGATTGAAGTCGATCTCACCCGTTGATGAATTTTAGGAAAGTCTATTTAAGAGATCCTCGTCTCTTCATTTTGAAAGGTTAATAAGAATTTGCATCGAATTGTTTCTGAAATTCATACTCATATTTGCTCATATTCACATACGCAAAGATCAAGTTTGACCAAAAGTTGACCAGATTTAACCACGGTTGACTTGAATTGACTAGTTTCGAAAAGAATTTTGAAATAATTAAACAAAATTATTTAATGAAATGGAGTACTTACTTCTAATTGATTAAACAAAGTTATTTAATTAAATGAGAAGCCATTCCTAATTGATTAAATGAAGTTATTTAATTAAATAAGAAAAGTGTCTCTAATTAATTAAAGATTATTTAATTAAATAGAAAAAGTAATTATGAGAGCATATCTCATTTTATTAAATTAAATATCTCAACAAAATTTCTCTTCAGTTGAAAAAGGGAAATTTCCAGTTCACTATTGATCAAAAATGAGTTAAATCAGTTAACTCTTTTTTTGACTCAAAATGAATCAGTTAACTCCTTATTTTACTCAAATTAAAACTGTTAACTCCTTTTAATTTGAAAATCTCCCTTTATGACTGAACTTCACCTTTAATCTTGACCATGAATTGAAATCGATCTCAACCATTGACGAATTCCAGCAAAGTCTACTTAAGAGACCCTCATCTCTTCATTTTGAAAGGTTGAATGAGAATTTGCATTGAATTGTTGCTGGAATTCATACTCACATTTGCTCATTTTCACATACGCAAAGATCAAGTTTGACCAAAAGTTGACTAGATTTAACCATGGTTGACTTTAGTTTACTAGTTTTGAAAAGAGTTTTAAAATAATTAAATGAAATTATTTAATTAAATAGAGTAGTTACTTCTAATTAATTAAACAAAGTTATTTAATTAAATGAGAAGCCATTCCTAATTAATTAAATGAAGTTATTTAATTAAATAGGAAAAGTGTCTCTAATTAATTAAAGATTATTTAATTAAATATAAAATGTAATTATGAGAGGATATCTCATTTTATTAAATTAAATATCTCATCAAAATCTCTCTTCAGTTCAAAAAAGGAAATTTTCAGTTCAATATTGATCAAAAATGAGTTAAATCATTTAAGTCCTTTTTCTACTCAAATTGAATCAGTTAACTCCTTATTTTACTCAAATTAAGTCTGTTAACTCCCTTTAATTTGGAAATCTCCCTTTATGACTGAACTTGACATTTAATCCTGACCATTGATTGAAATCGATCTCAACCGTTGATGAATTCCAAGAAAGTCTATTTAAGATACCCTGATCTCTTCATTTTGAAAGGTTGAATGAGAATTTGCATCCAATTGTTGTTGGAATTCATACTCACATTTTCTCATATTCACATATGCAAAGATCAAGTTTGACCAAAAGTTGACCAGATTTATCTATGGTTGACTTGAGTTGACTAGTTTCAAATTTTTTTTAAAAATAATTAAACGAAATTATTTAATTAAATGGAGTACTTACTTATAATTAATTAAACAAAGTTATTTAATTAAATAAGAAGCCATTCCTAATTAATTAAATGAAGTTATTTAATTAAATAAAAAAAGTGTTTCTAATTAATTAAAGATTATTTAATTAAATAGAAAAAGTAATTATGAAAGCATATCTCATTTTATTAAATTAAATATCTCTACAAAATATCTCTTCAATTCAAAAAGGGAAATTTTCAATTCACTATTGATCAAAAATGAGTTAAATCAGTTAACTCCTTTTTCTACTAAATTTGAATAAGTTAACTATTTATTTTACTCAAATTAAATCTGTTAACTCCCTTTAATTTGAAAATCTTCCTTTATGACTAAACTTCACCTTTAATCCTGACTGTTGATTGAAATCGATCTCAACCGTTGATGAATTCCAAAAAAGTCTATTGAAGAGACCCTCATCTCTTCATTTTGAAAGGTTGAATGAAAATTTGCATCAAATTGTTGTTGAAATTCATATCCACATTTTCTCATATTCACATATGTAAAGATCAAGTTTAATTAAAAGTTGACCAGATTTAACCACGGTTGACTTCAGTTGACTAGTTTTGAAAAGAATTTTAAAATAATTTAAAAAAATTATTTAATTAAATGGAGTACATTTACTTCTAATTAATTAAACAAAGTTATTTATTAAATGAGAAGTCATTGCTAATTAATTAAATGAAGTGATTTAATTAAATAAGAAAAGTGTCTTTAATTAGTTAAAGATTATTTAATTAAATAGAAAAAGTAATTATGAGAGCATATCTCATTTTATTAAATTAAATATCTCAACAAAATCTCTCTTCAGTTCAAAAAGGGAAATTTTCAGTTCACTATTGATAAAAAATGAGTTAAATCAGTTAACTTCTTTTTCTACTCAAATTGAATCAGTTTGTAGTGCCTGCCCCTAGTTCGCATTTTGCTAACATTGTTGAACTCTTGTAGAGCTAGTTTAATGTTGTTGGTTAGCAGCATTCTTTTAAGATTATCAGATATTGTGCTCTGGATTCAGTTTATTATGTGATGAGATTACTTAGATTCTACATTTCATGTATGTATGATGATTATTTTTAGTGTTCACAATTATTGATGATGATTATTACGTTGCTTTCAATTATTAATGATGATTAGTAAGATGATTTATTATCATCTGTATTTTCTTATGGATATTTACCCCATACTTGTATGTGTATGGTGTGTGTGTTTACTTTGCGTGTTTGTTTTTTTATGGTGTGTCTGATGTGGTTAAGGAAGGGAGTCGTAGTTACCTGCTAGTCAGGATCTACACGATGCACCACTTCCTGTCATTGCCTGTTTAGTTTAGTAAATATTGTGTTTGTACATGCATGGTTTTTATGTAGGATGCAGGTGTCAGGTATCAACTTTCCTGAATTGTCAGGATGAGCATACCCTATCACATTATCTCAATGATAAGAGAGGGGAGATAAATTCTCAAGTCTAAATCTCAACCCTTTAAGCCATTTGTCCTAATTGAAAAATTAGGACAAGTATCTGATTTGAGTACCCTCTGAATATGTTGCATGACATAATTCGTGATATAAACCCTTGGTTTGATTGTATATGTATTTTGGTTGTGATAGATTTTCATATTTTTACCTTATGAGTCTTTGATGTATTTTCTATTAATTAAGCCTAATTAAAAGATTTAATTAATGATTTAATTAAATAAAAAATTAATATGATATTTTAATATTTATTTTACTTAATTAATTGAGAAATTAATTAAATAAAACAATTAAATTTGAAAATAAAACGTTAAAAGTTTAAATTTGGAATGTGACAATATTTATTTTAATAATAATATATTTAGAGTTCATTTTTAAATAAATGACTAAATAATATTATTATTAAAGCTAATAAATATTTTAGCAATTAAGTTTTGGAAAATGAAATTTAAAAATAGAAAATATATTTAAAATTATTTAAAGATTCTAGATTTCATATGATTAAAATATAAATATATTAAGATTGAAAAGTGGAATTATTAAAGTTAGTGCATGAGATTTAATAAATAATTAAATAAAATTGAAAAGGGTTAAGTAAATATTATATTAATGATTGTGCATTATTTTAATATTGAGGAGTTTGCAAATTCTTGAGAGTTGTCATGTAGACAACACAGAAGTTTGCACTCTAAGAATGCACTAGTTGTCTATATTTAAGAGTTAGCATTTTATTTGAGCACATGGTGTTTACAACCTTAAGACTCATCTAGAAGGTTGGAGAAGACCCATGCTTGGTTGTCATGCTTATCTTCTAGTTGTTTCTAGAGACACTCTAGATGCATCTTAGAGCTTTAAATAGAAGCTCTCCTAGTGTGTTTGGACAAGCTTAATGGAAGCTACAAGCTTCAAGCTTAAATGGAAGCTACAAGCTAAATTGGAAGCTTCAAATCTTACATGCATTGGAGAAGCTCATATGCTCATATGTTTCTACATGCTACTATGCTCCTTCTAGCACTTCTAGTCACTTGAAGGTTTTCAGTTGGCTTGGATCTTGGAGGAATTTCAAATGATAGAGAAAGAAGAGATTTTCTATGGACTTTTGAAGCATGGCAAAATTAGCATCAGTGTCTAGGTGCACTCATGATATTCACATATTCTTTTTGCACTATTTCTCTTCTTGTCTTCATCGTGTCTGTTATATGTGTCTAATTATATTCCATGAATAAATTTGCAATTTAAATTGGAACCTAGATGTTTTATTTGGTTGAAAAGAAAACAATAGAAAACACTAGATCCAATTGAGGAAGAAATTAGATCTTAAACGGGTTTGGGTTTGAATTTATATTAATTTAGAAAGACAAGATTTGGAATTAAAATAGAAATTTTATGGTGAAAATTCGAATGGTTAAATGTAATCTTTCTATCAAATTATATTTTTAGATGCGTATGAATAAACCCTTTTATTTAATGATTAAATTTAGAGAACAATTATTTTAAGAAGAAATTCTTAAATCATCACAAACTTCCCTGTCGCTGCCCCTTGGATAGACCCAAACTCAGTCATTCATAACTTTTTATTATGATCAAATTTATTCGATCGCTCTAGTAAGAATTTGCACAACTTGGCCCTCTCCAACATATTTAAATTTTAGCTCGATCTAACTATTCATTAGGGAGATATGGCCGTCGTACTGAGACTATTTTATTCAAGGACAGATATTTCTCCATTTCCCATAATCAAGAGTTCTTTATGCTTAAACTTCACAAAAATAATATATCAAAGCATGGAATGAATTAAAAATATTATTTCAATATTCCCTTATTAGAATCTTATTAATATGCATTAGTTTTATATGGTTTATTATCTAATCTAATTAAATCAAATTTAATTAAGATTAGTTAATAGTAGAAGAAGTGTAATTAATTATTAGTCAATCTAAGTAAATGGATTTTTAAATGAGAGAAAATTAAAAGAAAAGATATTTTAATATAGTTTATATAGTGGACTTTTTATAATGTATATTAAATACTATTTAATATATATTAAATAGTTAAGAGGTGATAATTATAAAGATGTTTAATGATGATTATTAAGAGACGCAAATTTTAATGATACTGGACAATGGGTCATTGTTACATTTTGACCTTGTTATAACATAGCTACGGCTTGAATTATTGTTATGATTAATAAATTATGTATTATTGATATACCTTAATGGTATTAAGAGTTAGCTAATGAAGTTTATGTAAAGGTTCTCTAGATCGATTATTTATAGTTTTGATGAGTTTATTATTTATTAATGTTTATTGGGTCAAACAAATTATTAATAAATAATAATATAAATAGTTTAAATAGCTATCAATTAATTCGATTAGAGTAATCTAGTGGAGATTATTTATTAATTGAAATTTGTAAAAGATAATAATTTTTGGATTTGGATTATAATTGATTTTAATCAATTAATGTTCATTGAGTTGACAATATGATTATATGCGATAGAGTTTTAACTTGAAACGATTATCATGATGAATGTGATCTATTAATAAGATTCTCAATATAGCTTGTTATTAATATTAACAAGTTATTATTATTAAATTATTAATATGATCATTTGAGTATTGAATTATAGTTGACTTTTAACTTTCAAAATTCTAGTTAGTTATTAGTCAACTGATGTTAATTGGAATGTTGCTATGATTATGCAATTATTAATTAAATCAATTAATTAGAGTTCATTAGATTTAATTAATAATTAAGTTATGTAATGGAGATTTAATTGATATAATTTTTTTAATAAAATACTGATATCAAAATTGATAGGTCTTTTTCCGATGACTTGAATAACAACTTTAGATATTTTAATGGTGAGGACATAGTAATATATAATTGAGAATTATTAAGATGATAAAAGGTCAAGGATTGTGAACCGATATTAATTGATCATTCTAATAAAGTTATGATCTCTTATTCAAAGAATGATAAATGGTCCTCTTATAATACAACAAATAATGATCTTACAAAAGTTGAAAGGTTAATCAATTAGAATATGGATCATTGTTAATATAGAGGACAATTTAATTAAAGGTCAGTGATGATCAATTTAGTGAATATTTATCCTTAAGTTATTCTTAGAATGTAATTCTTAATAATGGAAGGATAATGCTATCGTGGAACAATTGAGTTGACTTGTAGGTCAAATGATGAAACTTAAGACACTTGAAAGTATACTTGCAAACAGAAAACTGGAAACCTCTACACATTATTCAACTATGTGAATTTAGTAAACCAAAACATGTGTTTGCATTGTGTATTCTATATGCTTCTTGTTTTGGGTTTTTGGGTTGACTAGTGTTGACCAGTCTTAGGTTGTTACCAGAGGCTCGGGGGTTATGAGATGTGATGGCATGTTGGTTTTATTTGGTCTCGATCTTTATAAGCCCAACCATGGTAATGTGATCATGTGCTCTATGAAATGTTTGTATTTACTAATTGTTATTGTTCATCAGTCTTCATGTGTGAAGCTGAGATGTATATGTATCTGAGACACTTGAGCTAATCATTTTTGAGTCATCGATCAGTTATCCTTGAATTACTTTCTAGTCACCATGATGGGACTGAAATGTTGGCTTATTTCTTGATGATATCATGTTGTGACATGTTTGACTCAACCATTTTGGAGTCTTCGATCAGTATGATTTTGAGATATTCTTGGTTGCTTGTTGAGAACCAATGGATATTGTGATTTATTTTGAGATATATTTTGGTTATTTAGAACTAATGGATACTTATGATTGTCAGTGATGCCTTCAGTTGCCAATAGAGAATTGTTGTGGTCATGATTTTCTATAGATTCTTTTCCAAATGCTCATGGAGATTTGATGATTCTTATCTTGGAGATTTGATGATCCTTATTATGGATATTTGATGATTATTTTTTATGGATTATCTTTTGGATTTTCTTTACAGTCACTTGTACAGGACTATGGTGATTTATGATTCCATGAACTTAGGGTAGGTAATCTACTTGTAGTATTGGGACATGGCTTGCAATGGGGGTCGGGGCCCTAAGTGGCTGCCAGGGTAACTCATTGTAAGTTTTGTTAATAAGTGATAATATTTACACACTAAATGGGGATTAAATGAACCTAAAAAGATAATTGTTTTGATGTTCTTGCCCATGCTTTGAGTGCTTATACAGGCTAGGATAGGAGTAGTGAGAACACATGGTTGCGACCGTGCATTCCGTAGTATGCCTCATCAGTATGAGAGGATACTAGTGGCTGCATGAGATTAGTATGGACCCGTGGAGTTTAGCTAATTGCTAGGGTAACTTGTACATGATAAATGCGATGACACTTTCTCGCTTGTAGAGTAGGTTTCCTACATGTCATTGTGTGCCTCTGAGAATTAGATGTCAGTTTTGTGTGATTGGAACTTTTGAGTTAGTATACTTTTAGGATTCTTGGACTTATAGAGATTTATGCTTTGTGATTTTGATAGCCTATTTAGGACTTGAGATTATCTCCTCAGCACGGTGGGAGTGGACCACTTAGGTTCCATGCGGTCGTGTGGTAGTATATTTTCCACTCTTATCATTTGAGATCCGTCTAAGACATCGTGGTTGGAGTATTCTTGATTGGTATTTATCTTCATCATTATGATAGATGATATACCCTATGATGGATGTATTTACTAGTATATTTCATATATTGATGATTTGCATATGTTAGATGATGATATCTTATGCTTTACTTTGCATGTTAGTAGGATGTTTTTAAGAGTGACATTCCTACTATGATAATATCGATGATCTCTTCGGTGCTTTGGAATGTTACGCACGGAGGGATGGCTAGGATCCATGATGGTCTAATGATGCTATTTATGGTTGGGAGGAACCATGCACTTAGTATTTATGTTTGTGATATATGGTTATCTTTTATGATGGATGTTTACATCTTTTGTGATGTTGTATCATGTATGACATGTGGTTTCATTTATGTTATTGCATCATGGATTAATATTGGATGATGGTGTTCTTTATTTACACAGATGTATGTTCTTTTAAGCTTTTCATAACATGTGTCATGTACAGTGGATGATTGAGCAATTGAAATATAATTTATGAATATTGGATGTATCATTGTTATTTCATAAGGATGTGATGTTAGATGAACGGTTGATTTAGATGTAATTCAACGTTAAGGGATCTTTAAAGAATGTAATCTGTTATGTATGTTATCTTTTACTTTCAGTTGGATGTTCTATTGCTTCCGCGAATGTTATGAATGCTTTATCTTTCATGTTTTACAAAAAAAAAAAATATTTAGAAAACTTAGTGAAATTCTTTCGATCCCTTGGTGGAGCAATACACAGTTAACTCTTTATTTTACTCAAATTAAATCTATTAACTCTCTTTAATTTGGAAATCTTCCTTTATGACTGAACTTCACCTTTAATCCTTACCATTGATTGAAATCAATCTCAACCGTTGATGAATTCTAGGAAAGTCTATTTAAGAGACCCTCATCTCTTCATTTTGAAAGGTTGAATGAGAATTTGCATCGAATTGTTGATGGAATTCATACTCACATTTGCTCATATTCACATACGCAAAGATCAAGTTTGACCAAAAGTTGACCAGATTTAACCACCGTTGACTTAAGTTGAATAGTTTCGAAATAAAATTTGAAATAATTAAACGAATTTATTTAATTAAATAGAGTACTTACTTCTAATTAATTAAACAAAGTTATTTAATTAAATGAGAAGCCATTCCTAATTAATTAAATGAACTTATTTAATTAAATAAGAAAAGTGTCTCTAATTAATTAACAATTATTTAATTAAATAGAAAAATTAATTATGAGAGCATATATCATTTTATTAAATTAAATATCTCAACAAAATCTCTCTTCAGTTCAAAAAGGGAAATTTTCAGTTCACTATTGATCAAAAATGAGTTAAATGAGTTAACTCCTTTTTCTTCTCAAATTGAATCAGTTAACTGCTTATTTTACTCAAATTAAATTTGTTAATGCTCTTTAATTTGGAAATCTCCCTTTATGACTGAACTTCACCTTTAATCTTGACCGTTGATTGAAATCGATCTCAATCGTTGCTGAATTCCAAGAAAGTCTATTTAAGAAACCCTAATCTCTTCGTTTTGAAAGGTTGAATGAGAATTTGCATCGAATTGTTGCTGGAATTCATACTCACATTTGCTCATATTCACAAACGCAAAGATCAAGTTTGACCAAAAGTTGACCAAATTTAACCATGGTTAACTTGTGTTGACTAGTTTCGAAAAGAATTTTGAAATAATTAAAAGAAATTATTTAATCAAATGGAGTACTTACTTTTAATTAATTAAACAAAGTTATTTAATTAAATGAGAAGCCATTCCTAATTAATTAAATAAATTTATTTAATTAAATAAGAAAAGTGTCTCTAATTAATTAAAGATTATTTAATTAAATAGAAAAATTAATTATGAGAGCATATCTCATTTTATTAAATTAAATATCTCAACAAAATCTCTCTTTAGTTCAAAAAGGGAAATTTCCAGTTCACTATTGATAAAAAATGAGTTAAATCAGTTAACTCCTTTTTCTACTCAAATTGAATCAGTTAACTCCTTATTTTGCTCAAATTAAATCTGTTAACTCCCGTTAATTTGAAAATCTCCCATTATGACTGAACTTCACCTTTAATCCTGACCGCTGATTGAAATCGATCTCAACCATTGATGAATTCTAGAAAAGTCTATTTAAGAGACCCTCATCTCTTCATTTTCAAAGGTTGAATGAGAATTTGCATCGAATTCTTGCTGGAATTCATACTCACAATTGCTCATATTCACATACACAAAGATCAAGTTTGAATAAAAGTTGACCGGATTTAACCATGGTTGACTTGAGTTGACTAGTTTCGAAAAGAATTTTGAAATAATTAAAAAAAATTATTTAATTTAATGGATTACTTACTTCAAATTAATTAAACAAAGTTATTTAATCAAATGAGAAGCCATTCCTAATTAATTAAATGAAGTTATTTAATTAAAAAAGAAAAGTGTCTCTAGTTAATTAAAGATTATTTTATTAAATAGAAAAAGTAATTATGAGAGCATATCTCATTTTATTAAATTAAATATCTGTTTTCCCAACATTTTTACGGAGAGTTTAATTATATTAATCAATTGAGAAGAGAAAATACTCAAGAAAATTCAAACTTCCTCGCTTCCCATACTTTTCTCTCTCCACGTACTAAAACTTTTGAGAGAAGTACGGGTTAAGGTTTTAAGTTTGAGTTTCCACTCTCTCTCCTCCAATTTTTCTCTCTCCATGTACTAAAACTTTAGAGGGAAGTACAGGTTAAGGTTTTGGGTTTGAGTTTCAATTTTTCTCTCTCCACGTACTAAAACACTCTCTCTCCCTGTACTCAAACTTTTTAACCTAATTCTAACCCGAACTTAATTTCCAACTTCCAATTAATTGCAGGCTGGAAGTAAAAATTGAAAGAGGCAAGCTAAAATTGGTTCCTGACAGAGGTTTTGGAAATCATTACACAGGAAGAATGTGCAGTGAAAATGTCTATGGATAGATACCAAAGTAGAATAGAAATGTAACTTTCAATCTCAGGCTTAAATCAAGAGGCATGTTTGGCAAAAGCTTCACAAAAACTCACTGGCAGCATGGAATGAAAATGTGGTTCTCATACATGACCACGGCATTGCTCAAATAGAACCAATAATGAATGAGAAAAAGGATAAATAATATCATGTGTGCATTTGAAAATAGGAGGAGATGCCCAGCTATTTGAAATTCCACCTCAAAGATACTTGTTGCTTAGCCATCCCATGCAGGTTAAGACATGTGATCTATTTGGCAAAGTCATCACTCATTTCTTCAACCCATGAAATTTGATGAAAGTTAGCATAGCATGTGAACTATTTGACGGAATACTCCAACTGAACCATAGCTCAATACCATCTAGCTCACATTTATGAAGAATGAGTAGCACATTGCAAAGGAAAAAAGGAAATATGAATGAATGTTTCAAAACTCCCAAACTACCGTACATTGAAAGAAGCAATAGAAAATAATGCAAGAAAGGTGTGTCATTTCATTAAAGGTTCCCTTTATCGATCTGTGGCTTTGATAGAATGTAGACCAGGCGCGTGATTTATTTGAAAGACAAGGATAGGAGCGTGTCAAATGCCATTTTCAGAAATCCCTGTTAGATATGTATGTTGGCAACGATGCACGCTATCATGTTATCGACCTATCAAAGCATATTAATGGTGGCATTTAGAGTTGAAAATCTTACAATGGACTTGAATACCAAAGCTAGAATCATATATGGAAACAGTAAAGTATTTGACAGAGTGCACTCCATTATTGATTAGGAATTCTATGTTTAATCAGGCGTCCATTCTCCGTATCAACTACAAAATAGAGCATGCGCAGTTAATGTTTGACCAAATGTTCATCGAGATCAAACACAAAGTATGGAAACTCACACAGTATTAATCAAGCACTAGGCAGAATAGTAATAGCATCTTTAACATTACTATTGGGACGAACATCAATGTGCACATACTCATTGCGAATCGAAACATAGAAGAGGGAAGATTGGAGAATCGATTCTTTTAAGCAGGAAAATCTGAAATAGTCTATAGCTGGAAAAAGTCCAATGGAAATATATGTGCATGAAAATTGTTTGAAAAAATACCAAGTCCAAGCGTGCTCATATTCTTTGACAAAATGCCTCTGCTGCATCTAAAAGTTGAGTTCTCAAAGTGAAATAAAGGTTTGGAGAAGTTTTAATTGAAGAAGATACAACATCAATTTGATATAAAGAAAAGTGGCTATTGACTCCGCACAATTTGCTAGGACAACCCTCAACAGGTGACAATATGAGGTATCAATTTCAAGGTAAGGAACCTCCTATAATACTGAAGAGCACGCTCCCCGAAATATCTGACACAAAGATGGGGCATTTAGAAATTGCAGACTTCTATAAGATGATGAGCAAAGAAGATAAATCACCCCTGGCACGTCGAATGCTTGAAAGTGGTCTGGCCCATGCAGGAGGACATTCGCTCGCAGTTCAATGTGTGGAATTGGTTTTAGAATGTATCAAGGCATATGATCAGAATTTGAGGGACATCAAGACTGCAGTTGGTGATATCATAGCAAGATTGGACCCCATATTTATATCCATCACTTTAAGACTGCCAGTAAGAGAGGAGTTCACAAAAGTTTCTAAAGAAGGTGCCCAGGCTTATTTTCATCAGAATAAGAAAACATGTCTGAATGTTATTGCTAAAAGTTCGCTCGATCAACCCAAACGAGGACAATCGCAGTTGCCCAGAATGTTATGCAGGAATATCTTTAATAAATACATTTCTGATATGATAGTTCTTCTCAATAGAGTGGTGGGAAATCAAACGGCTAAAGATTTTCAATATTGGATGTTTTTGTATATTAATACCATCACCATTGGGAAACAGTTTATAGATTGGGGAGAAATGATCAGCGATGCCCTCCATTACCAGTTGACAAGATTCAATGCAAATCAAGGATTTTACATGTCCTCATATCTAATGTACACAATTGCAAGTATGAAGTCGTGGCACGGCCTTAATCCTTATGGGGAATATAGCTTAACCACTCACATCTATAACTATTATCCCCAGCTGCAATTAAAACAAAGCAGTGCACACTCCCGCAGGGTGAATGACACTTTTTCTATGCTCACTGCCAGGGAACTACAAGGAGACATAGGGCTTCAAATTTCTCCTGAAGCGGCCAGTCTCAATAGTATATATGGTAGCTTCTTCATACAATATCCTCGATTCAATTACATCCGCATTGGAGGTTTCTGAGATTGTCCTCTCATGTTGCCTCGCTTCGTAAACGATAAGTTGGTACTTTCAGAAGTCTGCAGGCAAATTGGTCAAGTAAACAAAAAGTGCAGGAACAAAAGATCAATCCCTTTCCCAATTGGCATTGGACATATAGTTGTTCATCTTCTTCGGATGCTCAAAATATTGAGAGATCCATGGTGAACATAACTCTACACTCTTTCTACAGTCGCTTTCCATTTGATTATAGCAGGTATGTTAAAAATAACCTAGCACTTGGACTTGGCTATCTTCATTTCCCCACATTGGAAGATTATTGGGCTAATTGTGAGAATGATTTTGAAGTTAGAAAAAGGGACTGGATGAGATTTACAATACAACAAATCATTGATTACAAAATGGGATGGGATGTGACAGGCATAACGGAAGACGGGTCAGACTTGATTGATCCTTACTTCTTTGAGCGGATACAATTACTAGAATTGCCATATATCAATTGGCCATTGCCAGAACTAAAAGACCTCAAGGAAAGGACTTTCTTTGTGATTCAACGAACTGAGACTTGGTTAAAGAGTAAAGTCCAAGAAGCCAATACTACTAAGTCAACAGGAAGAAGTAATGTAAATAATAATAATACCTCTCATGAAGGAACATCAGTTTCAACCATTCCATCTTCTATTCCTACATCCTCAGGCTCTTTGCATAGCACAAAAGGGGGAGATGATGGTGAAGATCTTGATAAACGAGTTGATCTAGCATCAGCATGTGAAATCAAC
Organism: Cupressus sempervirens; assembly: GCA_028749045.1. Classification (NCBI taxonomy): domain Eukaryota; kingdom Viridiplantae; phylum Streptophyta; class Pinopsida; order Cupressales; family Cupressaceae; genus Cupressus; species Cupressus sempervirens. The sequence goes on along the minus strand of CM053791.1, from coordinate 464,259,340 downwards.
ATGGTTACCAGGAAGAAGAGATCAAAACCCAAGGAGAAGACCTTAAAGCCAATTCAACAAATGATTGATGAAGCTCCTGAGATGAATACTTTACCATCATATGTAGATGAGATGATTCAATCTATAGCATCTCCTACATGTTCATTGTCTCCCAAAAGCACAGAAGCAATCCAAGAGGAGCCAGTTGTAGAAAATGTGCATAACTTGAACTTATCATCTACAATCTTGTAGCTTCCTTCAGTAATCAGTCCATCTGCTAGTATCTCTACATCTTGGTTACAACAAAGTTTGGAGAGAAAGAAGAAAAGAATGATTCAATTGGAAGCGCCCAATCTAGATGTTGTAGCTGACTTGATGCACAGAAGTACAAAGATAAAGAAGACTAAAATGGATTCCAGACTAGCAATGAGCCCCACTATAGGTAATTTATCTATTGAAATTGCACAACCAGTCACAGAAAAGGACAAAAATGAGGAAAATGAATCTAACTTTAGCATCAGTAAAGTAGATCTAGGCCGGACTACCCGTGAAGGGAAAGAACACAATTTTCAAGTGTTAGCTGCTGTCCTAATAGAGCAATCAAGGAGAGATAATCAAGTTAAGAATCAACTCAAGTGTCAAGTCCAAGCTCTTTCTTCATGCATCAAATCAATGGTTGGTGACTCCTTTCCAAGCCCTAGTTCATCCATAGAAATTATAGAAGATCTAGAGAAGATGTTTGATGAAGAAACCATTTGAAATGTAGGAGAATGCCAAACTTATGGTAAGATGGTGAAAGCATGGGTACAAAGCATGAAAGAACATGCATCAGGCTTATTTCGAGATGTTCAAGGTATATTTACCAAAGCGGATCATATAAAACAAAGCATTCAAAAAGAATTCACAACTCTCAAGGAACAACAAACATTCTGGAAAGAAATTGATGCCAATTTAGTAGAAATTAAAGGCATGGACAGCAATATAGTCAAGTCACTAAAGTTAATCAGCACTGGAGAAGAAGAGCAAATTGATATATGGCTAGAAAATATCTGGTGGAAGAATGATAGTATGAATGAACAATTGAGTGAAGGAGAACAATTGTTAAACTCATGCAAGTTACTGAAAAAGAAAGCCTTGGGGGATATACCGACGATCGTAGAAGGTATTCCTATTAGTGAGCACACTCAAAATCTAGACATATCTTCCATTTTGGAATGCATAGAGGCAAAAATCAGCACCGAACTTGGCAGTAAACAAAGTTTAGATGCTAGTGTTATGATGAGATTGAGCAGTCTCTCAGTAGCATTGAACTCCTGTACTCAAAACTTGTCAGGTTGTGTTACAGAATTGGATGAAATTAGAAAGAGACATGAGCTCTGTAAGCTGAAGATGCAGAGTTTAATCATCATTAAGAACAAAACTTTGGCTCAAGTCATCAAATCATTCAGAGCATACAAGGCAAACTTGACTCATTTGTTGGTAGTGCCTACAGATCAAAGAGCAAATTCAAAGAATTAAAAGTTAGAAGTATTTATGTCCAAAGTTGTCTTAGAATTTCATTGATGTATTTTGTAAGAAGGTCATCTTTAGAATTAACTCTAGTTTTCATTTTTCTAACCATAGTTAAGCTTCAAGGGTTAGAGTTGGTTATGAATCATCTTCAAATAGCGCAAACTCCAACTTTTTGGATAGTTACGAACCCGAGAAATTGGTTATTCTAGATTGGCTATAAATTCCTGGAGGTCAATGTAATAAGGGACTTTTTTTTTGGACTTGGATATAAGGAACACTGATGCTCTGATCATAAAGCAATTTTTGGAAAGTGTGTACAATTATTGTTTTTGTGTAATCAGTTATTTCTTTCTTTCTTGGTGCAAGAAATAAAAGGAAATACATTTAGTGTTCTCTCTCCAAGGAATCTGGATTGTTAAAGTGTTGATTCATCTATGATTACTTTCATGGTATGATGCGAGTATTTGTGGATGTTTGAATTAGCATTGTGTTGGTGAAAGTTCTCAAGCATAGTCCTTGATAGCTCTCATTAATAGTTTACGTCATTTTTATGAAAATGTTGAAGGCGTGTGGTGCATTCGCTATCAATGGTTTTCCTTCCTATTTTCTAAGTTCTTCTTATCTTTATTGAAAAATCTAAAATTTCATCTTACTAGGGAGCTGCCCCTCTAAATGCAGAGGAAGGTCAGATATCAAGGGCCTATCCAACTGTTGTAAACAATTTGCCATATACACTCCATTGGGCAATTTCTCAAGTAGCAAATCTGTTTACCAACAGATTTTTGGTGACTCTGCTGGGGATCACTAAACAAGAAAGATTGACAGTCGCCTGTAATGTAGTACAATGGTGCTTCTGCATGAGAACATTTTTCCTGTTCTCCAACCGAACCTCAGATTTCAAGACACCCAAGAAGATATCATCTCAGGCTTGAACACTTTAGCCTGGAGGTGTAGACAAAGTGTACAGGAATATCATCAAGTTAATCGAGTTCTTAAAGAAGAAGAAGAATTCGGAGAAATCTTGCAAAGAGCCCCTATTGGTCAGGACGTTGTAGTTATTGAAAGAATAGTGGTCATTCCAAGAAGAAACAGATAGAATCTTGGTCATATTCAAGGGCAAATAAATAATAATAACCATTAAGCTAGTGGATAAACCATACACGCGGGTTGATAGACAAAAAGTTTTGGTAGACAAAGATTTTGAAGCCCTTTGAAAGTTAGATTTTAAGCCAGTTACTCCTAAAAGGAAGAAAAAGGGCAAGTCTGTTAGTAGGTCTTCTTCGCCAACCAAAGCTACTGTTTCTCCTACTACTTTTCAAGCTTTGATTCTGCCAAGTACTCTTGTACCTTTAGCTATAAATTTGCAGCCCTTGAATATCATTCTTTCGACTATGGCACATCAAGCACCGTAGCCACCAGTCTTATGGGGAGCTGCTATTGGTCCTCTAGATTTAGGGAACCAATTACATGACTTGCTCGTTGGTTCTCGAAAAATTCTTCCCAAGTTTTCTGGTGACGGAAAAGTCACTACTGGTCAGCATATAAGTGCTTTCTTTACAGCAAGCGATGTTCTTGCAATCCAACATGAAGATGTTTCTGTCCGTCTTTTTGTTGAAACTCTCACCGACGCTGCAGCTGAATGGTTTGGATAGCTACCAACTGGATCAATTACGTCATGGGTAACTTTGATTCAAGCCTTCGAGAGGAGATTTAAGACTGCTGAAGATGAACATTTACTCCTTTCCTAGTTAACTTCAATGAAGAAAGAAGTTCATGAACCAATGCGAGAATTCATTGCTCATTTTAATCAGACGGTGAATTGAATTCCTGTCAAAAAAAGACCCACTAAAGAAAATCAAATGACTTTCTTCATCAGTGCTCAACCTTCTAATGTAAGCTTTCAAATATGAAGGACAAGACCCGTTAATCTAGCAGCCGCACAAACTTTGGCTATTGAGGTGGAAGATGACTTGCTTAGTTCAGGAAAGTGGAGTCATGACCTACAAATTGGAAAAGGTCAGCAAGCTCCTGTTTCTACCACTGATCCTCTATATCAAAAATTGGCTAATGATCTATTACAACTCAAAAAGAAATTGCCTTCTAATCCTCCACCTCTATATCAAGATATTCCAAGGAGGAATTATATGCCATATCAACAAAATAGACAAACAATGTGGCTACCCCAATCAACACCGAGATTAGCCATCGAACATCCCTCATCATCTAGTAAACAGGCTGCTATGTGTGATTTTCATCTAACAACAGATCATGATGGTGCAAGCTGTCCTGAGATGGCCAGATTCATACAAATGCATTTGACTGCAGAAAAGATAGAAGAGTATGTGGCTCCTAAAGATGTAACAGAACCCATTGCTTGTACTTCTTCTATTAACTTTCTAGAATATGAATCTGATGATGACCAAACTGAAGATATTAACAATCATTCTTGTAATTCGGCTACACCAAGTTGGAGACAAAGATTGGAAGAAAAGTGGGGTAAACAAGCAAAAGAAAAAGCTTCAGATGAGACCGCTAAGAGGATTTTGTCTCGTAAGCATACTCCGGAAAAACCTTCACAAGCGAAGGAAACAGATAAGTATAAAACATCTCCCATTGTTGAAGATTCTTTTGATTTTATTGATCGCTGTAAAAAGACCAAAGTGCAAATTTCTCAATTAGACTACCTTAAGGAAAACCCTCATCAATTAGAAAAGTTGATTCAATGTGTTGGTAAAAGAAAACATTCACCTAAGATCACTATCAACCATGAATCAGAAGTCTCTCTAGAAACAGAAGATAATTTGGAAGGTCTCATGATGGAGAAAGAATCTTTTGTTGCAGTGTCCTTGTCAAGTAAACCCGAGCCTTTCTATGTTTCTCTTTATATAGTCAGATGTAAGTTAAGTAATTGTATCATTGATTCTGGTGCATCCGATAATGTTATGCCTTCAAAAGTAGCCCATGCATTAGGACTTTCTCTAAATAAACCATCTGGAAAAGTGTACTCTATGGAGGCGAAACAAGTCCCACTGGTTGGCCAGTTAAAAGACGCTCAAGTAGCTCTTGCAACACATCCTGAGAAGAAGTTAAAATTGAATATCCTGGTTGCTGATATTCCTGCCAGTTATGGGATGCTTTTAAGTGGGATTTTTTGCAAAGATCTTGGTGGTGAGATCAAGATGGACATGTCTCATGCCCTTATCCCGATTGGAGATAAAAAGGTTAAGCTTAATCCTGAACCCAAAGCTAAATATACAGTCCTGAAATCAGATGATCCAAGAGCTGTAATATTGTATGTTGATATTGGGCATGGAATGTACATGATGACGTCCACCAAAGAATATGTAACTGAACCTCTCATGCCTGATATAACCAATGAATTATGGTCAATGGAGTTTGACGGAAGTTCTTCTTCTTCTGGTTCGGGAGCTGGGATAGTGTTGGTATCACCACAAGGAGAAAAATTTCCAAAAGCCTATAAGTTAGCTTTTGAGACCACCAATAATATCGCAGAATATGAAGCTCTTCTACTTGGTCTCGAGTATGCAAGAGGAAAAGGAATCAAACAACTCAAGGTATCGGGAGATGTAGAATTAATTATCAACCAAGTGCGTAGACAATATCAAACAAAGAATGCAAAATTGAAAGCTTATAGGAATAGAGTGTGGGATGAGATTGAGCATTTTGATGCTTTTTCTTTGTTTTCTATTCCTCGTGAACAAAACTCCAAAGCAGATTGTCTTGTAGTCTCTGCCTCTCTCCTTATTCCTCACCCTGAGTTCAATAGAGATGTTTACACGATAGAGATGATTCATAGACCCAGTGTGCCTGATAACGATCAACGCTAGCAAGTTTTTGATGATGATGGGCAAATCATTGCATTTCTTGAGGGAAGGCCTCCATTTTTAGACTTAAAATTTGAAGGATCGCATAATCATAATGGAAAACAAGGAGATGATCCTGAGATTATTCAATTGGAAGGTAATGTTATCCAGAGAGGATTAGTCACCCTAGAGAGTCTTTTTGATAAAGAAGACAAAAGGAAAGAAAAAGTTGAGGACACCAAGCCTTCTAACTGTTCAGGTTATGAGAAAGTAAATATTGGCTCTGAGGAAAATCCAAAAGTACTCCTAATAGGGAAAGATTTTACATTAGAAGAAAAAGAAACATTCATGAAATTATTGAGAGCCTACCAAGATGTTTTTGCTTGGGGTTATGAAGATCTAAAAGAATTCATGAACGGGAAATTTAAACATCAGATTCCTTTGAAGGCTGGTTCAACTCCCTTTCGGAAAAAGCAAAGGCAATTCAATCCTAAGGTAGCTGATGCTATTTTCAATGAAGTTGATAAGATGCTTAAATCAAAGATTATTTATCCCATTCACCATTCCACATGGGTAACCAATATTGTTCCTGTCAGGAAGAAGAATGGTGAGATAAGAATATGTGTTGACTTTCGCAATTTGAACCAAGCGTCACTTAAGGATAATTATGGACTCCCTGTCATGGATCATATTTTGTAGTTGGTATCTGGCTCTGAACTCATGTCCATGTTAGATGGTTTCTTTGGTTATAACCAGATCAGCGTCGCACCTGAAGATCAACATAAAATAGCTTTTACCACCCCATGGGGTACGTTTTCCTACAATCGTATGCCTTTTGGTTTGATAAATGCTGGGGCCACCTTTTAGAGAGCCATGGATCATTCATTTGAGGATTTCAAGAACATGATCATTGTGATGTATCTTGATGATCTTACAGTGTTTTCAAAGCATAGAAGAGATCATGTACATAATCTAGAAGCCATCTTACATCGATGTCGAACTCAAGGCATCTCACTGAATCTTAAGAAGTCTATATTTGGGGTGATAGAAGGTAAACTACTGGGGCATATTATCTCCAAAGAGGGTATTCAAATAGATCCTGAGTGAGTGAAAGCTATCCAACAGTTGTCACTTCCCATGAGTAAACCAGGAGTCAGGTCTTTCTTTGGACAGATAAACTTTATAAGGAGATTCATACCAGAATTCTCTAAGATAACAAAGTCAATCATGGACATAATGAAAGGGAATACTAATTTTAAGTGGAAAAAAGAAGGTAAGGTTTCTTTTGAACAAATCAAGACTGAAATTACTAATGCCCCTACCCTCTCTTATCCAGATTTTTCTAAGGATTTTCATTTGTATTGTTATGCATCCGAGAACACTTTATCCGCTATACTTACCCAACCTGAAAAAGGCAATAACGAAGCCCCAATAGCATTCATGAGTATCCCTCTTAAGAAACATTAATTGAAATACTCTTTGATTGAGAAGAATGCTTATGCTCTAGTTAGAGTAGTGAAACAATTTAGGTTTTACATCCTGAACTCTCACTCCAAAGTGTTTGTTCATGATTTAGCAGTGAAGACTATTCTGACACAACAGGAAATTGGTGTGAACAAAAGGGCCTCCTGGATAGCTAAATTACAAGAATATGATCTCGATATCAAACCTACAAAGCTTGTCAGGGGAAAAGGTTTGTGTAAGGCAATTGCAGAAGGATCTTCTAAAGGTGAAGAAGAGACAGAGGAACAAATGCCTTTAGTTTTATTCATTAGCAATGTTGATTATTGGTTCTCGAATATTGCCTATTTCCTGACATATGGAGAATGTCCTGTTCATTTATCACCTAAAGAAAAGAGAACCTTGAAATTGAAATCTGCGGGTTATGTTCTCTGGGGTGACGCCTTATACAAGAAAGGGATAGATGGTACCTTTCTGAGATGTGTAGATTCTGAACAAAGAAAGGAGTTACTTCAATTATTCCATAATGAGGCATGTGGAGGTCATTACTCAGCATCAATAACGGCTTACAAAATTTTGAGGAATTGTTTTTACTGGCCAAGGATGTTCAAGGATGCAGAAGAATGGGTTAAGAAGTGTGACTCTTGTCAGTATTTCAAAGGAAAAGTTCAATTAGCAGCATTGCCCTTGAAGCCGGTAGTGATCGAAGAACCCTTTCAACAGTGGGGTTTAGATTTCATTGGTCCCATCCATCCTTCTTCCACTGTCAGACACACTCACATTTTGATGGCAACTGACTATTTTACAAAATGGGTCAAAGCTATTCCAGTCAAACAAACAACTTCAGAAGTGGTGTGCAATTTTATTAAGCAAAATATTTTGGTTAGGTTTGGAGTTCCTAACAAAATCGTTACTGAGAATGCTACCAATTTCTCCTCCCAAGAGATCTCCTCCTTCTGTTAACAATATGGAATCATTCTCTCTCACTCCTCAGATTATTTTGCCCAAGGGAATGGCCAAGCAGAATCAAGTAATAAAAATATTATGACCATTGTGCGGAAATTGATAGATGTCAATCAAAGGTCTTAGCATAAACATTTGTATGATGCACTTTGGGTAGATCGAACCACTAAGAAGAGAGCAACAGGATTATCTCCCTTTGAGATACTATATGGAACTGAACCAACCCTTCCTCTTCCTCTAGAATTATCTGCCTTGAAGTTACAAGATGCCATTGAGAATCATGAATTCAAAGATGCTATTGAAAAATGGATATTGTATCTTACCAAGTTGGAAGAAGAAAGGGATCTGATTGTGAATAGAATTCAAGAACATCAAGCCCGTGTTAAGAAGTTATTTGATAAGAAAGCTGGGCAGAGAGTTTTTCAAGAAGGTGATCTTGTCTTACTGTGGGATAAACGCCGAGAACCAAAGGGCTTACATGGAAAATTTGACTCCTTATGGAGAGGCCCTTTCTAGATTAAAGAGGTATGCGGAAATAACTCTTTTATTCTATCATACTTAAGTGGTACTCAGTTGCCCTTGTGTTACAATGGGCAACATTTGAAACACTATTATCAGTAAGGTGTCCAGTCTGCCACCCTGTACATAGCTTAGCTAGGAATTTTTGTTGTGCCTTCTTTTCTTCTCAGTTCAGTTGTGTTCCCATTTTTGTTGTGCTTAGTCCCTTTTTCTTGGATTTATCTCCTTTTGGGGTGACTCTATAGCCCTTGTGATAAAACACTGTCATTTCTTAACTCTGGGTTCTTTCAACGTCCTGTATAGTCCTTGTCTCCAGATAGAGCCAACTGTTTTCCCAACATTTTTACGGAGAGTTTAATTATATTTATCAATTGAGAAGAGAAAATACTCAAGAAAATTTGAACTTCCTCTCTTCCCATACTTTTCTCTCTCCACGTACTAAAACTTTAGAGAGAAGTACGGGTTAAGGTTTTAAGTTTGAGTTTCCACTCTCTCTCCTCCAATTTTTCACTCTCCACGTACTAAAACTTTAGAGGGAAGTACTGGTTAAGGTTTTGGGTTTGAGTTTCACTTTTTTTCTCTCCCTGCACTCAAACTTTTTAACCTAATTCTAACCCAAACTTAATTTCCAACTTCCAATTAATTGCCAGCTGGAAGTAAAAATTGAAAGAGGCAAGCTAAAACTAGTTCCTGACAGAGGTTTTGGAAATCATTACATAGGAAGAATGTGCAGTGAAAATGTCTATGGATAGCTACCAAATCAGAATAGAAATGTAACTTTCAATCTTAGGCTTAAATCAAGAGGCATGTTTGGCAAAAGCTTCACAAAAAGTCACCGGCAGCATGGAATGAAAATGTGGTTCTCATACATGACCACGACATTGCTCAAATAGAACCAATAACGAATGAGAAAAAGGATAAATAATATCATGTGTGCATTTGAAAATAGGAGGAGATGCCCAGCTATTTGAAATTCCACCTCAAAGATACTTGTTGCTTAGCCATCCCACGCAGGTTAAGACATGTGATCTATTTGGCAAAGTCATCACTCATTTCTTCAACCCATGAAATTTGATGAAAGTTAGCATAGCATGTGAAATATTTGACGGAATAGTCCAACTGGACCATAGTTCAATACCATCTAGCTCACATTTATGAAGAATGAGTAGCACATTGCAAAGGAAAAAAGGAAATATGAATGAATTTTTTAGAACTCCCAAACTACCGTACATTGAAAGAAGCAATAGAAAATAATGCAAGATAGGTGTGTCGTTTCATTAAAGGTTCCCTTTATCGATCTGCGGCTTTGATAGAATGTAGACCGGGCACGTGATTTATTTGAAAGACAAGGACAGGGGCATAATTCCATTCAAAACTAGTCTTACGCAATGCGGCAATAAGAAGGGTGGTCAGCCAGTGGATAGAGTGAGTGACTTGTTTGATGAATTGTATCTCTATCTCCCCAGCCATGGTACTTCAGGGAACTATAAACAAAGGTACGTGCATTGTGTAACAAACCGCAGGCATGATTCTTCAAGGAAAACGGTCCTATCAAAGGTAGTGGGAGATAGAAATAGGAAAATGCCTCAAGAAATATCTCTGTAAATGTATTGAAGGCGGTGTCAAATGCCATTTTCAGAAATCCCTATTAGATATGTATGTTGGCAACGAAGCACGCTATCATGTTATCGACCTATCAAAGCATATTAATGGTGGCATTTAGAGTTGAAAATCTTACAATGGACTTGAATACCAAAGCTAGAATCGTATATGGAAATAGTAAAGTATTTGACAGATTGCACTCCATTATTGATTAGGAATTCTATGTTCAATCAGGCGTCCATTCTCCGTATAAACTACAAAATAGAGCATGTGTAGTTAATGTTTGACCAAAAGTTTATCGAGATCAAACACAAAGTATGGAAACTCACACAGTATTAATCAAGCACTGGGCAGAATAGCAACAACATCTTCGACATTACGGCTGGGACGAACATCAATGTGCACATACTCATTGCCAATCGAAACATAGAAGAGGGAAGATTGGAGAATCGATTCTTTTAAGCAGGAAAATCTGAAATAGTCTATAGCTGGCAAAAGTCCAATGGAAATATATGTGCATGAAAACTATTTGACAAAATACCAAGTCCAAGCGTGCTCATATTGTTTCAAAAAATGCCTCTGCTGCATCTAAAAGTTGAGTTCTCAAAGTGAAATAAAGGTTTGGAGAAGTTTTAATTGAAGAAGATACAACATCAATTTGATATAAAGAAAAGTGGCTATTGACTCCGCACAATTTTCCAGGACAACCCTCGACAGGTGAAAATATGAGGTATCAATTTCAAGGTAAGGAACCTCCTGTAATACTGAAGAGCACGCTCCTCGAAATATCTGACACAAAGATGGGGCATTTAGAAATTGCAGACTTCTGGAAGATGATGAGAAAAGAAGATAAATCACCCCTAGCACGTTAAACACTTGAAAGTGGTCTGGCCCATGCAAGAGGACATCCGCTCGTAGTTCAATGTGTGGAATTAGTTTTAGAATGTATCAAGGCATATGATCAGAATTTGAGGGACATCAAGACTGCAGGAGGTGATATCGTAGCAAGATTGGACCCCATATCTATATCCATTATTTTCAGACTGCCAGTAAGAGAGGAGTTCACAAAAATTTCTAAAGAAGGTGCCCAGGCTTATTTTCATCAGAATAAGAAAACATGTCTCAATGTTATTGCTAAAAGTTGGCTCAATCAACCCAGACGAGGACAATCGCAGTTGCTTAGAATGTTACACAGGAATATCTTTAATGAAGACATTTCTGATATGATAGTTCTCCTCAATAGAGTGGTGGGAAATTAGACGGCTGAAGATTTTCAAGATTGGATGTTTTTGTATATTAATACCATCACCACTAGGAAACAGTTTATAGATTGGGGACAAATGATCAGCGATGCCCTCCATTACCAGTTGACAGGATTCAATGCAAATCAAGGATTTTACATGTCCTCATATCTAATGTACGCAATTGCAAGTATGAAGCCATGGCCTGGCCTAAATCCTTATGGGGAATATAGCTTAACCACTAAAATCTATAACTATTACCCCCAGCTGCAATTAAAACAAAGCAATGCATACTTCTGCAGGGTGAATGACGCTTTTTCTATGCTCACTGCCAGGGAACTACAAGGAGACATAGGGCTTCAAATTTCTCCTGAAGCGGCCAGTCTCATTAGTATTTATGGTAGCTTCTTCATACAATATCCTCGATTCACTTACATCCGCATTGGAGGTTTTCGAGATTGTCCTCTCATGTTGCCTCGCTTCGTAGATGATAAGTTGGTACTTTCAGAAGTCTGCAGGAAAATTGGTCAAGTAAACAAAAAGTGCAGGAACAAAAGATCAATCCCTTTCCCAATTGGCATTGGACATTATAGTTGTTCGTCTTCTTCGGATGCTCAAAATATTGAGAGATCCATGGTGAACATAACTCTACACTCTTTCTACAGTCACTTTCCATTTGATTATAGCGGGTATGTTAAAAATAACCTAGCACTTGGACCTGGCTATCTTCATTTCCCCACATTGGAAGATTATTGAGCTAATTGTGAGAATGATTTCGAAGTTAGAAAAAGGGACTGGATGAGATTTACAATACAACAAATCATTGATTACAAAATGGGATGGGATGTGACAGGCGTAATGGAAGACGGGTCGGACTTGATTGATCCTTACTTCTTTGAGCGGATACAATTACTAGAATTGCCATATATCAATTGGTCATTGCCAGAACTAAAAGACCTCAAGGAAAGGACTTTCTTTGTGATTCAACAAACTGAGACTTGGTTAAAGAATAAAGTCCAAGAAGCCAATACTACTAAGTCAACAGGAAGAAGTAGTGTAAATAATAATAATACCTCTCATGAAGGAACATCAATTTCAACCATTTCATCTTCTATTCCTACATCCTCAGGCTCTTTGCATAGCACACAAGGGGGAGATGATGGTGAAGATCCAGATAAACGAGTTGATCTAGCATCAGCATGTGAACTCAACATGGTTACCAGGAAGAAGAGATCAAAACCCAAGGAGAAGACCTTAAAGCCAATTGAACAAATAATTGATGAAGCTCCTGAGATGAATACTTTACCATCATTTGTAGATGAGATGATTCAATCTATAGCATCTCCTACACATTCATTGTCTCCTAAAAGAACAGAAGCAATCCAAGAGGAGCCAGTTGTAGAAAATGTGCATAACTTGAACTTATCATCTACAATCTTGCAGCTTCCTTCAGTAATCAGTCCATCTGCTAGTATCTCTACATCTTGGTTACAGTAGAGTTTGGAGAGAAAGAAGAAAAGAATGATTCAATTGGAAGCACCCAATCTAGATGTTGTAGCTAACTTGATGCACAGAAGTACAAAGATAAAGAAGACTAAAATGGATTCCAAACTAGCAGTGAACCCCACTACAGGTAATTTATCTGTTGAAATTGCACAACCAGTCACAAAAAAGGACACAAATGAGGCAAATGAATCTGACTTTAGCATCAGTAAAGTAGATCTAGGCTGGACTACCCGTGAAGGGAAAGAACACAATTTTCAAGAGTCAGCTGCTGTCCTAATATAGCAATCAAGGAGAGATAATCAAGTTAAGAATCAACTCAAGTGTCAAGTCCAAGCTCTTTCTTCATGCATTAAATCAATGGTTGGTGACTCCTTTCCAGGCCCTAGTTCATCCATAGAAATTATAGAAGATCCGGAGAAGATGTTTGATGAAGAAACCATTCGAAACGTAGGAGAATGCCAAACTTATGGTAAGATTGTGAAAGCATGGGTACAAAGCATGAAAGAACATGCATCAGGCTTATATCGAGATGTTCAAGGTATATTTACCAAAGCGAATTATATACAACAAAGCATTCAAAAAGAATTGACAACTCTCAAGGAACAACGAACATTCTGGAAAGAAATTGATGCCAATTTAGTAGAAATTAAAGGCATGGACAGCAATATAGTCAAGTCACTAAAGTTAATCAGCACTGGAGAAGAAGAGCAAATTGATATATGGCTGGAAAATATCTGGTGGAAGAATGATAGTATGAATGAACAATTGAGTGAAGGAGAACAATTGTTAAACTCATGCAAGTTACTGAAAAAGAAAGCCTTGGGGGATATATCGACGATCGTAAAAGGTATTCCTATTAGTGAGTACACTCAAAATCCAAACATATCTTCCATTTTGGAATGCATAGAGGAAAAAATCAGCACCGAACTTGGCAGTAAACAAAGTTTAGATGCTAGTGTTATGATGAGATTGAGCAGTCTCTCAGTAGAATTGACCTCCTGTACTCAAAACTTGTCAGGTTGTGTTACAGAATTGGATGAAATTAGAAAGAGACATGAGCTGTGTAAGCTAAAGATGCAGAGTTTAATCATCATTAAGAACAAAACTTTGGCTCAAGTCATCAAATCATTCAGAGCATACAAGGGAAACTTGACTCAGTTGTTGGTAGCACCTACAGATCAAGGAGCAAATTCAAAGAATTAAAATTTAGAAGTATTTATGTCCAAAGTTGTCTTAGAATTTCATTGATGTATTTTGTAAGAAGGTCAACTTTAGAATTAACTCTAGTTTTCATTTTTCTAACCATAGTTAAGCTTCAAAGGTTAGAGTTGGTTATGAATCATCTTCAAATAGCCCAAACTCCAACTTTTTGGGTAGTTACGAACCTGAGAAATTGGTTATTCTAGATTGGCTATAAATTCCTGGAGGTCAATGTAATAAGGGACTTTTTTTTTTGGACTTGGATACAGCGAACATTGATGCTCTGATCATAAAGAAATTTTTGGAAAGTGTGTACAATTGTTGTTTTTGTGTAATCAGATATTTCTTTCTTTCTTGGTGCAAGAAATAAAAGGAAGTACATTTAGCGTTCTCTCTCCAAGGAATTTGGATTGTTAAAGTGTTGATTCATCTATGATTACTTTCATGGTATGATGCGAGTATTTGTGGATGTTTGAATTAGCATTGTGTTGGTGAAAGTTCTCAAGCGTAGTCCTTGATAGCTCTCATTAATAGCTTACGTCATTTTTATGAAAACGTTGAAGGCGTGTGGTGCATTCACTATCAATGGTTTTCCTTCCTATTTTCTAAGTTCTTCTTATCTTTATTGAAAAATCTAAAATTTTATCTTACGAGGGAGCTGCCCCTCTAAATGCAGAGGAAGGTCGGATATCAAGGGCCTATCCAACTGTTGTAAACAATTTGCCACATACACTCCATTGGGAAATTTCTCAAGTAGCAAATCTGTTCACCAACAATATCTCAACAAAATCTCTCTTCAATTCAAAATGGGAAATTTTCAGTTAACTATAGATCAAAAATGAGTTAAATCAGTTAACTCCTTTTTCTACTCAAATTGAATCAGTTAACTCCTTATTTTACTCAAATTAAATCTGTTTACTCCCTTTAATTTAGAAATCTCCCTTTATGATTGAACTTCACCTTTAATCCTGACCGTTGATTGAAATCGATCTCAACAGTTGATGAATTCCAAGAAAGTCTATTTAAGAGACTCTCATCTCTTCATTTTGAAAGGTTGAATGAGAATTTGCATCGAATTGTTGCTAGAATTCATACTCACATTTGCTCATATTCACATACGCAAAGATCAAGTTTGACACAAAGTTGACCAGATTTAACCACGGTTGACTTGAGTTGACTAGTTTCGAAAATAATTTTGAAATAATTAAACAAAATTATTTAATTAAATGGAGTACTTACTTTTGGTTAATTAAACAAAGTTATTTAATTAAATGAGAAGCCATTCCTAATTAATTAAATGAAGTTATTTAATTAACTAAGAAAAGAGTCTCTAATTAATTAAAGATTATTTAATTAAATAGAAAAAGTAATTATGAGAGCATATCTCATTTTATTAAATTAAATATGTCAACAAAATCTCTCTTCAGTTCAAAAAGGGAAATTTTTAGTTCACTATTGATCAAAAATGAGTTAAATCAGTTAACTTCTTTTTCTACTCAAATTGAATCAGTTAACTCCTTATTTTACTCAAATTAAATCTGTTAACTCCCATTAATTTAGAAATCTCCCTTTATGACTGAACTTCACCTTTAATCTTGATTGTTGATTGAAATTGATCTCAATCATTGATGAATTCCAAGAAAGTCTATTTATGAGACACTCATCTCTTCATTCTGAAAGGTTGAATGAGAATTTGCTTAAAATTGTTGCCGGAATTCATACTCACCTTTGCTCATATTCACATACGCAAAGATCAAGTTTGACCAAAAGTTGACCAAATTAAACCACGGTTGACTTGAGTTGACTAGTTTCGAAAAAAATTTGAAATAATTAAACGAAATTATTTAATTAAATGGAGTACTTACTTCTAATTAACTAAAAAAAGTTATTTAATTAAATGAGAAGCCATTCCTAATTAATTAAATAAAGGTATTTAATTAAATAAGAAAAGTGACTCTAATTAATTAAAGATTATTTAATTAAATAGAAAAATTAATTATGAGAGCATATCTCATTTTATTAAATTAACTATCTCAACAAAATCTCTCTTCAGTTCAAAAAGGGAAATTTCCAGTTCATTATTCATCAAAAATGAGTAAATCAATTAACTCTTTTTTCTACTCAAATTGAATCAGTTAACTCCTTATTTTGCTCAAATTAAATCTATTAACTCTCGTTAATTTGAAAATCTCCCATTATGACTGAACTTCACCTTTAATCCTGACCACTGATTGAAATCGATCTCAACCATTGATGAATTCTAGAAAAGTCTATTTAAGAGACCCTCATCTCTTCATTTTCAAAGGTTGAATGAGAATTTGCATCGAATTCTTGCTAGAATTCATACTCACATTTGCTCATATTCACATACGCAAAGATCAAGTTTGACCAAAAGTTGATCGGATTTAACCACAGTTGAAGTGAGTTGACTAGTTTCGAAAAGAATTTTGAAATAATTAAACAAAATTTTTTAATTTAATGGAGTACTTACTTCTAATTAATTAAACAAAGTTATTTAATCAAATGAGAAGCCATTCCTAATTAATTAAATGAAGTTATTTAATTAAAAAAGAAAAGTGTCTCTAGTTAATTAAAGATTATTTAATTAAATAGAAAAAGTAATTATGAGAGCATATCTCATTTTATTAAATAAAATATCTCAACAAAATCTCTCTTCAGTTCAAAATGAGAAATTTTCAGTTAACTATAGATAAAAAATGAGTTAAATCAGTTAACTCCTTTTTCTACTCAAATTGAATGAGTTAACTCCTTATTTTACTCAAATTAAATCTGGTAACTCCCTTTAATTTAGAAATCTCCCTTTATGATTGAACTTCACCTTTAATCCTGACCGCTGATTGAAATCGATCTCAAGGGTTGATGAATTCTAAGAAAGTCTATTTAAGAGACTCTCATCTCTTCATTTTGAAAGCTTGAATGAGAATTTGCATCAAATTGCTGCTAGAATTCATACTCACATTTGCTCATATTCACATACGCAAAGATCAAGTTTGATCCAAAGTTGACCAGATTTAACCACGGTTGACTTTAGTTGACTAGTTTTGAAAAGAATTTTAAAATAATTAAACAAAATTATTTAATTAAATGGAGTACTTACTTTTAGTTAATTAAACAAACTTATTTAATTAAATGAGAAGCCATTCCTAATTAATTAAATGAAGTTATTTAATTAAATAAGAAAACTGTCTCTAATTAATTAAAGATTATTTAATTAAATAGAAAAATTAATTATGAGAGCATATCTCATTTTATTAAATTAAATATCTCAACAAAATCTCTCTTCAGTTCAAAAAGGGAAATTTTCAGTTCACTATTGATTAAAAATGAGTTAAACCAGTTAACTCCTTTTTCTACTCAAATTGAATCAGTTAACTCCTTATTTTACTCAAATTAAATCTGTTAACTCCCATTAATTTAGAAATCTCCCTTTATGATTGAACTTCACCTTTAATCCTGATTGTTGCTTGAAATCGATCTCAATCATTGATGAATTCCCAAAAAGTCTATTTAAAAGACACTCATCTCTTCATTTTGAAAGGTTGAATGAGAATTTGCATCAAATTGTTGCTAAAATTCATACTCACCTTTGCTCATATTCACATACGCAAAGATCAAGTTTAACCAAATGTTGACCAGATTTATCCACGGTTGACTTGAGTTGACTAGTTTTGAAAAAAAAAATTAAAATAATTAAACGAAATTATTTAAATAAATGGAGTACTTACTTCAAATTAATGAAAAAAAGTTATTTAATTAAATGAGAAGCCATTCCTAATTAATTAAATGAAGGTATTTAATTAAATAAGAAGAGTGTCTCTAATTAATTAAAGATTATTTAATTAAATAGAAAAAGTAATTATGAGAGCATATCTCATTTTATTAAATTAAATATCTGAACAAAATCTCTGTTCAGTTCAAAAAGGGAAATTTTCAGTTAACTATTGATAAAAAATGAGTTAAATCAGTTAACTCCTTTTTCTACTCAAATTGAATCAGTTAACTCCTTATTCTACTCAAATAAAATCTGCTAACTCCCTTTAATTTAAAAATCTCTCTTTATGACTGAACTTCACCTTTAATCCTGACCGCTAATTGAAATCGATCTCAAACATTGATGAATTCCAGGTAATTCTATTTAAGAGACCCTCATCTCTTCATTTTGAAAGGTTGAATGAGAATTTGCATCGAATTGTTGCTGGAAACCATACTCACATTTGCTCATATTCACATACGCAAAGATCAAGTTTGACCAAAAGTTGACCAGATTTAACCACAGTTGACTTGAGTTGACTAGTTTCGTAAAGAATTTTGAAAGAATTAAACGAAATTATTTAATTAAATGGAGTACTTACTTCTAATTAATTCAACACAGTTATTTAATTAAATGAGAAGCCATTCCTAATTAATTAAATGAAGTTATTTAATTAAATAAGAAAAGTGTCTCTAATTAATTAAAGATTATTTAATTAAATAGAAAAAGTAATTATGAGAGCATATCTCATTTTATTAAATAAAATATCTCAACAAAATCTCTCTTCAGTTCAAAAAGGGAAATTTTCAGTTCACTATTGATCAAAAATGAGTTAAATCAGTTAACTCCTTTTTCTACTCAAATTAAATCAGTTAACTCCATATTTTACTGTAATTAAATCTATTAACTGCCTTTAATTTGAAAATCTTCCTTTATGACTGAACTTCACCTTTAATCCTTACCGTTGATTGAAATTGATCTCAACCGTTGATGAATTCCAGAAAAGTGTATTTAAGATACCTTCATCTCTTCATTTTGAAAGGTTGAATGAGAATTTGCATCAAAAATTTGGAGGAATTCATACTCACATGTGCTCATATTCACATACACAAAGATCAAGTTTGACCAAAAGTTGACTAGATTTAACCACGGTTGACTTGAGTTGACTAGTTTCGAAAAGAATTTTAAAATAATTAAACGAAATTATTTAATTAAATGGAGTACTTACTTCTAATTAATTAAACAAAGTTACTTTATTAAATGAGAAGCCATTCCTAATTAATTAAATGAAGTTATTTAATTAAATAAGAAAAGTGTCTCTAATTAATTAAAGATTATTTAATTAAGTAAAAAAAATTAATTATGAGAGCATATCTAATTTTATTAAATTAAATATCTCAACAAAATCTCTCTTCAGTTCAAAAAGGGAAATTTTCAGTTCACTATTGATAAAAAATGAGTTAAATGAGTTAACTCATTTTTCTACTCAAATTGAATTAGTTAACTCCTTATTTTACTCAAATTAAATCTGTTAACTCCCTTTAATTTAAAAATTTCCCTTTATGACTGAACTTCACCTTTAATCCTGACCATTGATTGAAATCGATCTCAACCGTTGATGAATTCCAGAAAAGTCTATTTAAGAAACTTTCATCTCTTCATTTTAAAAGGTTGAATGAGAATTTGCATCGAATTGTTGCTAGAATTCATACTCATATGTGCTCATATTCACATACGCAAAGATCAAGTTTGAGCAAAAGTTGACCAGATTTAACCACGGTTGACTTGAGTTGACTAGTTTCGAAAAGAATTTTGAAATAATTAAACGAAATTATTTAATTAAATTGAGTACTTACTTCTAATTAATTAAACAAAGTTATTTAGTTAAATGAGAAGTCATTCCTAATTAATTGAATGAAGTTATTTAATTAAATAAGAAAAGTGTCTTTAATTAATTAAGGATTATTTAATTAAATAGAAAAAGTAATTATGAGAGCATATCTCATTTTATTAAATTAAATATCTCAACAAAATCTCTCTTCGGTTCAAAAACGGAAATTTTGAGTTCACTATTGATCAAAAATGATTTAAATCAGTTAACTCCTTTTTCTACTCAAATTGGATCAGTTAACTCCTTATTTTACTCAAATTAAATCTGTTAACTTCCTTTAATTTGGAAATCTTCCTTTATGACTGAACTTCACCTTTAATCCTTACCATTCATTGAAATCGATCTCAACCGTTGATAAATTCTAGGAAAGTCTATTTAATAGACCCTCATCTCTTCATTTTGAAAGGTTGAATGAGAATTTGCATCGCATTGTTGCTGGAATTCATACTCACATTTGCTCATATTCACATATGCAAAGATCAAGTTTGACTAAAAGTTGACCAAATTTAACCACGGTTGACTTGAGTTGACTAGTTTCAAAAAGAATTTTGAATTAATTAAACAAAATTATTTAATTAAATGGAGTACTTACTTCTAATTAATTAAACAGAGTTATTTAATTAAATGAGAAGCCATTCCTAATTAATTAAATGAAGTTATCTAATTAAATAAGAAAAGTGTCTTTAATTAATTAAAAATTATTTAATTAAATAGAAAAAGTAATTATGAGAGCATATATCATTTTATTAAATTAAATATCTCAACAAAATCTCTCTTCAGTTAAAAAATGGAAATTTCCAGTACACTGTTGATCAAAAATGAGTTAAATTAGTTAACTTCTTTTTCTAATCAAATTGAATCAGTTAACTCCTTATTTTACTCAAATTAAATCTGTCAACTCCCTTTAATTTGAAAATCTACCTTTATGACTGAAATTCACCTTTAATCTTGACCATTGATTGAAATTGATCTCAAACGTTGATGAATTCTAGAAAAGTCTATTTAAGATACGCTCATCTCTTCATTTTGAAAGGTTGAGAATTTGCATCGAATTGTTGCTGGAATTCATACTCACATTTGCTCATATTCACATACTCAAAAATCAATTTTGATCAAAAGTTGACCAGATTTAACCACGGTTGACTTGAGTTGACTAGCTTGTGAAAAGCATTTTGAAATAATTAAACAAAATTATATAATTAAATAGAGTACTTAATTCTAGTTAATTAAACAAAGTTATTTAATTAAATGAGAAGCCATTCCTAATTAATTAAATGAAGTTATTTAATTAAATAAGAAAATTGTCTCTAATTAATTAAAGATTATTTAATTAAATAGAAAAAGTAACTATGAGAGCATATCTAATTTTATTAAATTAAATATCTCAACAAAATCTCTCTTCAGTTCGAAAAGAAAATTTTTCAGTTCAATATTGATAAAAAATGAGTTAAATCAGTTAACTACTTTTTCTACTCAAATTGAATCAGTTAACTCCTTATTTTACTCAAATTAAATCTGTTAACAACTTTTAATTTTAAAATCTCCCTTTATGAATGAACTTCATCTTTAATCCTGACCGTTGATTGAAATCGATCTCAACCATTGATGAATTCCAAAAAAGTCTATTTAAGGGACCCTCATCTCTTCATTTTGAAATTTTGAATGAGAATTTGCATCGAATTTTTGTAGGAATTCAAACTCACATTTGCTCATATTCACATACGCAAAGACCAAGTTTGACAAAAAGTTTTCCAGATTTAACCACTGTTGACTTGAGTTGACTAGTTTCGAAAAGAATTTTGAAATAATTAAACAAAATTATTTAATTAAATAGAGTACTTACTTCTAATTAATTAAACAAAGCTATTTAATTAAATAAGAATCCATTCCTAATTAATTAAATGAAGTTATTTAATTAAATAAGAAAAGTGTCTCTAATTAATTAAAGATTGAAATCCTTTAATCCTAACCGCTGATTGAAATCGATCTCAACCGTCGATGAATTCCAGGAAAATCTATTTAAGAGACCCTCATCTCTTCATTTTGAAAGGTTGAATGAGAATTTGCATCGAATTGTTGCTGTAATTCATACTCACATTTGCTCATATTCACATAGACAAAGATCAAGTTTTGCAAAAAGTTGACTAGATTTAACCACGGTTGACTTGAGTTGAATAGTTTCGAAAATAATTTTAAAATAATTAAATAAAATTATTTAAATAAATGGAGTACTTACTTCTAATTAATTGAACAAAGTTATTTAATTAAATGAGAAGCCATTCCTAATTAATTAAATGAAGTCATTTAATTAAATAAGAAAATTGTCTCTAATTAATTAAAGATTATTTAATTAAATATAAAAAGTAATTATCAGAGCATATCTCATTTTATTAAATTAAATATTTCAACAAAATCTCTCTTCAATTCAAAAAGGGAAATTTTCAGTTCACTATTGATCAAAAACGAGTTAAATCAGTTAACTCCTTTTTCTACTCAAATTGAATTAGTTAAGTCCTTATTTTACTCAAATTAAATCTGTTAACTCTCTTTAATTTGGAAATCTTCCTTTACGACTGAACTTCACCTTTAACCCTGACCGTTGATTGAAATCAATCTCAATCGTTGATGAATTTCAGGAAAGTCTATTTAAGAGACCCTCATCTCTTCATTTTGAAAGGTTGAATGAGAATTTGCATCGAATTGTTGCTGGAATTCATACTCACAATTGCTTATATTCACATACGCAAAGATAAAGTTTGACCAAAAGTTGACTAAATTTAACTATGGTTGACTTGAGTTGACTAGTTTCGAAAAGAATTTTGAAATAATTAAACGAAATTATTTAATTAAATGGAGTAGTTACTTCTAAATAATTAAACAAAGTTATTTAATTAAATGAGAAGCCATTCCTAATTAATTAAATGAAGTTATTTAATTAAATAAGAAAAGTGTTTCTAATAAATTAAAGATTACTTAATTAAATAGAAAAAGTAATTATGAGAGCATATCTCATTTTATTAAATTAAATATCTCAACAAAATCTCTCTTTAGTTCAAAAAGGGAAATTTCCAGTTCACTATTGATCAAAAATGAGTTAAATTAGTTAACTTCTTTTTCTACTCAAATTGAATCAGTTAACTCCTTATTTTACTCAAATTAAATCTGTCAACTCCCTTTAACTTGAAAATCTCCTTTTATGACTGAACTTCACCTTTAATCTTGACCCTTGATTGAAATCTATCTCAACCATAGATGAATTCCAGGAAAGTCTATTTAAGAGACCCTCATCTCTTCATTTTGAAAGGTTGAATGAGAATTTGCATCGAATTATTGCTGGAATTCATACTCACATTTGCTCATATTCACATATGCAAAGATCAAGTTTGACCAAAAGTTGACCAGATTTAACCACAGTTGACTTGAGTTGACTAATTTCGAAAAGAATTTTGAAATAATTAAACAAAATTATTTAATTAAATGGAGTACTTACTTTTAATTAATTTAAAAAATTTATTTAATTAAATGAGAAGCCATTTCTAATTAATTAAATGAAGTTATTTAATTAAATAAGAAAAGTGTCTCTAATTAATTAAAGATTATTTAATTAAATAGAAAATGTAATTATGAGAGCATATCTCATTTTATTAAATTAAATATCTCAACAAAATCTCTCTTCAGTTCAAAAAGGGAAATTTTTAGTTAACTATTGATAAAAAATGAGTTAAATCAGTTAACTCCTTTTTCTACTCAAATTGAATCAGTTAACTCCTTATTTTACTCAAATTAAATCTAGTAACTCCCATTAATTTGGAAATCTCCCTTTATGACTGAACTTCACCTTTAATCCTGACTGTTGATTGAAATCGATCTCAACCGTTGATGAATTCCAGAAAAGTCTATTTAAGAGACCCTCATCTCTTCATTTTGAAAGGTTGAATGAGAATTTGCATCGAATTGTTGCTTTAATTCATACTCACATTTGCTCATATTCACATACGCAAATATCAAGTTTGACCAAAAGTTGACCAGATTTATCCGCGGTTGACTTGAGTTGACTAGTTTCAAAATTAATTTGGAAATAATTAAATGAAATCATTTAATTAAATGGAATACATACTTCTAATTAATTAAACAAAGTTATTTAATTAAATGACAAGCCATTTCTAATTAATTAAAGGAAGTTAGTTAATTAAATAAGAAAAGTGTCTCTAATTAATTAAAGATTATTTAATTAAATAGAGAAAGTAATTATAAGAGCATATCTCATTTTATTAAATTAAATATCTCAACAAAATCTCTCTTCAGTTCAAAAAGCGTAATTTTTAGTTCAGTATTGATAAAAAATGAGTTAAATCAGTTAACTCCTTTTTCTACTTAAATTGAATCCGTTAACTCCTTATTTTACTCAAATTAAATTTGTTTAATCCCTTTAATTTGGAAATCTCTTTTTATGACTGAACTTCACCTTTAATCCTAACCGCTGATTAAAATCGATCTCAACCGTTGATGAATTCCAAGAAAGTCTATTTAAGAGACCCTCATCTCTTCATTTTGAAAGGTCGAAAGAGAATTTGCATCGAATTGTTGCTGGAATTCATACTCACATTTGCTCATATTCACATACGCAGAGATCAAGTTTGACCAAAAGTTGACCAGATTTAACCACGATTGACTTGAGTTGACTAGTTTCGAAAAGAATTTTGAAATAATTAAATGAAATTATTTAATTAAATGGAGTACTTACTTCTAATTAATTAAACAAAGTTATTTAATTAAATGAGAAGCAATTACTAATTAATTAAATGAAGGTATTTAATTAAATAAGAAAAGTGTCTCTAATTAATTAAAGACTATTTAATTAAATAGAAAAAGTAATTATGAGAGCATATCTCATTTTATTAAATTAAATATCTCAACAAAATCTCTCTTCAGTTCAAAAAGGGAAATTTGCAGTTTACTATTGATAAAAAATGAGTTAAATTAGTTAACTCTTTTTTCTACTCAAATTGAATCAGTTAACTCCTTATCTTTTTGAAATTAAATCTGTTAACTCCCTTTAATTTTGAAATCTCTTTTTATGACTGAACTTCACCTTTAATCCTGACCGTTGATTGAAATCGATCTCAACCGTTGATGAATTCTAGGAAAGTTTATTTAAGAGACCCTCATCTGTTCATTTTGAAAGGTTGAATGCGAATTTGGAGCGAATTGTTGCTGGAATTCATACTCACATTTTCTCATATTCACATACGCAAAGTCAAGTTTGACCCGAAGTTGACCAGATTTAACCACGGTTGACTTGAGTTGACTAGTTTCGAAAAGAATTTTGAAATAATTAAAAGAAATTATTTAATTAAATGGAGTACTTACTTCTAATTAATTAAACAAAGTTATTTAATTAAATGAGAAGCCATTCCTAATTAATTAAATGAAACTATTTAATTAAATAAGAAAAGTGTCTCTAATTAATTAAATATTATTTAATTAAATAGAAAAAGTAATTATGAGAGCATATCTCATTTTATTAAATTAAATATCTCAGCAAAATTTCTCTTCAGTTCGAAAACAGAAATTTTCAGTTCACTATTGATAAAAAATGAGTTAAATCAGTTAACTCCTTTTTCTACTCAAATTGAATCAGTTAACTCCTTATTTTATTCAAATTAAATCTGTTAACTCCCTTTAATTTGGAAATCTTCCTTTATGACTGAACTTCACCTTTAATCCTGACCGTTGGTTGAAATCGATCTCAACCGTTGATGAATTCCAAGAAAGTCTATTTAAGAGACCCTCATCTCTTCATTTTGAAAGCTTGAATAAGAATTTGCATCGAATTGTTGCTAGAATTAATACTCACATTTGCTCATATTCACATACGCAAAGATCAAGTTTGACCAAAAATTGACCAAATTTAACCACAGTTGACTTGAGTTGACTAGTTTCAAAAAGAATTTTGAAATAATTAAATGAAATTATATAATTAAATGGAGTACTTACTTCTAATTAATTAAACAAAGTTATTTAATTAAATGAGAAGTCATTCCTAATTAATTAAATGTAGTTATTTAATTAAATAAGAAAACTGCCTCTAATTAATTAAAGATTGTTGAATTAAATAGAAAAAGTAATTATGAGAGCATATCTCATTTTATTAAATTAAATATCTCAACAAAAGCTCTCTTCAGTTTAGAAAGGAAAATTTCCAGTTCACTATTCATCAAAAATGAGTTAAATCAGTTAACTCCTTTTTCTACTCAAATTGAATCAGTTAACTCCTTATTTTACTCAAATTAAATCTGTTAACTCCCTTTAATTTGGAAATCTCCCTTTATGACTGAACTTCACTTTTAATCCTGACTGTTGATTGAAATCGATCTCAACCGTTGATAAATTCTAGAAAAGTCTATTTAAGAGACCCTCATCTCTTCATTTTGAAATGTTGAATGAGAATTTGCATCGAATTGTTGCTGAAATTCATACTCACATTTGCTCATATTCACATACGCAAAGATCAAGTTTGACCAAAAGTTGACCAGATTTAACCACGATTGACTTGAGTTGACTAGTTTCAAAAAGAATTTTGAAATAATTAAACGAAATTATTTAACTAAATGGAGTACTTACTTCTAATTAATTAAACAAAGTTATTTAATTAAATGAGAAGCCATTCCTGATTAATTAAATGAAGTTATTTAATTAAATAAGAAAAATACTTCTAATTAATTAAAGATTATTTAATTAAATAGAAAAAGTAATTATGAGAGCATATCTCATTTTATTAAATTAAATATCTCAACAAAATCTCTCTTCAGTTCAAAAAGGGAAATTTCTAGTTCACTAGTGATCAAAAATAAGTTAAATCAGTTAACTCTTTTTTCTGCTCAAATTGCATCAGTTAACTCCTTATATTACTCAAATTAAATCTGTTAACTCCTTTTAATTTAAAAATCTCCCTTTATGACTGAACTTCACCTTTAATCCTGACCGTTGATTGAGATCGATCTCAACCGTTGATGAATTTCAGAAAAGTCTATTTAAGAGACCCTGGTCTCTTCATTTTGAAAGGTTGAATGAGAATTTGCATCGAATTGTTGCTGGAATTCATACTCACATTTGCTCATATTCACATACGCAAAGATCATTTTTGACCAAAAGTTGACCAGATTTAACCACGATTGACTTGAGTTGACTAGTTTCGATAAATTTTTTGAAATAATTAAACAAAATTATTTATTTAAATGGAGTACTTACTTCTAATTAATTAAACAAAGTTATTTAATTAAATGAGAAGCCATTCCTAATTAATTAAATGAAGTTATTTAATTAAATAAGAAAATTGTCTTTAATTGATTAAAGATTATTTAATTAAATAGAAAAAGTAATTATGAGAACATATGTAGTACTCCTTTCGTCGCAGACCTGCGACGGCAGGTCTCTGCCTTCCACCGGCGCGGTGTACGAATCGTGCCCACAACATATAATGTATAAACTTTTGGTTCATGCGATATGAATCACGATACAAATTAATAAATTTTCCACTACAATTTTATTAATTACTCAATTTGATGCACTATATATATATATATATATTCAAATTTTATAATAGATCCATAATAAATGTATACATATGCATATATATAAATATATATTTATATATGTGTATATGTATGCAGATCTGAATACATAACCATGTATGTTTTTTTTTCCACAAAGATTATATCTACAATTAAGAATAAGATAATTGCATTATAGAATGCATATAAAATTCTTCAATTAAATTAATCTACCCACATTGAGAATGCATATAAATATGAAATTTCTTAGAAGACATATGGAAGACACGAAGAAGACAGGGAATGCGTGATGTGAAAATATCATAAGTAAAATCACAAGAATCTACTTGGACTCTGATGCTAAATCTCTCTTCTTCAGAAAATTCACAGAGCAAGCTCCTCCCTTCTTCAGAATTCTCGAGTCCTCCAATGCTCCAATTGCACTCCAAACGCTATCTCTAAGCTTCTATGAATGCCTGAATATAAAGAGCTTTTAGGAAACATCTAGAATGCTTCTAGAAATAGCTGGAAGGTGTCACCAACTAAGCATGGGTCTTTTCCAACCTTCAAGATGAGCCTTAGGGTTGTAGACACCATGTGCTTAATTGATGCACTAACCCCTGTGTTGTTGACACTTGAGAAATAGAGAAGTGAGTTAATTCCCATGAAAGCTTATAACTCCAATTCACTTTTTATATAATTTTTATTTAAATATTTTTAACTTTCATTTTAACTTTTATAAGTTTTATTATTATTATTTATTTATTACTTTATTATTATTTTATTATTATTATTAATTTTAATTTCTAATTCTTTTTTATTTAATTCATTTTCCTCAATAATTCACATTTAATTAATTACAATCAAAAATATCAAATAACATGATATTTTATATTAATTTTTTCAAATAATTAATTTATCAATTAAATCCATTTATTAAGACTTAATTAATAGAAAATTCACCATAGACCTCCAAGATAAAATATGAAAACCCATCATAGAGCAAATCACTCAAAATCAGTCTAAAGGGTTAAAAAACACGAATCATGTCATCCGACACATTCGGTGGGTAAAATATCCAGATACTTGTCCTACCTCACTAGGACAATTGGTTTAAAGGTTTGAGATTTGGAGTTGAGAATTTATCTCTCTTCTCTTATCATTGAGATAGTATAATAGGGTGCGCTCATCCTTGCAATTCAGGGAAGTCGATACCTGGTACCTGCAACCTACAAAAAAACCATGCATGTACATACAATATATATAATACTAAGCTAAATAGACAATGGTAGGAAGTGGTGCATTGTGTAGATCTCGACTAAGCAGGTGACTACGACTCCCTTCCTTAACCACATCAGAAATGTCATACGATAAGAAAATACACACACCATACACATGCAAGTATGGGGTAAGTATCCATAATAAAACACATAAGATAATAAACCATCCATCTAATCATCAATAATAACTAAAAACAGTATAATGATCATCACATATGCATGAAATGTAAAATCTAAATGATCTCATCATATAACCACTGAATCCATAACATAATGTCTGATAGTGTCAAAACAATACCACTAATCCATCAACATAAAACTAGTCTATCATAGTCTGATAATAACAACAATGTCTAAAAAAGATGTGAATGAGGGTAGGCACTACATGAAGAGATGAGGGTCTCTTAAATAGACTTTCCTTGAATTCATCAACGGTTGAGATCGATTTCAATCAATGGTCATGATTAAAGGTGAAGTTCAGTCATAAAGGGAGATTTCCAAATTAAAGAGAGTTAACAGATTTAATTTGAGTAAAATAAGGAGTTAACTGATTCAATTTGAGTAGAAAGAGGAGTTAACTGATTTAACTCATTTTTGATCAATAGTAGACTGGAAATTTCCCTTTTTGAACTGAAGAGAGATTTTGTTGAGATATTTAACTTAATAAAATGAGATATGCTCTCATAATTAATTTTTCTATTTAATTAAATAATCTTTAATTAATTAGAGACCCTTTTCTTATTTAATTATGTCATGCCCTAAATTTACCCTAAATGTACTTTAAGCACAATTTTTTTTAAAAAAAATTATTATTATTATTATTATTAATTAATTAATTTCATAAGGCTAAATAACCTCCAAAAGACATATGTGTGTTACAACTATATCATCACTGAGTTGGACATCCCTCTGACATCTACTGACCCAGGGTTTGGAAAGAGAATACTCATACCTACTACTTCAATCTATACTCCACATTTCAATGTCATCTTTACACTAATTTGTCATATGAGTTAACATTTCTTCAATGCTTGTAACCCTTGATTAACCATCCATTAGAACTATCATCAACTTTGATGCCAACTATGCTACTCTAGGAAATCAATTCAAATAACAATATATACATAATTAACACTTTTCTAGAGTATTTAAAATGTTCCCAAAATCAATGGGTGTATATTTTTATTTTTTTCATAGCCCAACTTACATCTTTCATTGACATAGTTATTAAGATCGAATTATCTATTTATTATTCATATTATATCTCTAATGCAAGCAACATCACATTTTAATATTAGGGTCAATACCTACTACAATTGAAATTGTAGTGAAAAGAATGATCAATTCATTTATATAAACATATATCATAAAAGAATGATTTTAAAAGATAATCTATCCTTACTAATACTAGGTAACAAAATGAATGCATATGAACATATTAACTATCCATCTATCTAAAATACCCTATTAGTCATAGTCCATTAACTTGATCCCACTCACATTTCTTTTAAGAAGATGAAATACTTTTTCTCTAGCAAAGTTCCAAATTACCCTACTACCCACGTGCTACTACCCCATAATCTTCTTCACTTAACCATAGACCAAGAGAATTCCTTGGGTTTCTCTCCATGGTGGACTCACTTACCAAAGTTTTGGCCAAGACAAGCATAGGTGCCTTTTCCATTAGTCAAATCCTATTAATTTTGAGCTAGAAGAAATGCATTTCGAATTCCCATGTTAAATCGACTTGCTACTTGGTCCCATATTGTTGGCAGCGTGGAGTTTATCCTAGTCTTAGTTAGGTGGCTGAAGAAAGACATATAAAATGCCATAACTTCTTCCAAGGCAAATCAAGGCATCAAGGACAAAATGGAAGCCATTCCCTCTTGTCAGAATTATGTCATAAACTTGCACGATATTCCAATATAATATTTGAAGGCACAAAGCGCCTAGGGAATAGGTGGATGAAATAAGTCTTGGTCATGTTAGAGAAATTAAATACCTTGGTCTCCATAGCATATTAAATTGTTTTCTCATTCACCAACCCATGCTAGCCTAGGGTAGATAATATAGTAGGTTGTTTGTCACGCTATGTCTTGTTTAAAATATTACTTGGTGCTAGTTTAGGTTTGTTTAACATGAGCATTGTATATTGTTTTAAAAAAAAGTTTCTTTTGATATAATAGGGTGTTGACTCGAGTTATGTGTCTCATATGAGGTCCCTTCTAATGCAATTAATATGATGGTTAGTTTATTATGTTAAAATATGCTTTATAGGTTATAGGGTCCTAGGAGTCTAAGGAATACTCTTGAATATTTTAATGTATGTATTAAGAGAAGATATTTATTTTCCTTTCTCATAAATTTTCCAGAGGATAAAATGTGCACCTACAGCAAGCTTATGTCTTAAGTCTTGTATATTTTATATCATCACTTGATTTTCTTCTTCTGTAATCTAGGATATTCAAGCTAAGTTATTGCAAGGATAATTAGGAGATAATTATAAACTAAGTATAGTTTTAAAATTGTGATTCATTTAGCATTCAAAACATTAACTTAATCCAATAACTCAACATTTCATGACAAGACTTTATATGAAGTTATCTAGATTATCCCTATCTATGAAATATGAAATTTAGAAACCATTTTCTCAACATTATCTTCTTATGCAGATCTAGATTTGAATGTACATTCACAATTGGTAAACAATGGAACTAAAATGATAATAGCAATCCACTAGGATAATCCTTCCTATGAATATTATCTCTTCTATGATATCAAATTTCTTTTGCATTCCACTCAAGAGCATCAAGTAATTTGGATCTCTGATTGGTGTTACCATCCAATAAAACAACAATATTATTACAATGAATTATCTTTAGTGATACCCTCATGATACTCAAAAAGGTGGTGAAGTCAACATATCATAATATACACAATGGAAAATACTTTTACTACACATGAGCACTCACAATCTTTCCATTGACAATTAAACCAAGACAGTAGCTTTCTCTTACAATACATTTAAGCTCACATAACAAAATGGAGTTTTCCTCTCTATCTCATCTCAATGCAATATTGTCTTCTCCTCCTATGAAAATGGAACATAACAAGGAATCCAAGTTTCCAAGATTTTTCTCTAAGAACTTGCAAATGAATCACAACAAAACAACAAGGACCATGGGTGCTTTCCACCCAACCATAGGCCTCAAAGAGACCACCCCCGCACTAGGGGAACAAGGCTCAAACAAAATCCACATACGCACTTGTAAGAAACATATACACCACATAAAAAAACTATAAAAAATCTCATCCCAATGATATTTCACAAAGGCTCACCATTGGAACCTTGAACATAGGGTGAAGGTGGAAACACAAGGAGGTTTACCATTTCATAGCATATTTGCCATAAAACTCATGCCCTTTCGGGGCTAAATCAACAAAATACAAGGCCCTTTCGGGGCTTCATAATATCATGCCCTTTCGGGGCTTCATAAACATCTTCCACCACACACACTACCAACACAACATCCTCCACCAGACACAACCAACAAATTTAGCTTCTTACAAACCCATAATTTAGTTACTTGCTTCCTCACCATTTTTTATTTTTTTTTCTTATCCTCCCCCAAGGAAAAATATGAATATGACAATGGCATACAATGGAGCCCATACTCCAAGGTCCTCAACTATGCAATCCAACTGCTGCCCATTCACCCTGGACTTCTCTTCCCTTCCCACAAGGGTGAGTGTAAGTCCCACACCCATAAGAACACTCAAGCACAAAAAGAAAATAAAACCAAGTAGCAATAAAACAACAGATTTTCAAGAGCACATCACATTATCACAACACAATATCAACACCCATAATGCAACAAGGAAATAGAGGAAATCCAAACCTCATACTCACAATACTCCACACAATACAACAAGATGCACAATGGTGTCACACTAATCTACATGGAATGAACACCATTCAAACACTCACATGAATGCTACTCCACAATGCAATGCAATGCATACTCCATTGATAAACTCCACACTTGCAGATTGGCTTAACCATGCTAAAAGAAAGAAAAAGGAAAGGAAGCAAGCTTGAGATACCAACCTTGGTCCAAGCTAGGGTAAGGATAGTTGCAGTAGAGCTCCCCTCCTCTCCCTCCAAAACCTAACTGTCTCTAAAATTAGAGAGTGGCCAAGTGGTTTCTCATTTAGCCATACCTCTATATATATATCCTTCTCATTTTCGGATTCCATAAAGAATGTCATTTCCATGGGGTCTCCTAGGTCCACTAGACACCCTAGAGGTCATTAATAGCTCCCTAGCCTATAGTACTAACATGGGTGGGGTTAATTTTAATCCCAACTTACCTTAAAGTTACTTTATGACCCTCCCAAAGCTAGGTGATTCAAATTTCAAATTCCCCAAGGTGATGACCTTGTCCTTTTACTGACTAAGGCAATAATCAAATTCCTCAATTGAGGCATTTATCACAGAATAAGGTGGCCACATGATCCATTGAAAAATAACATGTCATATCACATAACAAGAACATGTGTCAAGTGACACACACAAAATATCACATTATATTAAAAAAAATGACTTGTTTTACAATAATACATGAACTAGGCTACTACGCACACATACAATTCACATATACAAAATAAAACACATTACAGTTAGGTTTGAATCTTTTCCACTGATTCAACCTTGGTTATGTCATGTTTGTAGTAGTTTGAGCCTTAATTCCCCTTTAACCCATGGTCAAATTCCTGCACACTAAACTTGAGCGTCAGTAGTCTAAGAAAATCATAGAAGCATATGTAAAATAAATCATTA
Organism: Cupressus sempervirens; assembly: GCA_028749045.1. NCBI lineage: Eukaryota > Viridiplantae > Streptophyta > Pinopsida > Cupressales > Cupressaceae > Cupressus > Cupressus sempervirens. The sequence continues at coordinate 464,226,197 of CM053791.1, read as the reverse complement.
TCTCATTCAACATTAGACTTGCATATATTTCATCATCTCAAATTAACTTTCCCTTTCTTAATCATTTCAAATATAACCTTCAAAATATTAAAATATCAAAACTTACATATCACATTCGACATTTGAGTTTCATACCTCATTCCTTATAATTACATTACTTCTTCTAACAATTTCCATGTAAAATGTTCAAAATACTATAAAACTAAACTTTACTTATCAACATAACATGGTCAATTTAATATTCTAAATAACTTCATATTCTACGACAAGATGTTGAATCCATAACTATTGAATCCCTAGGTATGCGGGTTAGGTCTCAATGCATAACAAAATTTATCTTTTAACTCTAATTTCCACTTCAACATTACCTTCTTATATTACAAGCATTTCTACCATTCAATTTCTATTAAAGCAATGTCAATAGCTTACAACATGAAATAGAATCTTTAAATGCATCAATTAGGTCATAATATGCAGAGGTAATTGTGGATCATCAAAATGCAAATATTAAAATGACATAACCCTATAGTCTTAAAAGTGTATCAAACATAGGATTAAAATCACCGTAATGCAATTATCTCATTTGTACTATGAGAAATTGCATGAGGCTTCACAAATTAAATAACTTCATTTAATTAATTAGGAATGGCTTCTCATTTAATTAAATAACTTTGTTTAATTAATTAGAAGTAAGTACTCCATTTAATTAAATAATTTCATTTAATTATTTCAAAATTCTTTTCAAAACTAGTCAACTCAAGTCAACCGTGGTTAAATCTAGTCAACTTTTGGTCAAACTTGATCTTTGCGTATGTGAATATGAGAAAATGTGAGTATGAATTCTAGCAACAATTCGATGCAAATTCTCATTCAACCTTTCAAAATGAAGAGATGAGGGTCCCTTAAATAGACTTTCCTGGAATTCATCAATGGTTGAGATTGATTTCAATCAATGGTTAGGATTAAAGGTGAAGTTCAGTTACTCGCCTTGCCCTACAATTCTATGGGCTCCAATATGACTAGGGTTTTGCCATACCAAAAGGCATATCGATAGGTCGGGGGTGGAGATAGTTGGGTTCAGTTGGATAAGTTGGGTGGGGGTGCCTTGTAATGAAATCACTCTTAAGGCCCATTAGAATAGTAGGGCGTTTAATGAAGCTAGCTATTCACCGCTTTAATTGTCCTTTGTTGGTTCATCGCCCCTCTCTGTCGGTTTGGTCCCACCTTCCTAGAATAATCTATTTAGGGCGGATGAGCTAGATATTGATGATTTCCCATTAGAATTGTAGGGCACCATTGTGCCAGCCCATTAGAATTGTAGGGCGATCTAGAATTATGGATGGCCTGGCACTAAAGGAGAAAACCCGTGGATGACCAACCAACGGCCCCCAATATATAAAGGGCCTCAACTACTATAGTAGGGGCCCTCCCTTAGGCAACTATAGCTATTGAGGTGCCTCTGCACACACCACCCTGGACCGGATATAGTTGGGTTGGGTGGGCCCCTACTATTATAAGGCTCCTCGGTCCCCACCATAGAATAGTAGGGGCCTCCCACAATATTAGCGGGATGGGTGGGGTTTGATATTACAGGTGGGAGGATATAGTTGCGCCCGGGTGGGAGGGAATTATAGTTCCCAACCCGGTTGAAGGTGTGATTGCCTCGAGGTGGGGTCACTTTTGCAGTCATATGAGCGATCAAAATGATCCAACTAGACATCTTCTATTAGGGGAATGGGGTGGGGTCACTTTTGTAGTCATGTCTGCGAGCCTGCATATAATAATAGGTGAGCCCTCTCTTTATTGTAGTAAAAGAATAATGAGCAGCCCTTTCCCTTAACTGTTGATCCAATTCTAGAAGCAATAATAAACAAAGGCTATCGTACCTAAAGCAATGGGCCCCCCTATATCTATATCTCAGGAGCAGGAAATAAGGAAGCAAAGGGGGCTATAGCATGGGCTTTCATAGTACAAAGAGTAGCAGATCGAATAGTAGCCGTTGATTAATTCGCCCTACTATTCTAAAGGGGATTAAGCTGTTGATTTAGCACACCCCACCAATGGCACCCTTATAAATAGTGGGCACCCATTACAGAGCTTCTCCAACCTTGACCCCTTCCATGGATGGCTCCAACGCACATACCCACCCATGACAGAGCACCTTTGACCCTCATACCCGACACAGAGCTTCTCCTGCCATTCATGTTGGTAGGTCACTTCACCAGTCATGTCTGTGAGGGCCCTTTATAATAGTAGGCTCAATTGATCGATGGTCCCAAAGTGCCAATTATCGTAGGGGCCGTAGGGTCGGTTTGCCAGTCTACAGAGCCATAGAATTTTGGTTCACTCATCTCAACTCCCTTTCCATCCTTCTTTTCGCCCTTTATAATAGTAGGGCCATATAATTGTAGGGCTTGGCAGACCATCTTTCTTTTCACCCTTTATAATAGTAGGGCCATAGAATTGCCCTCTACTATTTTGATAGGTAGATAATTCATCATTTTAGATAGAACAAGGTGTTATCTCATAATCTAAACCCCTACCCTACCCATTAGAATAGTAGGGGGTCAAAGAATTCTTCAAACGACACTAACCCATTCTTTATTGATGCTGATCAACCCCCAGGAAAATTGAGAGAAGGGGCAATCGAATAATATGCCCTACCCTAAGAATGAATGTTCAACATTTATCTTTCTCATTATTTAAGGAAGGGCCATCCTTCTCCTATAAAATTGTAGGGCATCTGCAGTTGAATAGAATAGTGGTTACTTCTGCACGATTGCCCGCACTTTCAATCCCCTCATCCCTTTCTCATAGCTAGTGGAGGAGCATTCCCTTCATCTGCATCACTATCCCCATCTCCTTCCTATACCCCTACCAGAATACTTTCTTTGATTACTGATCTTTTGCATCCTTCTCCAGCAAGGAAAAAGTTGGAAATAAAGGGAGTTAACATATTTAATTTGAGTAAAATAAGGAGTTAACTGATTCAATTTGAGTAGAAAAAGGAGTTAACTAATTTAACTCATTTTTGATCAATAGTAAACTGGTAATTTCCCTTTTTGAACTGAAGAGAGATTTTTTTGAGATATTTAATTTAATAAAATGAGATATGCTCTCATAATTACTTTTTTTATTTCATTAAATAATCTTTAATTAATTAGAGACACTTTTCTTATTTAATTAAATAACTTCATTTAATTAATTAGTAATGGCTTCTCATTTAATTAAATAAATTAGTTTAATTAATTAGAAGTAAGTACTCCATTTAATTAAATAATTTCGTTTAATTATTTCAAAATTCTTTTCGAAACTAGTCAACTCAAGTCAACCGTGGTTAAATCTGGTAAACTTTTGATCAAACTTGATCTTTGCATATGTGAATATGAGCAAATGTGAGTATGAATTCCAGCAACAATTCGATGCAAATTTTCAATCAACCTTTAAAAATGAAGAGATGAGGGTCTCTTAAATAGACTTTCGTGGAATTCATCAATGGTTGAGATCGATTTCAATCAACGGTCAAGATTAAAGGTGAAGTTCAGTCATAAAGGGAGATTTCCAAATTAAAGGGAGTTAACAGATTTAATTTGAGTAAAATAAGGAGTTAACTGATTCAATTTGAGTAGAAAAAGGAGTTAACTGATTTAACTCATTTTTTATCAATAGTGAACTAGAAATTTCCCTTTTTGAACTGAAGAGAGATTTTGTTGAGATATTTAATTTAATAAAATGAGATATGCTCTCATAATTAATTCTTCTATTTAATTAACTAATCTTTAATTAATTAGATGTCATGCCATAAATTTTTAACATAAAATTTTAACGCGAGAACACAACCAACTTTTTTTTTTGTAGAATACATTAACGTTTTCCTAACTAGAAGAATGGTTTCGTGTACATTGTGAAGGGGGATTATACTCCTATCAGGTGGCAGTTATATTTGATTGTTACTTTGTATGATTAAAAGTGTGAGTTTCATGCTAAGTTTAGAGTTTACAATGAAGCTTCGATAATTACCTAACTGGAGTTGTCGATAAGATTAAAGGATACATTATCCGTATTTAACTTGGAGTTGTTAAGGTTCGTCAATGGATTAAAACTCTCTACTAGGGAAATGAAGTTACGAGCCCTTAGTTTTCTGCACTCAAACCAAGACACTCTGATGGGTAGATGTGATTTATCTTATTTGAATGTGGTGATGATAACATAGAAGATGGAAACAAGAGGATGAGTTATTACTTAGTGTGTCTCCATCAGTATTCGGGTTACCATTATTATTATATGTTCTATTATGAGTTTACTACTATTATAGTTATACCTTACCAGTGCCTATACTTTCTTAGTTTGCATCTTTTCACGAACAGGTTACATTATTATTTTCAATTATCAACTACAGAGCTTGGAGTCATTGTGCAATTATTATCTTGATCAGATTAGTGTTCAATCTCGTATCTCATTATGTTTACATCAAAACATTGTTAATTCATATTTAAAATTAAGTGCCCATCTTGGTCATCTTGACTATACTACACTCGACCTAAATAACCACTAATTAATATAAGATAGATCAAAATGATATAATATAATTTTAAATAGTATATACCTAAATAATCTAAACTTATATATATATCTACTTACTTAATAAGAGAAATATAAGACATATCCCTAGTTACCCATTCTATCCTTATACTAGAATTAAATGTGTTAAATTCAATAACATCTCCCTATAACTATTTAAACAATCAATAACTATATCCTATTTATATATATTAATTCCCACTATAACATGACTTTATTAACTTATGCATCACATTTAAATCATATAATATTAAACTAAGCCCAAATCCACATAACCAATTTCTTTTAAATCACCTTATTAGTCCTATTATGTTGTCACTTCCTACTAAACACCTAGGCTAGGGGTTTTTTCCTTCATCATTACATCCCTAGAGGCTGTCTTGTCACACTTCCTTATGCAATTTAAGTCTATCCTCTTTTTCAAACGCATGTTTTTGAGTTAATTTGAATTGGGGCAGATTTTGTTTGATTAAAAAGTGTTTTCAACTTCCATCACATTAACTTGCTGCCCCACATGAATGCCTAGGAAAGTGAGGAAGTAGGTGGGGAGCAAGTAGAGGAGTATGTGTGTTCCCCAAGACCTCTCCCCACTTAAGCATGCTTTTTACTTCCATAAAGTACAAGGGTGATGTCGCTGTCCTAGGTGACAAGGCTCTCATTACATAGCATCAATTTATGACTTTTTCTAAATCCCTTTCTTTTCATGTTCTTAGATGGTACGCCTAGCATTGAGAGCAAGTTGCATTTGTTTATTTTTTTCATTTTATTTATGGATTTTGTTGTTGACTTTGGCCCCTCAACAAAAAGGTGATGCCTTATGTTAGTAATATTATATGTAGGTTTTTTTATTTATTATTATTTTAATTTGCTTCTTTATAGAGAGTGATAAGACACTTGGGTTTTATAGCTCATTGTTTATTTTGATATAATTTCTAGCTAGGAATGTATTATTCCTCTAGAGTCCTAGGTAGACTCCTACTCATGAAACATGGGTCATCGAGTTTGACTCAAAATCACACAGTTAAATCCTGATATTCACATCACAACAAAATATTACTCTGTAATAGAAGAAAGGAATTAGTTATCTTTCCATATAAATTCCAGAGAGATAAGTGAGCACCTTCAGCTAGTTAGTTTTAATGTTCCATATCCTTTATATGTATTGTTTTGATTTTTTCCCCCTTAATTGAGGTCATCCACCATGGGTTATTACACTGATACATTAGGAATTATTAAACTTGTTCTTTTCATTCAATTTAATAAATTCATTAGATCATATAAACAAGGGATTCCATTTAAAACAACATATGGAAAAACATGCTGGAGAAATCAAATTAAGAATAGAACACAAGAAGTGTTGAGCTGATGCATATTGCATCAAATGTTTTCATTCGCATCCTTCAATACTAAGATTTAAAACTATCTACCATTCTTTCTATCAATTGCGTACCTTACTTCATTAACAATTTCAATACTAATCATCAACTTCTAAATTATTCCTTATGCAATAGAGTAATAAGGTATCAAGGTGGAAAAGTTTAGTTTCAGTCCTATTGTAATTTCAAGATACTCAATATCTTCTTCCTACATATTCCTATTCAATATAAATAAAACAACATCAATGCAGCATTCCCTCTCTAATATGATCCTTGCAACTTTCTTTCAATACAATATCAAGCATGAATTCTATCAACCTAAGCACAATAAAATAATTATATATGATACTGATACATCAACTTCTCTTCCTAAGAACATATGAATTAGAAATGACACTACACTCTACAATACAAATTCTTTCACATAACCAAGGAGGATTTCTCTCTCCTTAACACAATAATAATACATCTGCTCCTAAGCAAGAAATGGACTCCATAACATTAGGTTACCAACACTCTCCAAAAGAATACCTACACAAAAGAGGAACAACTAGGGAACCATGGAGGCTCACCTCCCAACCTAGGCCTCAAAGAGACCACCCCTGCACTAGGGGAAAACAAGGCTCAATGGGGATAAATTCAAACATCATCATAATAACAAGAATCCAACATGAAAATCACAGTTTAACAACACATTTACAATTCCCAACCAATGCTTGCACAATGATTCACAAATGGAATCATAAACATTGGGTGAAGGTGGAAACACAAGGAGCTTTACCATTTCATATCATATCTGCCATAAAAATCATGCCCTTTCGGGGCTAAATCAACAAAATACAAGGCCCTTTCAAGGCTTCATAATATCATGCCCTTTTGGGGCTTCATAAAAATCTTCCACCACACACACTACCAACACAACATCCTCCGCCACACACAACCAACATCTTTAGCTTCCTACAACCCATACTTCAGTTACTTCCTTCCTCACCATTTCTCCTTTTCTTTTTTTTTCTCCCCTAAGGCAAAATATGAATATAACAATGGCATACAATGGAGCCCATACTCCAGGGTCCTTACCTATGCAATCCAACTGCTGCCCATTCACCCTGGACTCCTCTTCCGTTCCCACAAGGGTGAGTGCAAGTCCCACACCCATAACAATGCTCAAGCACAAAGAAGAAAACAAAACCAAGTAGAAATAAAACAAGAAATTTTCAAGAGTACATCACATCATCATAACACAAGAATACCAAGAACACTCCTACCAAAGGCACTCTTACAATTTTCCATTTCAGCTATAAGATATAAAGAAAGCATGGCATGAAGGACTAACCTGCTTACAAGCTATGGCAATGGAATGAAGACCTCTTCCTACTTGGATTTCAAACTTCTCCTTTCCATTCCTTGGTTGTCTCTAAAATTAGAGAGTGGGTGAATGAATCCCCAAGATTAGCACAACTTCCCTATAAAGACCTTCACTTTCATCCTCACCTACCTCTTTTACTTTTGTGTTTTTCCACCAATGAGGACTTAACCAAGTGGTGTCATGAGGAAAGAAGTTAGGTTACAATATGATTTTCAAATTGTCTTGGAAATGACTCTTTTGAGGGTCCCCTAAGTCCCCTAGACTCACTTATTATAATATTTAACCACCCCAACCCACACTATTACCATGTGGGTGACTTGTTTTCACAAAAATTAACACTTAAGAATCACTTAGGCTCTCTAAAATTCCTATCACTTGTAACTTGCATTCCGTCAAAAGGGTAATTCTTCCTAACACTCTCCAAGGTGGTTTAATTGATTTTGCAATGAGGGTTAGGCTTAGGTTAAGTGACTTCACGCCAAAGAGTCCTATTGGACATGTCATTTACACATAGACAATACAAGTGTCAAATGACACACACATGCACATAAAAACACTTCACACATTAAGATGACATGTCACTAATCAACCATGCTCTCAGATTACAACACTCATACACAATCACAGTACGAAATAAACACAATACAATGAGGTTTTGAATCTTCCAAAGATTCACCTTGGCTTAACCGTATTCACATAAGATTGAACCTTGTTTCCCCCATTAATCACCATGGTTCCACTTTCCTGCACACTCAACTTAAACATTAGTAACCCAATAAGATAATACAGGATCCATACAAACACGTACAACATAAATCCAATATCTCGTACTACTCATTAATGTATACAAGTAAGTATCATCTAATCATTTCTATTCTAAGTACTATCAATAAAACATCGTAATAGCATATTCCATTTAACTTTCATCTAAGTGCATATTCAAAACATTTCATTATCATCCTCATAAAATATTTAAAACATTGAAATATTGAATATGTGTATCCATAGTAATCTTTCTGAGTATAAATCATTTTCAATTAGAGTATCATCACAACTCTTTTTCACCTAACAAAGAAACTCTGAATCATCTTTAGTAAATCGTAAAAACAATATAAAATGGATATGTGCGGACTGGTTAACTAGTAACTTTGATTAAGTTTAACTCCTCAGACTGTTAGAATGTTTTAGTAATTATAACATAATAATTTAAAACCAAGTTTCAAACATATCCATGTATTTGATTATCATCATAACCTATACTAATAGTTGTTCTAAGTAGGTTGAATGTTATTTTATCTGTCCTAACTACCTCATAGATCATCCATAGTGTCTCATGGTCAGATTCTTGTCTAGGAACATTTTAAATCTCATTTCCATGTGGTCTTATCTTATTGACCTAATGTTAGTGGATAGAGTATCAAAATCTACATTAGTCTCCTAAAATCATAACTCACATTGTTATTTCATCAGGATCTAGAATAGGGTACTAGTGTGGGCCTTACATTAGAGACACTTTTCTTATTTAATTAAATAACTTAATTTAATTAATTAGGAATGGCTTCTCATTTAATTAAATAACTTTGTTTAATTAATTAGAAGTAAGTACTCCATTTAATTAAATAATATCGTTTAATTATTTCAAATTTTTTTTCGAAACTAGTCAACTCAAGTCAACCGTGGCTAAATCTGGTCAACTTTTGGTCAAACTTGATCATTGTGTATATGAATATAAGCAAATGTGAGTATGAATTTCAACAACAATTTGATACAAATTCTCATTGAACCTTTCAAAATGAAGAGATGAGGGTCTCTTAAATAGACTTTCCTGGAATTCATCAACGGTTGAGATCGATTTCAATCAATGGTCAGGATTAAAGGTGAAGTTCAGTCATAAAAGGAGATTTCCAAATTAAAGGGAGTTAACAAATTTAATTTGAGTAAAATAAGGAGTTAACTGATTCAATTTGAATAAAAAAAGGTGTTAACTGATTTAACTTATTTTTGATCAATAGTGAACTGAACATTTCCCTTTTTGAACTGAAGAGAGATTTTGTTGAGATATTTAATTTAATAAAATGAGATATGCTCTCATAATTACTTTTTCTATTTAATTAAATAATCTTTAATTAATTAGAGACACATTTCTTATTTAATTAAATAACTTCATTTAATTAATTAGGAATGGCTTCTCATTTAATTAAATAACTTTGTTTAATTAATTAGAAATAAGTACTCCATTTAATTAAATAATTTCATTTAATTATTTCAAAATTCTTTTTGAAACTAGTCAACTCAAGTCAACCGTGGTTAAATTTGGTCAAACTTGATCTTTGCGCATGTGAATATGAGCAAATGTGAGTATCAATTCCAGCAACAATTCAATGCAAATTCTCATTCAACCTTTCAAAATGAAGACATGAAGGTCTCTTAAATAGACTTTCCTAGAATTCATCAATGATTGAGATTGATTTCAATCAACGGTCAGGATTAAAGGTGAAGTTCAGTCATAAAGGGAGATTTCCAAATTAAAGGGAGTTAACAGATTTAATTTGAGTAAAATAAGAAGTTAACTGATTAAATTTGAGTAGAAAAAGGAGTTAACTGATTTAACTCATTTTTGATCAATAGTGAACTAGAAATTTCCCTTTTTGAACTGAAAAGAGATTTTGTTGAGATATTTAATTTAATAAAATGAGATATGCTCTCATAATTACTTTTTCTATTTAATTAAATAATCTTTAATTAATTAGAGATAATTTTCTTATTTAATTAAATAACTTCATTTAATTAATTAGGAATGGCTTCTCATTTAATTAAATAACTTTGTTTAATTAACTAGAAGTAACTACTCCATTTAATTAAATAATTTTGTTTAATTATTTCAAAATTATTTTTGAATTTAGTCAACTCAAGTCAACCGTGGTTAAATCTGATCAACTTTTGGTCAAAGTTGATCTTTGCGTATGTGAATATGAGCAAATTCGAGTATGGATTTTGGCAACAATTCAATGCAAATTCTCATTCAACCTTTCAAAATGAAGAGATGAGGTTCTCTTAAATAGACTTTCCAGAAATTCATCAACGGTTGAGATCGATTTCAATCAACGGTAAGGATCAAAGGTGAAGTTCAGTCATAAAGGGAGATTTCCAAATTAAAGAGAATTAAAAGATTTAATTTGAGTAAAATAAGGAGTTAACTGATTCAATTTGAGTAGAGAAAGGAGTTAACTGATTTAACTCATTTTTTATCAATAGTGAAATGGAAATTTCCCTTTTTCAACTGAAGAGATATTTTGTTGAGATATTTAATTTAATAAAATGAGATATGCTCTCATAGATACTTTTTCTATTTAATTAAATAATCTTTAATTAATTAAAGACACTTTTCTTATTTAATTAAATAACTTCATTTAATTAATTAGGAATGGCTTCTCATTTAATTAAATAACATTGTTTAATTAATTAGAAGTAAGTACTCCACTTAATTAAATAATTTCGTTTAATTATTTTAAAATTCTTTTCAAAACTAGTCTACTCAAGTCAACCGTGCTTAAATCTGGTCAAGTTTTGGTCAAACTTGATCTTTGCATATGTGAATATGAGCAAATGTGAGTATGAATTCCAGCAACAATTCGATGCAAATTCTCATTCAACCTTTCAAAATGAAGAGATGAGGGTCTCTCAAATAGACTTTCTTGAAATTCATCAACAGTTGATATCGATTTCAATCAGTGATCAGGATTACAGGTGAAGTTCAGTCATAAAGGGATATATCCAAATTAAAGGGTGTTAACAGATTTAATTTGAGTAAAATAAGGAGTTAACAAATTCAATTTGAGTAGAAAAAGGAGTTAACTGATTTAACTCATTTTTTATCAATAGTGAACCGGAAATTTCCCTTTTTTTAATTGAAGAGAGATTTTGTTGAGATATTTAATTTAATAAAATGAGATATGCTCTCATAATTACCTTTTCTATTTAATTAAATAATATTTAATTAATTAGAGACACTTTTCTTATTTAATTAAATAACTTCATTTAATTAGTTAGGAATGCCTTCTCATTTAATTAGATAAATTTGTTTAATTAATTAGAAGTAAGTACTCCATTTAATTAAATAATTTTGTTTAATTATTTCAAAATTGTTTTCGAAACTAGTCATCTCAAGTCAAAGGTAGTTAAATATGGTCAACTTTTGGTCAAACTTGATCTTTGCGTATCTGAATATGAGCAAATGTGAGTATGAATTCTAGCAACAATTTGATGCAAATTCTCATTCAACCTTTCAAAATGAAGTGATGAGGGTCTCTTAAATAGCCTTTCGTGGAATTCATCAACAGTTGAGATCGATTTCAATCAACGGTCAGGATTAAAGGTGAAGTTCAATCATAAAGGGAAATTTCCAAATCAAACGAAGTTAACATATTTAATTTGAGTTAAATAAAGAGTTAACTGATTCAATTTGAGTAGAAAAAGGTGTTAATTGATTTAACTCATTTTTTATCAATAGTGAACTGAAAATCTTCTTTTTTGAACTGAAGAGAGATTTTGTTCAGATATTTAATTTAATAAAATGAGATATATGCTCCCATAATTAATTTTTCTATTTAATTAAGTAATCTTTAATTAATTAGAGACACTTTTCTTATTTAATTAAATAACTTCATTTAATTATTTAGGAATGGCTTCTCATTTAATTAAATAAATTTGTTTAATTAATTAGAAGAAAGTACTCCATTTAATTAAATAATTTCGTTTAATTATTTCAAAAAAAAATTTGAAACTAGTCAACTCAATTCAACTGTGGTTAAATCTGGTCAACTTTTGGTCAAAGTTGATGTTTGCGAATGTGAATCTGAGCAAATGTGAGTATGAATTCTAACAACAAATCGATGCAAATTTTCATTCAACCTTTCAAAATGAAGAGATGAGGGTCTCTTAAATAGACTTTCTTGGAATTCATCAATGGTCAGGATTAAAGTTGAGGTTCAGTCATAAAGGAAGATTTCCAAATTAAAGGGAGTTAAGAGATTTAATTTGAGTAAAATAAGGAGTTAACTGATTCAATTTGAGTACAAAAAGGAGTTAACTGATTTAACTCATTTTTGATCAATAATGAACTGAAAATTTTCCTTTTTGAAGTGAAGAGAGATTTTGTTAAGATATTTAATTTAATAAAATGAGATATGCTCTCATAATTACTTTTTTCGATTTAATTGAGTAATCTTTAATTAATTAGAGACGCTTTTCTTATTTAATTAAATAACTTAATTTAATTAATTAGGAATAGCTTCTCATTTAATTAAATAACTTTGTTTAATTAATTAGAAGTACTCCGTTTAATTAAGTAATTTCGTTTAATTATTTCAAAATTCTTTTCGAAACTAGTCAACTCAAGTCAACCATGGTTAAATCTGGTCAACTTTTTGTCAAAGTTGATCTTTACGTATGTGAATCTGAGCAAATGTGAGTATGAATTCCAGCAACAATTCGATGCAAATTTTCATTCAACCTTTCAAAACTAAGAGATGACGGTCTCTTAAATAGACTTTCTTGGAATTCATCAACGGTTGAGATTGATTTCAATCAGCGGTCAGGATTAAAGTTGAAGTTCAGTCACAAAGGGAGATTTCCAAATTAAAGGGAGTTAACAGATTTAATTTGAGTAAAATAAGGAGTTAACTGATTCAATTTGAGTACAAAAAGGAGTTAACTGATTTAACTCATTTTTGACCAATAGTGAACTGGAAATTTCCCTTTTTGAACTGAAGAGAGATTTTGTTAGAATATTTAATTTAATAAAATGAGATATGCTCTCATAATTACTTTTTCTATTTAATTAAGTAATCTTTAATTAATTAGAGACGCTTTTCTTATTTAATTAAATAACTTCATTTAATTAATTAGGAATGGCTTCTCATTTAATTAAATAACTTTATTTAATTAATTAGAAGTAAGTACTACATTTAATTAAATAATTTCATTTAATTATTTCAAAATTCTTTTCGAAGCTAATCAACTCAAGTCAACCGTGGTTAAATCTGGTCAACTTTTGGTCAAACTTGATCTTTGCGTATGTGAATATGAGCAAATGTGAGTATGAATTCCAGCAACAATTCGATGCAAATTCTCATTCAACCTTTCAAAATGAAGAGATGAGGGTCTCTCAAATAGACTTTCCTAGAATTCATCAACGGTTGAGATCGATTTCAGTCAGTGGTCAGGATTAAAGGTAAAGTTCAGTCATAAAGGGAGATTTCCAAATTAAAGGAAGTTAATAGATTTAATTTGAGTAAAATAAGGAGTTAACTGATTCAATTTTAGTAGAAAAAGGAGTTAACTCATTTAACTCATTTTTGATCAATAGTGAACTGGAAATTTCCATTTTTGAACTAAAGAGAGATTTTGTTAAGATATTTAATTTAATAAAATGAGATATGCTCTCATAATTACTTTTTCTATTTAATTAAACAATTTTTAATTAATTAGAGATACTTTTCTTATTTAATTAAATAACTTCATTTAATTAATTAGGAATGGCTACTCATTTAATTAGATAAATTTGTTTAATTAATTAAAAGTAAGTACTCCATTTAATTAATTAATTTCGTTTAATTATTTCAAAATTCTTTTCGAAACTAGTCAACTCAAGTCAACCGTGGTTAAATCTTGTCAACTTTTGGTCAAACTTGATTTTTGCGTATGTGAAAATGAGGAAATGTGAGTATGAATTCTAGCAACAATTCGATGCAAATTCTCATTCAACCTTTCAAAATGAAGAGATGACGGTCTCTTAAATAGACTTTCGTGGAATTCATCAATGGTTGAGATTGATTTCAATCAACGGTCAGGATTAAAGGTGAAGTTCAGTCATAAAGGGAGATTTTCAAATTAAAGGGAGTTAACAGATTTAATTTGAGTAAAATAAGGAGTTAACTGATTCAATTTGAGTAGAAAAAGGAGTTAACTCATTTAACTCATTTTTGACCAATAGTGAACTGGAAATTTCCCTTTTTGAACTGAAGAGAGATTTTGTTGAGATATTTAATTTAATAAAATGAGATATGCTCTTCTAATTAATTTTTCTATTTAATTAAATAATCTTTAAATAATTAGAGACACTTTTCTTATTTAATTAAATAACTTCATTTAATTAATTATGAATGGCTTCTCATTTAATTAAATAACTTTGTTTAGTTAATTAGAAATAAGTACTCCATTTAATTAAATAATTTTGTTTAATTATTTCAAAATTCTTTTTGAAACTAGTCAACTCAAGTCAACCGTAGTTAAATCTGGTCAACTTTTGGTCAAACTTGATCTTTGCGTATGTGAATATGAGCAAATGTGAGTATGAATTCCAGCAACAATTTGATGTAAATTTTTATTTAACCTTTCAAAATGAAGAAATGAGGGTCTCTTAAATAGACTTTCTTGCAATTCATCAATGGTTGAGATCGATTTCAATCAACAGTCAGGATTAAAGCTGAAGTTCAGTCATAAAGGGAGATTTCCAAATTAAAGGGAGTTAACAGATTTAATTTGAGTAAAATAAGGAGTTAACTGATTCAATTTGATTAGAAAAAGGAGTTAACTGATTTAACTCATTTTTTATCAATAGTAAACAGGAAATTTTCTTTTTTGAACTAAAGAGAGATTTTGTTGAGATATTTAATTTAATAAAATGAGATATGCTCTCATAATTACTTTTTCTATTTAATTAAATAATCTTTAATTAATTAGAGACACTTTTCTTATTTAATTAAATAACTTCATTTAATTAATTAGGAATGTCTTCTCATCTAATTAAATAACTTTTCTTAATTAATTAGAAGTAAGTACTCCATTTAATTAAAGAATTTCGTTTAATTATTTTAAAATTCTTTTCGAAACTAGTCAACTTTTGGTCAAACTTGATCTTTGCGTTTGTAAATATGAGCAAATGTGAGTATGAACTCTAGCAACAATTTGATGCAAATTCTCATTCAACCTTTCAAAATGAAGAGATGAGGGTCTCGTAAATAGACTTTCTTAGAATTCATCAACGGTTGAGATCGATTTCAATCAACGGTTAGGATAAAATTTGAAGTTCAGTCATAAAGGGAGATTTCCAAGTTAAAGGGAGCTAACAGATTTAATTCGAGTAGAATAAGGAGTTAACTGATTCAATTTGAGTAGAAAAACGAGTTAACTGATTTAACTCATTTTTGATCAATAGTGAACTGAAATTTTTTCTTTTTGAATTGAAGAGAGATTTTGTTGAGATATTTAATTTAATAAAATGAGATATGCTCTCATAATTACTTTTTCTATTTAATTAAATAATTTTTAATTAATTAGCAACACTTTTCTTATTTAATTAAATAACTTCATTTGATTAATTAGAAATGGCTTCTCATTTAATTAAATAACTTTGTTTAATTAATTAGAAGTAAGTACTTCATTTAATTAAATAATTTCATTTAATTATTTCAAAATTCTTTTTGAAACTAGTCAACTCAAGTCAACCGTAGTTAAATCTGAACAACTTTTGGTCAAACTTGATCTTTGCGTATGTGAATATGAGCAAATATGAGTATGAATTTCAGCAACAATTCAATGCAAATTCTCATTCAACTTTTCAAAATGAAGAGATGAGGTTCTCTTAAATAGACTTTGCAGAAATTCATCAATGATTGAGATCGATTTCAATCAATGAACAAGATTAAAAGTGAAGTTCAGTCAAAAAGGGACATTTTCAAATTAAAGGGAGTTAACAGATTTAATTTGAGTAAAATAAGGAGTTAAGTGATTCAATTTGAGCAGAAAAAGGAGTTAACTGATTTAACTCATTTTTTATCAATAGTGAACTGGAAATTTCTCTTTTTGAACTGAAGAGAGATTTTTTTGAGATATTAATTTAATAAAATGAGATATGCTCTGATAATTACTTTTTCTATTTAATTAAGTAATCTTTAATTAATTAGAGACACTTTTCTTATTTAATTAAATAACTTCATTTAATTAATTAGGAATGGCTTCTCATTTAATTAAATAACTTTGTTTTAATAATTAGAAGTAACTACTCAATTTAATTAAATAATTTTGTGTAATTATTTCAAAATTCTTTTCGAAACTAGTCAACTCAAGTCAACCGTGGTTAAATCTGGTCAACTATTGGTCAAATTTGATCTTTGTGTATGTGAATATGAGCAAATGTGAGTATGAATTCCAGCAACAATTCGATGCAAATTTTCATTCAACCTTTCAAAATGAAGAGATGAGGGTCTCTTAAATAGACTTTCGTAAAATTCATTAACGGTTGAGATCGATTTTAATTAGAGGTCAGGA
Organism: Cupressus sempervirens; assembly: GCA_028749045.1. NCBI lineage: Eukaryota > Viridiplantae > Streptophyta > Pinopsida > Cupressales > Cupressaceae > Cupressus > Cupressus sempervirens. Next base: position 464,209,541 of record CM053791.1, on the reverse strand, counting down.
TTAAAGGTGAAGTTTAGTCATAAAAGGAGATTTCCAAATTAAAGGGAGTTAATAGATTTAATTTGAGTAAAATAAGGAGTTAATTGATTCAATTTGAGTAGAAAAATGAGTTAACTGATTTAACTCATTTTTGATCAATAGTGAACTAGAAATTTCCCTTTTTGAACTGAAGAGAGATTTTGTTGAGATATTTAATTTAATAAAATGAGATATGCTCTCATAATTACTTTTTCTATTTAATTAAGTAATCTTTAATTAATTAGAGACACTTTTCTTATTTAATTAAATAACTTCATTTAATTAATTAGGAATGGCTTCTCATTTATTTAAATAACTTTGTTTAATTAATTAGAAGTAAGTACTCCATTTAATTAAATAATTTCGTTTAATTCTTTCAAAATTCTTTCAAAACTAGTCAACTCAAGTCAATCGTGGTTAAATCTGGTCAACTTTTGGTCAAACTTGATCTTTGCATATGTGAATATGAGCCAATGTGAGTGTGAATTCCAACAACAATTCGATGTGAATTCTCATTCAACCTTTCAAAATGAAGAGATGAGAGTCTCTTAAATATACTTTTCTAGAATTCATCAACTGTTGAGATCGATTTCAATCAACGGTTAGGATTAAAGTTGAAGTTCAGTCATAAAGGGAGATTTCCAAATTAAAGGGAGTTAACAGATTTAATTTGAGTAAAATAAGGAGTTAACTGATTCAATTTGAGTAGAAAATGAGTTAACTGATTTAACTCATTTTTTTATCAACAGTGAACTGAAAATTTTCCTTTTTGAACTGAAGAGAGATTTTGTTGAGATATTTAATTTAATAAAATGAGATATGCTCTCATAATTACTTTTTCTATTTAATTAAGTAATCTTTAATTAATTAGAGACACTTTTCTTATTTAATTAAATAACTTCATTTAATTAATTAGGAATGGCTTCTCATTTATTTAAATAACTTTGTTTAATTAATTAGAAGTAAGTACTCCATTTAATTTGTAATGTTCCGCCAAGGGATCCAAAGAATTAACTCAGAATTTCACTAAGTTTAGTAGAATTATTTTTTCATGAAAGTAAACATCACATATAACTTATGCACAATAACGAAAGTAATAGCATTGTCCATTTGAAAGTAAACATAACATAAATAAAAAATTATATTCTTTAAGATCCTTTAACATTGAATTACATACATGATTCCATCTAGAACAACATCCTCATGAAATAATAATGATAAGTCCAATATTTACACATTACATTTCAAATGCTCATTCATCCACTGTAGATGTCACAGGGTATGACAAGCTCAAAAATATACATACATAGAATAAGGTACATCATCCTATTTTAATCCATGATACATCAAAGTAGAGATAATCACATGATACAACATCATAGAGAACATATACATCCATCATAAAGATCAAACATAATAAACTAAGTGCACGGTTCCTCCCAACTGTCAAAAGCATCATTAGACCATTGTGGATCCTAGCCATCCCTCTGTGTGTAACATTCCAAATCATCAAAGAGATCATCAGTATTACATAGTAGGAATGTCACTCCTAATAAATACAACATCATATGTAGAAAGTAATCTAACATGCAAATAAAAGCATGAGATAACATCATCTAACATATGTTAATCATCAATTTAAAATTATACATATCCATCATCATAAAGGACGCATCAGCCATGATGTCTCAATGAATCTCAAAATGATAAGAGTGGAAAACACACTACCACTCGACCGCATGGTAGCTAAGTGGTCCACTCCCACCGTGCTAAGGAGATAATCTCAAGTCCCAAGCAGGCTATCAAAATCACATAGCACATATCTATATAAGTCTAGAAATCCTAAAAGTATTCTAACTCAAAGGTTCCAAACACAAAATCTGAAATCTAATCTCTAGAGGTACACAATGACATGTAGGAACCTACTATGCAACTGGAAAAGTGCCATCGCAATTATCACGTACAAGTTATCCTGGCAGTTAGCTAAACTCCATGGGTCCATACTGATTTCATGTTGCCACTAGTATCCTTTCATACTGACGAGGCATACTACAACCATGCATCTCACTACTCCCATCCTAGCCTGTACAAGCACTCAAGGCATGGGCAAGAACAAAACACTTATTTTTTTAGGTTCATTCAGTTAGTATTAGGTGTGAATGTTATCACTTATTAATCCAACTTACAATGAGTTACCCTGCCAGCCTCTTAGGGCCCTGACCTTCATTGCAAGCTACTTCTTGTCACTACATGCAGATATCTTACCATAATGCTCATGGAATCATAAATCAAAAAATCACAAAAGATAATCCATAACAAAATCATCAAATATGCATAAAAGCATCAAATCTCCATGAGCTAACATCCATAGAAAATCATGAACACAATAGCTCTCTATTGGCAACTGAAGTATCACTGATAATCAAAAGTATCTAATGGTTCTCAATAACCAATATATATATATATATATATATATATATATATATATATATATAAATCAAATTGATTGAAGACTCCAAAAATGGTTTAGTCAAACATGTCACATCATGACATCATCAAAATAAATCCACATTACAGTCCCATCACGGCGACTAGAAAAATAACGAAGGATAACTGATCGATGACCAAAAATAATGGTTAAGTCAAGTGTCTCATACATAAGAATCTCAACTATAACAATTAGTAATCACAACCAATACATAGAGCATTCCATCACATAACCATGGTTGGGTTTATAAAGATTGAGATTAAAACATCATCATGTCACCACAATCACATAACTCCAAAGCCTCTAGGAGACATCCTATACTGGTCAACACTAGTAAACCTAAAATCCAAAATAATAGCATAAAGAATACACGATGTAAACACATGTTTTGGTTTTACATTTGTTTGATACATCCCCCACTCAACTATCAATTCCTTATTTAATAATTTAAAACATTTAAATTATTAAATAGTTGAAAATTATTAAAGAGTCACCTTTATGAAAATAAACCATCAATATAAGTCATTATCAAATAATAACTTAAATTTATAAATAACATATTTACATATTTCATATATGCATACATATATATATATATACATATATATATATTTATTAATAGATATATATATACATACATACATATGTAAATACGTTTTCATAAAATCGAATTAACAATTTTTTATTGACTTCATATTACATAGTAATGAGAAATCAACTGTATATAAACATTTTAACATAAACGTTATTTTTTTTTTTTTGCATAACATAAACATCAATTAAAACCCCCCCAACTCTTGCTGTAGTACGCAGTACCTGTGGTCGCAAGCACTGCACCAACAGCGGGTATGTAGTACCCCTGTCGCCGCAGACCTACAACGGCAGGCCTCTGCCTTCCGCCGGCGTGGGGTATGAAATGTGCCCACGACATATAATATGTATAAACTTTGTTCCATGCGATATAAATCGCGATGCGAATTAATAAATTTTCCACTGCGATTTAATCAATCGCTCAATTCGATGCATTATATATAAATATACATAAGTATATATATATATATATATATATATATATATATAATTATATATATGTATGTATATATATATATATTCAAATTTTATAATAGATGCATAATAAATGTATATATATATATATATATATATATATATATATATATATATATATATATATATATATATATATATATATATATATATATATATATATATATATATATATATATATATATATATATATATATATATATATATATATATATATATATATATATATATATATATATATATATATATGTATGCAGATCTGAATATATAACCATGTATGTTTTTCACAAAGATTATATCTACAATTAAGAATAAGAATAAGAATATATACAATTATAAAGAGCTTTCAGGAAACATCTAGAATGCTTCTAGAAACAGCTGAAAAGTGTCACCAACTAAGCATGGGTCTTTTCCAACCTTCAAGATGAGCGTTAGGGTTGTAGACACCATGTGCTTAATTGATGCACTAACCCCTGTGTTGTTGACACTTGAGAAATAGAGAAGTATGTTAATTCCCATGCAAGCTTATAACTTCAATTACTTTTTATATAATTTTTATTTAAATATTTATAACTTTCATTTTAACTTTATAACTTTTATTATTATTATTTATTTATTACTTTATTATTATTTTATTATTATTAATTTTAATTTCTAATTTTCTTTTATTTAATTCATTTTTCCTCAATTAATTCCATTCAATTAATTATAATTAAAATATCAAATAACATGATATTTTATATTAATCTTCTCAAATAATTAATTTATTAATTAAATCCATTTATTAAGACTTATTTAATAAAATATTCACCATAGACCTCCAAGATGAAATATGAAAACCCATCATAGAGAAAATCACTTAAAATTAGTCTAAAGGGTTAAAAATCACGAATCATGTCATCTGACACATTCGGTGGGTAAAATATCCAGATACTTGTCCTACCTCACTAGGACAATTGGTTTAAAGGTTTGAGATTCGAACTTGAGAATTTATCTCCCTTCTCTTATCATTGAGATAGTATAATAGGGTACACTCATCCTGGCAATTCAAGGAAGTCGATACTTGGTATTTGCAACCTGCAAAAAAAACTATGCATGTACATACAATATATATAATGCTAAAATAAACAGACAATGGTAGGAAGTGGTGCATCGTGTAGATCCCGACTAAGAAAATCTTTGCGTATGTGAATATGAGCAAATGTGAGTATGAATTCCAAAAACAATTAGATGCAAATTCTCATTCAACCTTTCAAAATGAAGAGATGAGGGTCTCTTAAATAGACTTTCTTGAAATTCATCAATGGTTGAGATCGATTTCAATCAGCGGTCAGGATTAAAGGTGAAGTTCAGTCATAAAGGGAGATTTCCAAATTAAAGGGAGTTAACAGATTTAATTTGAGTAAAATAAGAAGTTAACTGATTCAATTTGAGTAGAAAAAGGAGTTAACTGATTTAACTTATTTTTGATCAATAGCGAACTAGAAATTTTCTTTTTTGAATTGAAAAGAGATTTTTTTGAGATATTTAATTTAATAAAATGAGATATGCTCTCATAATTACTTTTTTTTATTTAATTAAAAAATCTTTAATTAATTAGAGACACTTTCATTATTTAATTAAATAACTTCATTTAGTTAATTAGAAATGGCTTCTCATTTAATTAAATAGCTTTGTTTAATTAATAAGAAGTAAGTACTCCATTTAATTAAATAATTTTGTTTAATTATTTCAAAATTCTTTTCGAAACTAGTCAACTCAAGTCAACCGTGGTTAAATCTGGTCAACTTTTGGTAAAACTTGATCTTTGCGGATGTGAATATGAGCAAATATGAAATTCAATTTCAAAAACAATTCGATGCAAATTCTCATTCAACCTTTCAAAATGAAGACATGAGGGTCTCTTAAATAGACTTTCTTGGAATTCGTCAACGGTTTAGATCGATTTCAATCAGCGGTCAGGATTAAAGGTGAAGTTCAGTCATAAAGAGAGATTTTCAAATTAAAAGGAGTTAACATATTTAATTTGAGTAAAATAAGCAGTTAACTGATTCAATTTGAGTAGAAAAAGGAGTCAATTGATTTAACTCATTTTTGATCAATAGTGAACTGGAAATTTCCCTTTTTGAACTGAAAAGAGATTTTGTTGAGATATTTAATTTAATAAAATGAGATATGCTCTCATAATTACTTTTTCTATTTAATTAAATAATCTTTAATTAATGAGAGACAGTTTTTTTATTTAATTAAATCACTTCAGTTAATTAATTAGGAATGGCTTCTCATTTAATTAAATAACTTTGTTTAATTAATTAGAAGTAAGTACTCCATTTAATTAAATAATTTCATTTAATTATTTCAAAATTCTTTTCGAAACTAGTCAGCTCAAGTCAACCGTGGTTAAATCTGGTCAACTTTTTGTCAAACTTGATCTTTGCATATGTGAATATGAGCAAATGTGAGTATGAATTCCAGCAACAATTCGATGCAAATTCTCATTCAACCTTTCAAAATGAATAGATGAAGGTCTCTTAAATAGACTTTCCTACAATTCATCAACGGTTGAGATCGATTTCAATCAGCGGTCAGGATTAAAGGTGAAGTTCAGTCATAAAGGGAGATTTTAAAATTAAAGGGAGTTAACAGATTTAATTTGAGTAAAATAAGGAGTTAACTGATTCAATTTGAGTAGAAAACGGAGTTAATTGATTTATCTCATTTTTGATCAATAGTGAACTAGAAATTTCCCTTTTTGAACTGAAGAGAGATTTTGTTGAGATATTTAATTTAATAAAATGAGATATGCTCTCATAGTTACTTTTTCTATTTAATTAAAAATAATCTTTAATTAATTAGAGACGCTTTTTTTATTTAATTAAATAACTTCATTTAAATAATTAGGAATGGCTTCTCATTTAATTAAATAACTTTTTTTAATTAATTAGAAGTAACTACTCCATTTAATTAAATAATTTTGTTTAATTATTTCAAAATTCTTTTCAAAACCAGTCAACTCAAGTCAACCATGGTTAAATATGGTCAACTTTTGGTCAAACTTGATCTTTGCGTATGTGAATATGAGCAAATGTGAGTATGAATTCCAGCAACAATTTGATGCAAATTCTCATTCAACCTTTCAAAATGAAGAGATGACGGTCTCTTAAATAGACTTTCTTGGAATTCGTCAACGGTTTAGATCGATCTCAATCAGTGGTCAGGATTAAAGGTCAAGTTCAGTCATAAAGGGAGATTTTCAAATTAAAAAGAGTTAACAGATTTAACTTGAGTAAAATAAGGAGTTAACTGATTCAATTTGAGTAGAAAAAGGAGTCAATTGATTTAACTCATTTTTGATCAATAGTGAACTAGAAATTTCACTTTTTGAATCGAAGAGAGATTTTGCTGAGATATTTAATTTAATAAAATGAGATATGCTCTCATAATTACTTTTTCTATTTAATTAAATAAACTTTAATTAATTATAGACACTTTTTTTATTTAATTAAATAACTTCATTTAATTAATTAGGAAAGGCTTCTCATTTAATTAAATAACTTTGTTTAATTAATTAGAAGTAAGTACTCCATTTAATTAAATAATTTCGTTTAATTATTTCAAAAAAAAATTCGAAACTAGTCAACTCAAGTCAACCATGGTTAAATCTGGTCAACTTTTGGTCAAACTTGATCTTTGCATATGTGAATATGAGAAAATGTGAGTATGAATTCCAGCAACAATTCAATGCAAACTCTCATTCAACCTTTCAAAATGAAGAGATGAGGGTCTCTTAAATGACTTTTTTGGAATTCATCAACGGTTGAGATCGATTTCAATCAGCGGTCAAGATTAAAGGTGAAGTTTAGTCATAAAGGAAGATTTTCAAATTAAAGGGAGTCAACAGATTTAATTTGAGTAAAATAAAGAGTTAACTGATTCAATTTGAGTAGAAAAAGGAGTTCACTGATTTAACTCATTTTTGATCAATGGTGAACTAAAAATTTCCCTTTTTGAACTGAAAAGAGATTTTGTTGAGATATTTAATTTAATAAAATGAGATATGCTCTCATTATTACTTTTTCTATTTAATTAAAAATTATCTTTAATTAATTTGAGACGCTTTTCTTATTTAATTAAATAATTTCATTTAAATAATTAGGAATGGCTTCTCATTTAATTAAATAACTTTGTTTAATTAATTAGAAGTAAGTACTCCATTTAATTAAATAATGTTGTTTAATTATTTAAAAATTATTTTTGAAACTAGTCAACTCAAGTCAACCAAGGTTAAATCTGGTCAACTTTTGGTCAAGCTTGATCTTTGCGTATGTGAATATGAGCAAATGTGAGTATGAATTCCAACAACAATTCAATGCAAATTTTCATTCAACCTTTCAAAATGAAGAGATGAGGGTCTCTTAAATAGATTTTACTGGAATTCATCAATGATTGAGATCGATTTCAATCAACAGTCAGGATTAAAGGCGAAGTTCAGTCATAAAGGGAGATTTCCAAATTAAAGGGAGTTAAAAGATTTAATTTGAGTAAAATAAGGAGTTAATTGATTCAATTTGAGTAGAAAAAGGAGTTAAACTCATTTAACTCCATTTTGATCAATATCAAACTACAAATTTCCCTTTTTGAACTAAAGAGAGATTTTGTTGAGATATTTAATTTAATAAAATAAAATATGCTCTCATAATTACTTTTTCTATTTAATTAAGCAATCTTTAATTAATTAGAGACACATTTCTTGTCTAATTAAATAACTTCATTTAATTAATTAGGAATGGCTTCTCATTTAATTAAATAACTTTGTTTAATTAATTATAAGTAAGTACTCAATTTAATTAAATAATTTCGTTTAATTATCTCAAAATTCTTTTCGAAACTAGTCAACTCGAGTCAACCGTGGTTAAATATGGTGAACTTTTGGTAAAATTTGATCTTTGCGTATGTGAATATGAGCAAATGTGAGTATGAATTCCAGCAACAATTCGATGCAAATTCTCATTCAACCTTTCAAAAAGAAGAGATGTGGATCTCTTAAATAGACTTTCTTGGAATTCATCAACGGTTGAGATCGATTTCATTCAACGGTCAGGATTAAAGGTGAAGTTCAGTCATAAAGGGAGATTTCCAAATTAAAGGGAGTTAACAGATTTAATTTGAGTAAAATAAAGAGTTAACTGATTCAATTTGAGTAGAAAAAGGAGTTAACTCATTTAACTCATTTTTGATCAATAGTGAATTAGAAATTTCCCTTTTTGAACTGAAGAGAGATTTTGTTGAGATATTTAATTTAATAAAATGAGATATGCTCTCATAATTACTTTTTCTATTTAATTAACTAATCTTTAATTAATTAGAGACACTTTTCTTATTTAATTAAATAACTTCATTTAATTAATTAGGAATGGCTTCTCATTTAATTAAATAACTTTGTTTAATTAATTAGAAATAAGTACTCCATTTAATTAAATAATTTCGTTTAATTATTTCAAAATTCTTTTCGAAACTAGTCAACTCAAGTCAACTGTGGTTAAATCTGGTCAACTTTTGGTCAAACTTGATCTTTGCGTATGTGAATATGAGCAAATATGAGTATGAATTCCAGCAACAATTCGATGCAAATTCTCATTCAACCTTTCATAAAGAAGAGATGAGCATCTCTTAAATAGACTTTCTTGGAATTCATCAACGGTTGAGATCAATTTCAATCAGCGGTATGGATTAAAGGTGAAGTTCAGTCATAAAGGGAGATTTCCAAATTAAAGGGAGTTAACAGATTTAATTTGAGTAAAATAAAGAGTTAACTGATTCAATTTGAGTAGAAAAAGGAGTTAACTGATTTAACTTATTTTTGATCAATAGTGAACTGGAAATTTCCCTTTTTGAACTGAAGAGAGATTTTGTTGAGATATTTAATTTAATAAAATGAGATATGCTCTCATAATTACTTTTTCTATTTAATTAAATAATCTTTAATTAATTAGAGTCACTTTTCTTATTTAATTAAATAGCTTCATTTAATTAATTAGGAATGGCTTCTCATTTAATTAAATAACTTTGTTTAATTAATTAGAAGTAAGTACTCCATTTAATTAAATAATTTTTTTTAATTATTTCAAAATTCTTTTGGAAATTGGTCAACTCAAGTCAACCATAGTTAAATCTGGTTAACTTTTGGTCAAAAATGATCTTTGCGTATGTGAATATGAGTAAATGTGAGTATGAATTATAGCAACAATTCGATGCAAATTCTCATTCAACCTTTCAAAATGAGGAGATGAGGGTCTCTTAAATAGACTTTCCTAAAATTCATCAATGGTTGAGATCGATTTCAATCAACGTTCAGGATTAAAGGTGAAGTTCAGTCATAAAGGAAGATTTCTAAATTAAAGGGAGTTAATAGTTTTAATTTGAGTAAAATAAGGAGTTAACTGATTCAATTTGAGTAGAAAAAGGAGTTAACTGATTTAACTCAATTTTGATCAATAGTGAACAGGAAATTTTCCTTTTTGAACTGAAGAGAGATTTTGTTGAGATATTTAATTTAATAAAATTAGATATGCTCTCATAATTAATTTTTCTATTTAATTAAATAATCTTTAATTAGTTATAGACACTTTTCTTATTTAATTAAATAACTTCATTTAACTAGTTAGGAATGACTTCTCATTTAATTAAATAACTTTGTTTAATTAATTAGAAGTAAGTACTCCATTTAATTAAATAATTTTTTTTAATTATCTCAAGATTCTTTTTGAAACTAGTCAACTCAAGTCAACTGTGGTTAAATCTAGTCAAATTTTGGTCAAACTTGATCTTTGCGTATGTGAATATGAGCAAATGTGAGTAAGAATTCCAGTAACAATTCGATGCAAATTCTCATTCAACCTTTCAAAATGGAGAGATGAGGGTCTCTTAAATAGACTTTCCTAAAATTCATCAACGGTTGAGATCGATTTCAATCAACGGTCAGGATTAAAGGTGAGGTTCAGTCATAAAGGAAGATTTCCAAATTAAAGGGAGTTAACAGATTTAATTTGAGTAAAATAAGGAGTTAACTGATTCAATTTGAGTAGAAAAATGAGTTAACTGATTTAGCTCATTTTTGATGAATAGTGAACTAGAAATTTCCCTTTTTGAACTGAAGAGAGATTTTGTTGAGATATTTAATTTAATAAAATGAGATATAGTCTCAAAATTACTTTTTCTATTTAATTAAATAATCTTTAATTAATTAGAGACACTTTTCTTATTTAATTAAATAACTTCATTTAATTAGTTAGCAATGGCTTCTCATTTAATTTAATAACTTTATTTAATTAATTAGAAGTAAGTACTCCATTTAATTTAATAATTTTGTTTAATTATTTTAAAATTCTTTTCAAAACTAGTCAACTCAATTCAATCATGGTTAAATCTGGTCAAGTTTTGGTCAAACTAGGTCTATGGTGAATTTTAGTCAACTCAAGTGAACTTTGTTTAATTAAATAAATTCTCAAGTCCAAATCCCAAACTTGAAAAAAAACCATTTGTCCTAGTGAGTTAGGACAAGTATCAGATTTGTATACCCGCCGAATGTGTCGGATGACATATTTCATGATTTTTAACCCTTTAGATTGATTTTGTATGATTTGTTCTATGATGGATTTTCATATTTTATCTTGGAGGTCTATGGTGAATTTTTCATTAATTAAGTGTTAATAAATAGATTTAATTAATAAATTATTTATTTTAGAAAATTAGTAAAATATCATGATCTTTGATATTTTGATTGTGATTAATTAAATGTGAATTATTGAGGAAAGAAATTAAATAAAAGAAAATTAGAAATTAAAATTAATAATAATTATAAAATAATAATAAAGTAATAAATAAAACAATAATAATAAAAGTTATAAAAATTAAAATTAAAATTATAAAATTTAAATAGAAATTATTGGAGTTATAAGGTTGCATGGGAATGAACATGTGTCAACAACATGGGGGTTAGTGCATCAATTAAGCACAATGTGTCTACAACTCTATGTCTAACCAAAAAGGTGGGAAAAGACCCATGGTTAGTTGGTGACACCTTTCAGCGGTTTCAAGAAGCATTCCAAAGGTTTCTTGAGAGCTCTTTATATTCAGGCATTCATAGAAAGTTAGAGAGAGAGTGTGGAGAGCAATTGGATCATTGGAGGACTCAAGAACTTTGTAGAAGGGAGCTTGCTCTGCGAGTTTTCTGAGGAAAAGCGAATTAGCATCAGAATTCGGGTAGATTCTTGTAATTTTTCTTATGCTATTTCCGCATCATGCATTTCTGTCTTCTTCGTGTCTTCCATATGTCTTCTAAGGAATTTCATATTTTAATTGTATGCATTTTCAATTTGGGCAATTAAATTTATTTGAGAATTTTATATGCATGGATTTTAAAAAAAAAGAAGAGAAAACGGGGCTAGGGTTAATTCATAGCCAAACCCATTAGATTAATTATTGGATAAATTTGAGATCAAAGTTTATAGGAAATTTCTGAAAATTAGAATTTCTAAATAAACCGTGTATATACATGTTTGTATTTTTTAATCTGCACACACACACACACACACATATATATGCAATTATATATATAAATATGTATACATGATTATATGCTTTGATGTTTTTTTAAATTCTGCAAGTATATATATATATACACATATATATACATATATATATACATACATATGTATATATAATGTATATATTTAATTTAAAAAAAATGAATATCATTAATCAAAAATATTTTTTTGAAAAATGTTGAACTTTATTTAAAAATTGAATCGCATACTCGCAAATGGAAAACGCATAAACGATCTTTTTGAAAAAAAAAAAAAGAAATTTAATGCAAATTGAGGCGGGTGGGGAGGGTCGAGCCTGTACCCCCACCCCACTACGTATATGTGGCAAAAGCCGGCGGCACTGCTGCCACAGGCTCTGTGACACTGTCGTAGGCCTGCGACAGCAGGCCCGTACGGTACCTCCTCTGTGTAGTGATATAGATATATATGAATTGACTTCCAAGGTTGTGATGCAATTTTGCGATTTGCGAATTGCGAATTGCGAATTGCGGTTTGATTATTATATTTTGTTTTTATAAAATGTTACTTTTTATATGTATAGATGTATATATATATATATATATATATATAAGTATATATGTATATATATTATTAATTATAAATGATTATTATAAAGTTCTCAATTAATGGATCACTCTTTTAATGATTAAAATATTGTTATTAAGCTTGTCAATTATGAAGAGATATTAACAATTAATTTAATTAAACTTAGTTTTTTTAAAGATTAATTATTAGAATATATAATCGAAGTTTTTGATTCATTGAGAATGTCAATTTTCAAACAATGTCATATAAATCAATTAGAAAATTGAGTCTGATGGAGAAACTTTTATCTATCAAAGGAATACTTGGGTTAGAAAAAACGTGAAATTTCTCCACTTGATTTAAATTTGGAAAAATGTAAACTGAGACTTTTAAAATTCAAAAACTTAGCAAAACCAAAGCATGTGTTTACATTGTGTATTCCTTATGCTATTATTTTTGGTTTTGGGTTGACTAGTGTTGACCAGTATAGGACGTCTACCAGAGGCTTGGGGGTTATGTGACTATGATGCCATGATGATGTTTTAATCTCTATCTTATATGCCAACCATGGGTATGTGATGGAATGCTCTGTGTATTGGATGTGAATACTGATTGTTATAGTTGAGATTCTTATTTATGAGACGTAACCATTATTTTTGGTCATCGATTAGTTATCCTTGGTTATTTTCTAGTCGCCATGATGGGATTGAGATGTGGATTTATTCTCGATGATGTCATGTTGTGACATGTTTGACTCAACCATTTTTGGATTCTTCGATCAGTGTGTTTGAGATATATTGTTGGTAATTGAGAACCATTGGATACTTTTGATTATCAATGATGCTTCAGTTGCCAATAGAGAGCCGTTGTGGTCATGATTTTCTATGGATGTTTTCTCATGGAAATTTGATGCTTTTATTTGATGATTTTATTATGGATTATTTTTGTGATTTTGAGATTTATGATTCCATGAGCATTAGGGTAGGATATCTACATCTACTGATGGGAAGTGGCTTGCAATGAGGGTCGGGGCCCTAAGAGGCTGCCAGGGTAACTCATTGTAAGTTGGATTAATAAGTGATAACATTCACACCTAATACTAACTGAATAAACCTAAAAAGATAAGTGTTTTGTTCTCGCCCATGCCTTGAGTGCTTGTATAGGCTAGGATGGGAGTAGTGAGAACGCATGGTTGCGACATTGCATTTCATAGTATGCCTTGTCAGTATGAGAGGATACTAGTGGCCGCATGAGATCAGTATAGACCCGTGGAGTTTAGCTAACTGCCAAGGTAACTTGTACGTGATAAATGCAATGACACTTTCTCGCTTGCATAGTAGGTTCCTACATGTCATTGTGTGCCTCTGGAATTAGATGTTAGTTTTGTGATTGGAACCTTTGAGTTAGTATACTTTTAGGATTCTTGGATTTTAGGGATTTATGCTATGTGATTTTGATAACCTGTTTGGGACTTGAGATTATTTGCTTAGCACGGTGGGAGTAGATCACTTAGGTACCACGCGGTCGGGTGCTAGTGTATTTTTTTCTCTTATCATTTGAGATTCATTGAGACATCGTGGCTGATGCATCCTTCATGATGGGGGATATGTATCCTTTCATTGATGATTAGCATATGTTAGATGATGTTTATCTTATGCTTATATTTGCATGTTATATTACTTTCTACATATGATTTTGTATATGTTAGGAGTGACATTCCTACTATGTTAATACCAATGATCTCTTCGGTGAATTAGGATGTTATGCACGAAGGGATGGCTAGGGCCCATGATGGTCTAATGATGCTATTAACGGTTGGGAGGAATCATGCACTTAGTTAGTTATGTTTGATCTTACGATGGATGTATATGTATTCTATGATGATGTATCATGTGTATCATGTGTATCATGTGATTGTCTTTGATCTATCATGGATTAGAATAGGATGATGTACCTTATTTCACATATGTATATTCTTTTAAGCCTTCATACCCTGTGACATATACAATGGATGATTGAGCATTTGGAAATGTAATGTATGAACATTGGACTTATCATTATTATTTCATGTGGATGTTGTACTAGATGGACTCATGTATGTTGGGTAATTTAGATGTAACTCAACATTAAGGGATTCTTAAAGAATGAAATCAGTTATGTATGTTATGTTTACATTTGGTATCAGAGCTCGAGTTTCTACATTAGGAGCTCTGGGTATTTTGGAACAACTAGAACTATGAACTATTAAGTGTATCTCTTCAACTTGAAACTAGGATGGTGTCTGGGACTAGGTCTTCTGTTAGAGGCCATGGTAGAGGCCGAGGAAGAGGTCGTGGTCATGGCAGAGCTATCAGTGCCCATGAGTCTACCCATGAGGGATCGGCTCATGTAGAGAGCAGGGAAGAGCACTCTAATAGGCAGCAGGAAGAGAGCCGTAGAGAGGACCAAGCTGAGTCTGATGAGGTTAGTCTGAGACAGATGATGTAGACTATTCTAGAACATTTACCTCCTATTCAAGAACAGCCTAAAGTGCATCAGACAAAACAAGAGCATAGACCCAGATCTAGAAGTCCTCGAAAGGATTGTCAGAGGTCCATTGTGTCCACTCAGATGAAGGATCTTTCAAGATCCAAGGTCAAGCCTTTCAATGGGCAAGGTTCTAGTTATGTGGTCAAGCAGTGGTTGATTTCCCTCGACAGGATTTTTGCCATGCATGATTTTGACAGCGATGTTAAGGTAAGATTTGCGATCACTAATTTAGAGAATTTTGGGGCCACTTGGTGGACGATTGAGGAGAAGAAGCTGGGAATCGATATGAGCAGTGTCACGTGGGAACTATTCTTAGAGAGTTTCCATGAATGATTCCTACCAGAGGAATGGAAACTACAAAGGGCAGATGAGTTTCATAATCTTAAGCAGTACACTTTTTCAGTGACCGAGTTTGAGCGTAAGTTTTATGAGCTTATGCCTTTTTCATGGTTCAGTAAAAATTTAGCTCAGTTGACACAACACTTTATTAGGGGTTTGAATAATCATATAATTGGGGGTGTCAAGGTATTTGAGCCAAAAACTCTCAAGGATGTGGTACATCGAGAAATCCTTGTTGAGCAAAGTGTCAACCTTGGTCAAGCTAGTTTTGTAGGAGCACCAGCAGCATCAGGATCTAAAGGCAACTTCAATTCAGGTGGTAATAAGAAGCCTTTCTTTTCTAGGGGAAACAGTATCAACAACAGTCTCAGCAGCAGAAGGGATCAAATTCTCAGGCTCAAGGTGGTGGCAAAGGTTCTAACTTTAAGAACAACCGTAATGCTCAATGCAATAAACAGAATCAGTCCAATCAACCAGCTCAGAGTAGCTAGACTTTTGTAAGCAGGAACAGTCGCCAGCAATCTAATGTACCACCTATGGGAAGAGGATCTGGTAGGAATATAGAATGTTTTCATGTGGTCAGATTGGACATTATGCAGCTCAGTGTCCACAACGAGCACCTCAATTTTCAGGACCTAGGCCTACAGCTTCAGAACCCACAGTTGGTGATGCAAGGAGAGCTCATAGAGTTTTTGCAGTAGTTGATTAGTGTCAGGAAGATTATCAAGGAATAGTGGTTGAGACCACAGGTGCTATTCAAGGTATATCTCTTTCAATATTGTTTTATTTAGGAGCTATAGATTCATTTATTTCACCATCTATAGTTTCTAAGTGTAAGCTGGATGCGATGAAGCAAGATCATGGTTGGCAAGTGGAACTAGCCTCAGGGATTAAGGCCCCCACAAATTCTATAGTTCATAAGTGTGGGCTTAGCTTAGGGAGCTTTGATATGGCAGTGGATATTCGAGTCATACCCCTTGGTTCCTATGATGTGGTTCTAGGCATGGACTGGCTTGGATCTCATAGAGCCAGTATACATTGTAGGAAGAAGATTATTTTGTGCCAAGATGACCAAGGGAATGATGTGAAGATAGTTGGGATACCGAGGCCTATATGTCTGCAGATGATTTCCGCTATGAAATTGAAGTGAAGTTTCTGTAAGGGATGTCATATATTTGCTATTATGGTAAATGATCTTGATGAGGAAGATCCTGTGAGGAAGACTTTAGATCACCCAATTTTACAGGAGTACGCAGATGTCTTTCCAAGTGAGATTCCAGGCATGCCTCCAAAGAGGGACATTGATTTTAGCATTGATCTAATTCCTGGAGCGGAGCCTATCTCTAAAGCTCCTTATCATATGACTACTCAGGAACTGGGTGAGCTATGTCTTCAGCTAGGGGAACTTCTGGCCAAAGGGAGCATTCGACCTAGTGTATCACCATGGGGAGCTCCAATGCTCTTTGTGAAGAAGAAAGATGATTCTTTGAGCCTTTGTATTGACTATAGACAGTTGAACAAGGTGACTATTAAGAACAGGTATCCTTTGCCTAGGATTGATGACTTATTTGATCAGATCAAGGGAGCTACAGTATTCTCCAAGATTGACCTTAAGTCAAGATACCACCAGCTTCATATTAAGGAAGCAGACATTCACAAAACCACTTTTCAAACTCGCTATGGGCATTATGAGTTCACAGTGGTACCTTTTGGATTGACTAACGCTCCATTAGTGTTCATGAGTTTGATGAAAGGTGTTTTTCGATCATATCTTGACAAATTTGTTCTCGTATTTCTTGATGACATATTGATATTTTCTAAGACTCAGAAGGAGCATGAGGAACACCTGCGGTTGGTATTGCAGTGTTTGAGAGGCAATCAGCTTTATGCCAATGTCACTAAGTGTGAATTCTTCAAATTGGAGATTTAGTATTTAGGGCATGTTATCTCAGGTGATGGTATTTCAGTGGATCCTGCAAAGATTCAGGCGATAATAGATTGGCCTACCCCGACTAATGTGTCAGAGATTCGTAGTTTCATGGGTTTAGCTAGTTATTATCGCAGATTTGTCTAGAACTTCTCTAGGATAGCGCATCCTATCACTTCTCTTCAGAGGAAAGGTAAGAAGTTTGTGTGGATAGAGAAATGTGAGGAAGCATTTCAGAGGCTCAAGGAGCTTTTGACTAGTGCACCAATTTTAGCTGTACCTGAACCAGAATATGATTTCATGGTGTGTACAGATGCTTCTCTTGAAAGAATTGGAGCAGTGTTGATGCAGAATGGATGGGTGATTGTGTATAAATTATGCAAGCTCAAGGATCATGAGTTAAATTACCCTACACATGATCTTGAGTTAGCAACAGTAGTTCACACTTTGACAAGGTGGAGACATTTCTTGTTGGGGCACAGATTTGAGCTACATAGTGATCATTGTAGTCTTCAGTACATTTTTACTCAGCCTAATTTGAATGCTCGCCAGAGATGATGGATGGAATTTTTATGCGAGTATGATTTTGAGGTTAAGTACATTCAGGGTAAGGATAATGTGGTGGCAGATGCTTTGAGTCATAGGAGACATGTGGTAACATCGATGACTCTTAGTGTGGATTTGAGGAATCGGATTCTTCAGGCACTTCCTACGGATTCTTGGTATCAGGAAGTGTGCAGAGAGATAGACTCAGCGAGACCCTTAGAAGGTAAGTTTTCAGGTTACGTTCGAGAATCAGATGGTCTTTTGAGACATTTGGGGAGGATTTATGTACCATTACTAGATGAGCTTCACACCTTGATTCTGGCATTAGCCCATCATACACCTTACTCAGCACATCTAGGTGTCAAGAAGATGCATGTTGATTTGAGACATTTTTTCTTTTGGTCCAGGATGAAGTGAGAGATTGTTAATTTTGTGGCTAGGTGTCTTGAGTGTTAAAGAGTCAAGGCAGAACACTAGCACTTGACAGGACTATTGCAACCTAATCTCATTCCTTCTTGGAAATGGGATATCATCTCCATGGATTTTATAATAGGATTACCTATGATAGTTCGACGTCATGATGCTATCATGGTTACCGTTGATTGGTTGACTAAGGTGGCACATTTTTCATCGATCAGGTCTTCCTACACAGCAGCTTTTGTAGCTAATGTCTTCATGCGTGACATTGTGAGATTACATGGTATTCCTAGAAAGATCATTTCTGACAGGGATCCTGTATTCACATCTACATTTTGGACATCACTGCAGCATGAGCTTGGAGTGCAGTTAAACTTCAGTTCAGCATATCATCCAAAGACTGATGGTCAGATAGAGAGGGTGAACTAGGTTTTGGAGGATATGTTACAGATGTATGTGATGGATAGGCAGACACATTGGGAGGACTATCTCTACCTAGTAGAGTTTGCTTACAACAATGGGTATCATGGTTCTATTGGCATGGCACCTTTCCAAGCATTATATCGACATCTTTGTCATACGCCATTGAGTTGGGACAGCCTCGAGGATCACATTCTATTGGGACTTGAGATGCTTTGTGATATGGAGCAATAGGTAGGGCGTATCTGTGAGCATTTGACTATGGCACAGGATAGGCATAAGAAGTATGTCGATGCTCATAGGATTGATAAGCAGTTTGCTATGGGTGATAAAATTTTCTTGAGAGTGCGACCGTGAAAGAGTCTGATCCAGTACAAAAAGGGTTATAAGCTAGCACCTCACTTTGTGGGACCATTCAAGATTTTAGAGAGGATTAGCCCAATTTCTTACCGCCTTGCTCTACCACCTAGCCTAGCTCACATTCATGATGTTTTGCATGTTTCAGTGCTTAGGCAGTATATTCCTAATATTGTGCTTGTTCTTGATTGGAATGCGTTGCAGGTAGGGGATGGGCAGCTAGCTTTGGAGCTAGTTCATATTTTGGAGTAGCGGGGGTTGACCCTCAAGGGTTGAACCATCGAGTAGGTAAGGGTCCAATCGGACCCTACTAATGATTCTTCAGCTACTTGGGAGAATGCAGCTAGATTGAGGGAGTTATATCACTATTTGTTTGTAGGCTTCTAGGAGTAAGCCTAATCCAAGGGGGGGTGGATGTAGTGCCTACCCTCGTTCACATCTTTTCTAGACTTATTGTTGCTATTATTATCAGACTTTGATGGACTAGTTTTATGTTGATGGTTTAGTGGTGTTGTTTTGACACTATCAGATATTATGATAGGGATTCAGTTGATATATGATGAGATCATTTAGACTTTACATTTCATGTATGTATGATGATCATTACATTGTTTTCAGTTATTAATGATGATTAGTTAGATGGTTTATTATCTCATGTGTTTTATTATGATTACTTACCCCATACTTGCATGTGTATGGTGTGCATGTTTTCTTATTGTATGGCATTTATGATGTGGTTAAGGAAGGGAGTCATAGTCACCTACTTAGTCAAGATCTACACGATGCATCACTTCCTGCCATTGTCTGTTTAGCTTAGCATTATATATATTGTATGTACATGCATGATTTTTCTGCAGGTTGCAGGTACCGGGTATCAACTTCCCTGAATTGCCAGGATGAGTGTACCCTATTATACTATCTCAATGATAAGAGAAGGGAGATAAATTCTCAAGTCCAAATCCCAAACCTAAAAAAAAACCATTTGTCCTAGTGAGTTAGGACAAGTATCAGAGTTGAATACCCGTCGAATGTGTCAGATGACATATTTCGTGATTTTTAACCCTTTAGATTGATTTTGTATGATTTGTTCTATGATGGGTTTTCATATTTTATCTTGAAGGTCTATGGTGAATTTTCCATTAATTAAGTCTTAATAAATAGATTTAATTAATAAATTATTTATTTGAGAAAATTAATAAAATATCATGATCTTTGATATTTTGATTGTGATTAATTAAATGTGAATTATTGAGAAAATGAATTAAATAAAAGAAAACTAGAAATTAAAATAAATAATAATTATAAAATAATAATAAAGTAATAAATAAAATAATAATAATAAAAGTTATAAAAATTAAAATAAAAATTATAAAATTTAAATAGAAATTATTGGAGTTATAAGCTTGCATGGGAATTAACATGTGTCAACAACACGGGGGTTAGTGCATCAATTAAGCACAAGGTGTCTACAACTCTATGACTCACCAAAAAGCTGGAAAAAGACCCATGCTTAGTTGGTGACACCTTTCAACGGTTTTAAGAAGCATTCCAAAGGTTTCTTGAGAGCTCTTTATATTCAAACATTCATAGAAGCTTAGAGAGAGAGAGTGGAGAGCAATTAGAGCATTGGAGGACTCAAGAACTATGAAGAAGGGAGCTTGCTCTGCGGGTTTTCTGAGGAAAAGCGAATTAGCATTAGAATCCAGGTAGATTCTTGTGATTTTTATTATGCTATTTTCGTATCATGCATTCCTGTCTTCTTCGTGTCTTCCATATGTCTTCTAAGGAATTTCATATTTTTATTGTATGCATTTTCAATTTGGGCAATTAAATTTATTTGAGAATTTTATATGCATGGATTTAAATAAAAAAGAGAAAACGGGGCTAGGGTTTATTCATAGCCAAACCCATTAGATTAATTATTGGATAAATTTGAGATCAGAGTTTATAGGAAATTTCTAAAAATTAGAATTTCTAAAAAAATTGTGTATATACATGTTTATATTTTTTAATCTGCATACACATATACATACATATATATATATATAAATATGTATACATGATTATATGCTGTGATGTTTTTTTTAATTCTGCAAGTGTGTATACACACACACACACACACACACACACACACACAGATATATACATACATATGTATATATAATATATATATTTAATTAAAAAATGAATATCATTAATCGAAAACATTTTTTTGAAAAATGTTGAACTTTATTTAAAAATCGAATCGCATACTTGTGAATGGAAAACGCATAAGCGATTTTTTTTTAAATTTTAAAAAAAGAAATTAAATGCAAATTGAGGCTCGCGGGGAGGGTCGAGCCCATACCACCACCCCACTATGTATATGTGGCAGAGGCAAGCAACACTGCTACCATAGCCTCTGCGACACTGTTGCAGGCCTGCGACAGCAGGCCCGCACGGTACCTCCTCTATGCAGTGATATAGATATATATGAATTGACTTCCAAGATTGTGACGCAATTTTGCGATTTGCGATTTGCAATTTGCGAATTGCAGTTTGATTATTATATTTTGTTTTTATAAAATGTTATTTTTTATATGTATAGATGTATATTTATGTATATATATATATATATACAATTATATATATATATATATATATATATATATATATATATATATATATATATATATATATATATATAAGTATATATGTATATATATATTATTAAGTATAAATGATTATTATAAAGTTCTCAATTAATGGATCACTCTTTTAATGATTAAAATATTGCTATTAAGCGTGTAAATTATGAAGAGATATTAACAATTAATTTAATTAAACTTAGTTTTTTTTAAAGATTAATTATTAGAATATATAATCAAAATTTTTGATTCATTGAGAATGTCAATTTTCAAACAATGTCATATAAATCAATTAGAAAATTGAGTTTGATGGAGAAACTTTTATCTATCAAACGAATACTTAGGTTAGGAAAAACGTGAAATTTCTCCACTTGATATAGACTTTTAAAATTCAAAAACTTAGCAAAACTAAAACATGTGTTTACATTGTGTATTCTTTATGCTATTGTTTTGGGTTTTGGGTTGACTAGTGTTGACCAATATAGGACGTCTACTAGAGGCTTGGGGGTTATGTGACTATGATGCCATGATGATGTTTTAATATCGATCTTATATCCCAACCATGGGTATGTGATGGAATGCTCTGTGTATTAAATGTGAATACTGATTGTTATAGTTGAGATTCTTATTTATGAGACTTAACCATTATTTTTGGTCATCGATCAGTTATCCTTGGTTATTTTCTAGTCGCCATGATGGGACTGAAATGTGGATTTATTCTCGATGATGTCATATTGTGACATGTTTGACTCAACCATTTTTGGAGTCTTCGATCAGTGTGTTTGAGATATATTGTTGATAATTGAGAACCATTGGATACTTTTGATTATTAGTGATGCTTCAGTTGCCAATAGAGAGCTGTTGTGGTCATGATTTTCTATGGATGTTTGCTCATGGAGATTTGATGCTTTTATTTGATGATTTTATTATGGATTATTTTTGTGATTTTGAGATTTATGATTCCATGAGCATTAGGGTAGGATATTTGCATGTAGTGACGGGAAGTGGCTTGCAATGAGGTCCGGGGCCCTAAGAGGCTGCCAGGGTAACTCATTGTAAGTTGGATTAATAAGTGATAACATTCACACCTAATACTAACTGAATGAACCTAAAAAGATAAGGGTTTTTTTCTCGCCCATACCTCGAGTGCTTGTATAGGCTACGATGGGAGTAGTGAGAACGCATGGTTGCGACTTTGCATTCTATAGTATGCAATGTCAATATGAGAGGATACTAGTGGCTGCATGAGATCGGTATGGACCCGTGGAGTTTAGCTAACTGCCAGGGTAACTTGTACGTGATAAATGCGATGACACTTTCCCACTTGCATAGTAGCTTCCTACATGTCATTGTGTGCCTCTGGGATTAGATGTCAGTTTTGTGATTGGAACCTTTGAGTTAGTATACTTTTAGGATTCCTAGATTTTAGGAATTTATGCTATTTCAAAATTTCGTCAAACTTGATCTTTGCGTATGTGAATATGAGCAAATGTGAGTATGAATTCCAGCAACAATTCGATGCAAATTCTCATTCAACCTTTAAAAATGAAGAGATGAGGGTCTCTTAAATAGACTTTTTTGGAATTCATCAACGGTTGAGATTGATTTCAATCAACGGTCAGGATTAAACGTGAAGTTTAGTCATAAAGGCAGATTTTCAAATTAATGGGAGTTAACAGATTTAATTTGAGTAAAATAAGGAGTTAACTGATTCAATTTGAGTAGAAAAAGGAGTTAACTGATTTAACTCATTCTTGATCAATAGTGAACTGAAAATTTTCCTTTTTCAACTGAAGAGAGATTTTGTTGAGATATTTAATTTAATAAAATGAGATATGATCTCATAATTACTTTTTCTATTTAATTAAATAATCTATAATTAATTAGAGACACTTTTCTTATTTAATTAAATAACTTCATTTAATTAATTAGCAATGGCTTCTCATTTAATTAAATAAATTTGTTTAATTAATTAGAAGTAAGTACTCCATTTAATTAAACAATTTTGTTTAATTATTTCAAAATTCTTTTTGAAACTAATCAACTCAAGTCAACCGTAGTTAAATCTGGTCAACTTTTGGTCAAACTTGATCTTTGCCTAGGTGAATATGAGCAAATGTGAGCATGAATTCCAGCAACAATTCGATGCAAATTCTCAATCAACCTTTCAAAATGAAGAGATGAGGGTCTCTTAAATAGACTTTCCTGGAATTCATCAATGGTTGAGATTGATTTCAATCAACTGTTAGGATTAAAAGTCAAGTTTAGTCATAAAGAGAGATTTCAAAAGTAAAGGGAGTTAACGGATTTAATTTGAGTAAAATAAGCAGTTAACTGATTCAATTTGAATAGAAAAAAGAGTTAACTAATTTAACTCATTTTTGATCAATAGTGAACTGCAAATTTCCCTTTTTGAACTGAAGAGAGATTTTGTTGAGATATTTAATTTAATAAAATGAGATATGCTCTCATAATTACTTTTTCTATTTAATTAAATAATTTTTAATTAACTAGAGACACTTTTCTTATTTAATTAAATAACTTCATTTAATTAATTAGGAATGGCTTCTCATTTAATTAAATAACTTTTTTTAATTAATTGGAAGAAAGTACTCCATTTAATTAAATAGTTTCATTTAATTATTTCAAAATTCTTTTCGAAACTAGTCAACTCAAGTCAACCGTGGTTAAATCTGGTCAACTTTTGGTAAAACTTAATCTTTGCGTATGTGAATATGAGCAAATGTGAGTATCAATTCTAGCAACAATTCGTTGGAAATTCTCATTCAACCTTTCAAAATAAAGACATGAGGGTCTCTTAAATAGACTTTCCTAGAATTCATCAATGGTTGTGATCGATTTCAGTCAACGGTCAGGATTAAAGGTGAAGTTCAGTCATAAAGGGAGATTTCCAAACTAAAGGGAGTTAACAAATTTAATTTCAGTGAAATAAGGAGTTAACTGATTCAATTTGAGTAGAAAAAGGAGTTAACTGATTTAACTCATTTTTGATCAATAGTGAATTGAAAATTTCCCTTTCTGAACTGAAGAGAGATTTTGTTGAGATATTTAATTTAATAAAATGAGATATGCTCTCATAATTTCTTTTTCTATTTAATTAAATAATCTTTAATTAATTAGAGACACTTTTCTTATTTAATTAAATAACTTCACTTAATTAATTAGGAATTGCTTCTCATTTAATTAAATAATTTTGTTTAATTAATTAGAAGTAAGTACTCCATTTAATTAAATAATTTTGTTTAATTATTTCAAAATTCTTTTTCAAACTAGTCAACTCAAGTCAACCGTGGTTAAATCTAGTCAACTTTTTGTCAAACTCGATCTTTGCATATGTGAATATGACCAAATGTGAGTATGAATTCCAGCAACAATTCGATGCAAATTCTCATTCAACCTTTCAAAATGAAGAGATGAGGGTCTCTTAAATAGACTTTCTTGGAATTAATCAACGGTTGAGATTGATTTCAATCAACGGTCACGATTAAAGGTGAAGTTCAGTCATAAAGGGAGATTTCCAAATTAAAGGGAGTTAAGAGATTTAATTTGAGTAAAATAAGGAGTTAACTGATTGAATTTGAGTAGAAAAAGGAGTTAACTGATTTAACTCAGTTTTGATCAATAGTGAATTGAAAATTTTCCTTTTTGAATTGAAGAGAGATTTTGTTGAGATATTTAATTTAATAAAATGAGATATGCTCTCATAATTACATTTTCTATTTAATTAAATAATCTTTAATTAATTAGAGACACTTTTCTTATTTAATTAAATAACTTCATTTAATTAATTAGGAATGACTTCTCATTTAATTAAATAACCTTGTTTAATTAATTAGAAGTAAATACTCCATTTAATTAAATAATTTCGTTTAATTATTTCAAAATTCTTTTTGAAACTAGTCAACTCAAGTTAACCGTAGTTAAATATGGTCAGCTTTTGGTCAAACTTGATATTTGCGTATGTGAATATGAGCAAATGTGAGTATGAATTCTACCAACAATTCGATGCAAATTCTGATTCAACCTTTCAAAATGAAGAGATGAGGCTCTCTTAAATAGACTTTCCTGAAATTCATCAATGGTTGAGATCGATTTCAATCGACAGTTAGGATTAAAGGTGAAGTTCAGTCATAAAGGGAGATTTCCGAATTAAAGGGAGTTAACAAATTTAATTTGAGTAAAATAAGGAGTTAACTGATTCAATTTGAGTAGAAAAAGGAGTTAACTAATTTAACTCATTTTTGATCAATAGTGAACTAGAAATTTCCCTTTTTGAACTGAAGAGAGATTTTGTTGAGATATTTAATTTAATAAAATGAGATATGCTCTCATAATTACTTTTTCTATTTCATTAAATAATCTTTAGTTAATTAGAGACACTTTTCTTATTTAATTAAATAACTTGATTTAATTAATTAGGAATGGCTTCTCATTTAATTAAACAACCTTGTTTAATTAATTAGAAGTAAGTACTCCATTTAATTAAATAATTTTGTTTAATTATTTCAAAATTATTTTTGAAACTAGTCAACTCAAGGCAACCGTAGTTAAATTTGATCAACTTTTTGTCAAACTTGATATTTGCGTATGTGAATATGAGCAAATGTGAGTATGAATTCCAGCAACAATTCGATACAAATTCTCATTCAACCTTTCAAAATGAAGAGATGAGGGTCTCTTAAATAGATTTTTCTTGAATTCATCAACGGTCGAGATTGATTTCAATCAACGGTTAGGATTAAAGGTGAATTTCTGTATAAAGGGAGATTTCCAAATTAAAGGGAGTTAACAGATTTAATTTGAGTAAAATAAGAAGTTAACTGATTAAATTTGAGTAGAAAAAAGGGTTAACTAATTTAACTCATTTTTTATCAATAGTGAACTGAAAATTTCTCTTTTTGAATTGAAGAAAGATTTTGTTGTGATATTTAATTTAATAAAATGAGATATGCTCTCATAATTACTTTTTCTATTTAATTAAATAATCTTTAATTAATTAGAGACACTTTTCTTATTTAATTCAATAACTTCATTTAATTAATCAGGAATGGCTTCTCATTTCATTAAATAACTTTGTCAAACTCAAGTCAACCGTGGTTAAATTTGGTCAACTTTTGGTTAAACTTTATATTTGCGTATGTGAATATTAGCAAATGCGAGTATGAATTCCAGCAACAACTCGATACAAATTCTCATTCAACCTTTCAAAATGAAGAGATGAGGGTCTTTTAGATAGACTTTCCTAGAATTCATCAACAGTTGAGATCGATTTCAATGAACGGTCAGGATTAAAGCTGAAGTTCAGTCATAAAGGGAGATTTCCAAATTAAAGGGAGTTAATAGATTTAATTTTTGTAAAATAAGGAGTTAACTGATTCAATTTGATTAGAGAAAGGAGTTAACTCATTTAACTCATTTTTATCAATAGGGAACTAGAAATTTCCCTTTTTGAATTGAAGTGAGATTTTGTTGAGATATTTAATTTAATAAAATGAGATATGCTCTCATAATTACTTTTTCTATTTAATTAAATAATCTTTAATTAATTAGAGACACTTTTCGTATTTAATTAAATAACTTCATTTAATTAATTAGGAATGGCTTCTTGTTTAGTTAAATAACTTTTTCTAATTAATTAGAAGTAGGTACTCCATTTAATTAAATAATTTCGTTTGATTATTTTTTAAAAAAATTGAAACTAGTCAACTCAAGTCAAGCGTAGTTAAATCTGGTCAACTTTTAGTCAAATTTGATCTTTGCGTATGTGAATATGAGCAAATGTGAGTATAAATTGTAGCAAGAATTCGATGCAAATTCTCATTCAACCTTTCAAAATGAAGACATGAGGGTCTCTTAAATAGACTTTCCTAGAATTCATCAAGGGTTGAGATCGATTTCAATCAATGGTCAGGATTAAAGGTGAAGTTCAGTCATAAAGGGAGATTTCCAAATTAAAGGGAGTTAACATATTTAATTTGAGTAAAATAATGAGTTAACAGATTCAATTTGAGTAGAAAAAAGAGTTAACTGATTTAACTCATTTTTAATCAATAGTGAACTAGAAATTTCCATTTTCGAACTGAAGAGAGATTTTGTTGAGATATTTAATTTAATAAAATGAGATATGCTCTCATAATTTCCTTTTCTATTTAATTAAATAATCTTTAATTAATTAGAGTGACTTTTCTTATTTAATTAAATAACTTCATTTAATTAATTAGGAATGGCTTCTCATTTAATTAAATAACCTTGTTTAATTAATTAGAAGTAAGTACTCCATTTAATTAAATAATTTTATTTAATTATTTTAAAATTCTTTTTCAAACTAGTCAACTCAAGTCAACCGTGGTTAAATCTGGTCAACTTTTGGTCAAACTCGATCTTTGCGTATGTGAATATGAGCAAATGTGAGCATGAATTCCAGCAATAATTTGATGCAAATTCTCATTCAACATTTCATAATGAAGACATGAGGGTCTCCTAATTAGAGTTTCCTGAAATTCATCAACGGTTGAGATCAATTTCAATCAATGGTTAAGATTAAAAGTGAAGTTCAGTCATAAAGGGAGATTTCCAAATTAAAGGGAGTTAACAGATTTAACTCATTTTTAATCAATAGTGAACTGGAAATTTCCATTTTTGAACTGAAGACAGATTTTGTTGAGATATTTAATTTAATAAAATGAGATATGCTCTCATAATTACTTTTTCTATTTAATAAAATAATCTTTAATTAATTAAAGACACTTTTCTTATTTAATTAAATAACTTCATTTAATTAATCAGGAATGACTTCTCATTTAATTAAATAACTTTGTTTAATTAATTAGAAGTAAGTACTCCATTTAATTAAATACATTTGTTTAATTATTTCAAAATTATATTCGAAACTAGTCAACTCAAGTCAACCATGGTTAAATCTGGTCAACTTTTGGTCAAACTTGATCTTTGCATATGTGAATATGAGAAAATGTGAGTATGAATTCTAGCAACAATTCGATACAAATTCTCATTCAACCTTTCAAAATGAAGAGATGAGGATTTTTTAAAAAGATTTTCCTGGAATTCATCAACGGTTGATATCGATTTCAATCAACAATCAGGATTAAAGGTAAAGTTCAGTCATAAAGGGAGATTTTTTATTTAAAAGGAGTTAACAGATTTAATTTGAGTAAAATAAGTAGTTAACTGATTCATTTTGAGTAGAAAAATGAGTTAACTAATTTAACTCATTTTTTATCAATAGTGAACTGGAAATTTCCCTTTTTGAACTGAAGAGAGATTTTGTTGAGATATTTAATTTAATAAAATGAGATATATTCTCATAATTACTTTTTCTATTTAATTAAATAATCTTTAATTAATTAGAGACATTTTTCTTATTTAATTGAATAACTTCATTTAATTAATTAGGAATGGCTTAACTAGTCAACTCACGTCAACCGTGGTTATATCTGGTCAACTTTTGGTCAAACTTGATCTTTGCGTATGTGAATATGAGCAAATATGTGTATGAAATCCAGCAACAGTTCGATGCAAATTCTCATTCAACCTTTCAAAATGAAGAGATTAGGGTCTCTTAAATAGACTTTTCTGGAATTCATGAACGGTTGAGATCGATTTTAATCAACAGTCACGATTAAATGTGATGTTCGGTCATAAAGGAAAATTTTCAAATTAAAGGGAGTTAACAGATTTAATTTGAGTAAAATAAGGAGTTAACTGATTCAATTTGAGTAGAAAAAGGAGTTAACAGATTTAACTCATTTTTTATCAATAGTGAACTAGAAATTTCCCTTTTTGAACTAAAGAGAGATTTTGTTGAGATATTTAGTTTAATAAAATGAGATATGCTCTCATAATTACTTTTTTTATTTAATTAAATAATCTTTAATTAATTAGAGACACTTTTCTTATTTAATTAAATAACTTTATTTAATTAATTAGGAATGGCTTCTCATTTAGTTAAATAACTTTGTTTAATTAATTAGAAGTAGGTACTCCATTTAATTAAATAATTTTGTTTAATTATTTTAAAATTCTTTTCGAAACTAGTCAGCTCAAGTATATCGTGGTCAACTTTTGGTCAAATTTGATCTTTACGTATGTGAATATGAGCAAATATGAGTATGAATTCCAGCAACAATTCGATGCAAATTCTCAATCAACCTTTCAAAATAAAGAGATGAGGGTCTCTTAAATAGACTGTCTTAGAATTCGTCAACGGTTGAGATCGATTTTAATCAACGGCCAGGATTAAAGGTGAAGTTCAGTCATAAAGGGAGATTTCCAAATTAAAGGGAGTTAATAGATTTAATTTGAGTAAAATAAGGTGTTAACTGATTCAATTTGAGTAGAAAAAGTAGTCAACTGATTTAACCCATTTTTGATCAATAGTGAACTGGAAATTTCCCTTTTTGAACTGAAGAGAGATTTTGTTGAGATATTTAATTTAATAAAAAGAGGCATGCTCTCATAATTACTTCTTCTGTTTAATTAAATAATTTTTAATTAATTAGAGGCACTTTTCTTATTTAATTAAATAACTTCGTTTAATTAATTAGGAATGGCTTCTCATTTAATTAAATAACTTTGTTTAACTAATTAAAAGTAAGTACTCCATTTAATTAAATAATTTCGTTTAATTATTGAAAATTCTTTTTGAAACTAGTCAACTCAAGTCAACCATGGTTAAATCTGTTCAACTTTTGGTCAAACTTGATCTTTGCGTATGTGAATATGAGCAAATGTGAGTATGAATTCTAGCAACAATTCGATGCAAATTCTCATTCAACCTTTCAAAATGAAGAGATAAGGGTCTATTAAATAGACTTTCCTAGAATTCATCAATGGTTGAGATCGATTTGAATCAAAGGTCAGGATTAAAGGTAAAGTTCAGTCGTAAAGGGAGATTTCCAAATTAAAGTGATTTAACAGATTTAATTTGAGTAAAATAAGGAGTTAACTAATTCAATTTAAGTAGAAAAAGGATTCAACTGATTTAACTCATTTTTGATCAATAGTGAATTTGAATTTTCCCTTTTTCAACTGAAGAGAGATTTTGTTGGGATATTTAATTTAATAAAATGAGATATGCTCTCATAATTAATTTTTCTATTTAATTAAATAATCTTTAATTAATTAGAGACACTTTTGTTATTTAATTAAATAACTTCATTTAATTAATTAGGAGTGGCTTCTCATTTAATTAAATATTTTTTTTTAATTAGTTAGAAGTAAGTACTCCATTTAATTAAATAATTTTGTTTAATTATTTCAATATTCTTTTCGAAACTAGTCAACTCAAGTCAACCGTGGTTAAATCTGGTCACCTTTTGGTCAAACTTGATCTTTGCGTATGTGAATATGAGCAAATGTTAGTATGAATTGCAACAACAATTCGATACAAATTCTCATTCAACCTTTCAAAATGAAGAGATGAGGGTCTCTTAAATAGACTTTCTTGGAAGTCAACAATGGTTGAGATCGATTTCAATCAATGGTCAGGATTAAAGGTGAAGTTCAGTCATAAAGGGAGATTTCTAAACTAAAGCGAGTTAACAGATTTAATTTCAGTAAAATAAGGAGTTAACTGATTCAAATTGAGTAGAAAAAGGAGTTAACTGATTTAACTCATTTTTGATCAATAGTGAACTGAAAATTTCCCTTTTTGAACTGAAGAGAGATTCTATTGAGATATTTAATTTAATAAAATGAGATATGCTCTCATAATTACTTTTTCCATTTAACTAAATAATCTTTAATTAATTAGAGACACTTTTCTTATTTAATTAAATAACTTCATTTAATTAATTAGGAATGGCTTCTCATTTAATTAAATAACTTTGTTTATTTAATTAGGAGCAAGTACTCCATTTAATTAAATAATTTTGTTTAATTATTTCAAAAAAAAATTTGAAACTAGTCATCTCAATTCGACTGTGGTTAAATCGGGTCAACTTTTGGTCAAACTTGATCTTTGCATATGTGAATATGAGCAAATGTGAGTATGAATTCCAGCAACAATTCGATGCAAATTCTCATTCAACCTTTCAAAATGAAGAGATGAGGGTATCTTAAATAAAGTTTCTTGGAATTCGTCAATGGTTGAGATCGATTTCAATCAACGGTCAGGATTAAAGGTGAAGTTCAGTCATCAAGGAAGATTTCCAAATTAAAGGGAGTTAAAAGATTTGATTTGAGTAAAATAAAGAGTTAACTGATTCAATTTGAGTAGGAAAAGGAGTTAACTAATTTAACTCATTTTTTATCAATAGTGAACTAGAAATTTCTCTTTTTGAACTGAAGAAAGATTTTGTTGAGATATTTAATTTAGCAAAATGAGATATGCTCTCATAATTACTTTTTCCATTTAACTAAATAATCGTTAATTAATTAGAGACACTTTTCTTATTTAATTAAATAACTTCATTTAATTAATTAGGAATGGCTTCTCATTTAATTTAATAACTTTGTTTAATTAATTAGAAGCAAGTACTCCATTTAATTAAATAATTTCGTTTAATTATTTTAAAATTCTTTTCGAAACTAGTCAACTCAAGTCAACCAACAATTTGATGCAAATTCTCATTCAACCTTTCAAAATGAAGAGATGAGGGTCTCTTAAATAGACTTTCCAAAAATTCATCAACGGTTGAGATCGATTTCAATCAATGGTCAGGATTAAAGGTGAAGTTCAGTCATAAGGGAGATTTTCAAATTAAAGGAAGTTAACAGATTTAATTTGAGTAAAATAAGGAGTTAACTGATTTAATTTGAATAGAAAAAGGAGTTAAATGATTTAACTCATTTTTTATCAATAGTGACCTAGAAAATTCCCTTTTTGAATTGAAGAGAGATTTTGGTAAGATATTTAATTTAATAAAATGAGATATGCTCTCATAATTACTTTTTCTATTTAAATAAATAATCTTTAATTAATTAGAGACAATTTTCTTATCTAATTAACTGAACTTCATTTAGTTAATTAGGAATGGCTTCTCATTTAATTAAATAACTTTGTTTAATTAGTCAGAAGTAAGTATGACATTTAATTAAATAATTTTGTTTAATTATTTTAAAATTCTTTTCGAAACTAGTCAGCTCAAGTCAATCTTGGTCAAATTTGGTCAACTTTTGGTCAAACTTCATCTTTGTGTATGTAAATATGAGCAAATGTGAGTATGAAATCCAGCAACAATTCGATGCAAATTCTCATTCAACCTTTTAAAATGAAGAGACAAGGGTCTCTTAAATAGACTTTCCTTGAATTCATCAACAGTTGAGATCGATTTCAATCAACGGTCAGTATTAAAGGTGAAGTTCAATCATAAAGGTAGATTTCCAAATTAAAGGGAGTTAACAGATTTAATTTGAATAAAATAAGGAGTTAACTGATTCAATTTGAGTAGAAAAAGGAGTTAACTGATTTAACTCATTTTTTTATCAATAGTGAACTGGAAATTTCCCTTTATGAACTGAAGAGAGATTTTGTTGAGATATTTAATTTAACAAAATGAGATATGCTCTCATAATTACTTTTTCTATTTAATTAAATAATCTTTAACTAATTAGAGACACTTTTCTTATTTAATTAAGTAACTTCATTTAATTAATTAGGAATGACTTCTCATTTAATTAAATAACTTTGTTTAATTAGTTAGAAGTAAGTACAACATTTAATTAAATAATTTCATTTAATTATTTCAAAAAAAAATTTGAAACTAGTCAACCCAAGTCAACCGTGGTTAAATTTGGTCAATTTTGGTCAAACTTGATATTTGCGTATGTGAATATGAGCAAATATGAGTATGAATTTCAACAACAATTCGATGCAAATTCTCATTCAACCTTTCAAAATGAAGAGTTGAGGGTCTCTTAAATAGACTTTCTTGGAATTCATCAACGATTGAGATCGATTTCAATCACCGGTCAGGATTAAACGTGAAGTTCATTCATCAATAATGAACTGGAAATTTCTCTTTTTGAACTGAAGAGAGATTTTGTTGAGATATTTAATTTAATGAAATGAGATATGCTCTCATAATTACTTTTTCTATTTAATTAAATAATCTTTAATTAATTAGAGACACTTTTCTTATTTAATTAAATAACTTCATTTAATTAATTAGGAATGGCTTCTCATTTAATTAAATAATATTTTTTAATTAATTAGAAGTAAGTACTCAATTTAATTAAATAATTTCGTTTAATTATTTTTAAAAAAAATTTGAATCTAGTCAACTCATGTCAACAGTGGTTAAATCTAGTCAACTTTTGGTCAAACTTGATTTTTGCGTATGTGAATATGAGCAAATGTGAGTATGAATTCTAGCAAGAATTCGATGAAAATTCTCATTCAACCTTTCAAAATGAAGAGCTGAGGGTCTCTTAAATAGACTTTCCTGGAATTCATCAATGATTGAGATCGATTTTAATCACCGGTCAGGATTAAAGGTGAAGTTCAGTCATAAAGGGAGATTTCCAAATTCAAGGGAGTTAATAGATTTAATTTGAGTAAAATAAGGAGATAACTGATTCAATTTGAGTAGAAAAAGGAGTTAACTGATTTAACTCATTTTTGATCAATAATGAACTAAAAATTTCTCTTTTTGAACTGAAGAGAGATTTTGTTTAGATATTTAATCTACTAAAATGAGATATGTTCTCATAATTACTTTTTCTATTTAATTATATAATCTTTAATTAATTAGAGATACTTTTCTGATTTAATTAAATAACTTCATTTAATTAATTAGGAATGGCTTGTCATTTAATTAAATAACTTTGTTTAATTAATTAGAATTAATTACTCCATTTAATTAAATAATTTTGTTTAATAATTTTAAAGTTCTTTTCGAAACTAGTCAACTCAAGTCAACCGTGGTTAAATCTAGTCAAGTTTTGGTCAAACTTGATCTTTGCGTATGTGAATATGAGCAAATATGTGTATGAATTCCAGCAATAGTTCAATCCAAATTCTCATTCAACCTTTCAAATTGAAGAGATGAGGGTCTCTTAAATAGACTTTCCTGGAATTCATCAACGGTTTATATCGATTTTAAGCAACGGTTAGGATTAAATGTGAAGTTCAGTCATAAAGGGAGATTTCCAATTTAAAGGGAGTTAACAGATTTAATTTGAGTAAAATAAGGAGTTAACTGATTCAATTTGAGTAGAAAAAAGAGTTAACTCATTTAATTCATTTTTGATCAATAGTGAACTGGAAATTTCCCTTTTTGAACTGAAGAGAGATTTTGTTGAGATATTTAATTTAATAAAATGAGGTATGCTCTCATAATTACTTTTTCTATTTAATTAAATAATCTTTAATTAATTAGAGACACTTTTCTTATTTAATTAAATAACTTCATTTAATTAATTAGGAATGGCTTGTCATTTAATTAAAGAACTTTGTTTAATTAATTAGAAGTAAGTACTCCATTTAATTAAATAATTTCGTTTATTTATTTCAAAATTCTTTTCGAAACTAGTCAACTCAACTCAACCGTGGTTAAATCTGGTCAACTTTTGGTCAAACTTGAGCTTTGCATATGTGAATATGAGCAAATGTGAGTATGAATTCTAGCAACAATTCAATGCAAATTCTCATTCAACCTGTTAAAATGAAGAGATGAGGGTCTCTGAAATAGACTTTCTTGAAATTCATCAACGGTTGAGATCGATTTCAATCAACGGTTAGGATTAAAGGTGAAGTTCAGTCATAAAGGGAGATTTCCAAATTAAAGGGAGTTAACAAATTTAATTTGAGTAAAATAAGGAGTTAACTGATTCAATTTGAGTAGAAAAAGGAGTTAACTGATTTAACTCATTTTTTTTTTTGATCGGTAAACGGCCAAAGCCTTGATCTATATTATAAAATAAAGGCATTACACCATAATATCTCTGTTCAAACGGGCATTGGTAGGAAAGAACAAAGAAGAAAATCTCCAGTCTTGCCTGGGACAATTTGTCCTATATTATTGCAACTTTAAAGTGGCATAATCCAGTGAAATAGATTACCTACTATTACATTTATACCTTTGGTTATATCCTTGGTAATTTACACTTTACAGAATTCCTTTGTCTCTTTCCAATGATGCTAGGATGACGAATCATAACAGGTTTACAATCTCCCATATTTCCTGCCTGCATTCAACTATCAAAAATACTCTACAGTTCAAGCTAAGGTTAGTAACATATCAGAAGAGGGCTAAACACCTAGCAACCAAATTAGCTAAATAACAAGTATAAAACACAAGCTAACTAATAAGGAAACTCAAGAAAAAAAGGAGCTAGAAGTGCAGTGCTCTATACTATTAGTTAGGTATTATCTTAGCAACATACAAAATGACCATAATGTTGTAATCTAAAAATAAAATAATGCCATTTATATAATAGGATATCCTCCTTATGATTAAGCAACATGAAGAGGAGGAAAGGATGCTTGAGCCGAGATTCCACTTTTCAGACATAACTTATTCCATAATTGCAAATCATAATTTAATCAGAATAGTGACAAAGAACCTCTTTGATGATATCATCCAGAAGTAACTAATGGAATCAGTATTCATAAAGATGGAGAAACAGGATTATCAGACGAAACAACGGTGCTAAATCCATCCGCTTTTATTTCATTAGTCTTAATTAGGGTAAAGGTGTCTTGTCCCAATTAAACCTGGATTACATAGATTACCAATCACAAAAATTTCACCCAATTTGCTTAACTTTAGAAATTTACTAAAATTGGGAGTTGTTGGGTATCCATGAAAGCAATGTAATTATCAATTACCTGTGGTGAGACATTTCTAGCTTGAACCACCGCCAGATTAATTATATCCTTTTTGTAGTTTTCGCATGCTAACACTTTATCTATATCAGTTACTTGTGAATTTTTAAAAGTCTGAGAATTTCATATGCTTAATTCTAATCTTAGAGATCTCTCATATACAGGTGCTATAAAAGTAATAGCAAAATGAACCAGAGTAAATTGGGCTTAGAGCGACCACACATGTAAACTTTAAACACAAGCCCTCTCTAAAGAAAGGAGTAGAATTTTAGTCAACTCAGATGAGAGTATAGAACATAGCAGAGTACGAAATACACAATGCTTAGTACTAATAACCTTTATATATATTTCATTGTATGTTGTCACTTCTGTTTACAGAAGATTGTTGATCATCACTTACATACCAACATATATACTATTACCATGTTGATTTACAGACTATATACTAAAGGCTAATTCCGAAGGACAGGCATCTAGGCTAAATTATGCGTAGTATCAAAATCGCTACCAAAATTAACATTAAGGATTTCTAAAATATACTAATTAACCAGAAGCTAGCACCTATCTAGCTTGACCCCTTCCTTCCTTCCAAAACACCATAATCACATCCGCCATGTCGTTTGGATGCTCGAATTGGAAATTTAGAGGAAATATGTAGTTGTGTTTCATCTTGCTTGATTTCTCTGAATTTGGAGTGATGAATTCCAGATCATTCAGATTGTCAAAAGACACCCTCGACTTGATATAAGCATTGAAACGGTGAAGGTAGCTGAGGAGCCAGTCTTTATTTTCCTCTATGATGATCCCTTGCCAATGCAGAAGAATATGCAGGCTTGCCTCCATTTTTGGCCATTCTTTATAGAAGGCAAGGTTTTCTCGGATAACAGGGACTGGCGACAAGGAGCTGTGGTAAGGTCCGGGTGCCCTACAGGAAGACTCATGTATCTTTCGGGGAGGGGCATCCTAAACTTGTCATCTATGTTGAATACTGCTTTTTCCAGACCCTTTCTCCATGATGGGACAAACAGATTATGACAGAGATTGACTATGTCGTTTGCCTCTATTTTAGCTCTTACCAAACATCCGATGAAGGACCTGATAATGTCACCATTGGTCCTCTAGGTATATTGATAATTGAACACTCCCTCTCCTAGAGCTCTGCAAATAGCAAAGCGTGTCATGTCATCCACTGAATTTAAGAGATGGTTCCACCTTTCTGGTTTTATCGACCCACAAAAGGCCATAGTCTGATTCTTAGAGGCATGAAACAGGTGAATGTTGGATTCCATGATTACATCGGGAAATTAGGGATGGGAAAAATTGGCAAAATTACCTATAAATAATCAAAGGGAAACTTCTAGACGAGATCATAAGCTATACACTCTCTTAAGCCTTTTAATGAAAAAGTCAAAGCTTACCTATGCAACGCACTTGACATAGAATCTTCGCTTAAGGGGAGATCATAATACAAGATTGTGATATGCCAGCATGCTACGGCTTACACAACAATGATGACAAGGGTACCTATATCATTTAGACTATACTTCATATACTCGTGATACCAAGATAGGTTACCTAAGATATTAAAATTAGTAAAGCGAAGATGACAGAAAAGGTTCTTTAGTGCGGTCACTAAAGAAGGGGATAGCTAAGAACTATTGATTGGCATACATTAACTATGGAGACTTAAAATATACCCTTCTATTAAGACAACTATTAGTTCTCATTTGAGTATTCCTTATTGACAAGCAGGGAATTGACTCCATCTGCTCCTAAATTAGCTAGTTGATCTGCCAAATGATTTCCTTCCCTATAAATGTGACAAATCCTATATTCTTCCAACTTATCCAATACAAGGAGAATATCTTCTAGATGCGAGTTTAGGATCCAGTTAGGGGTTGATCTTTTCCTAATAGCATTTAAGATAATTTGAGAGTCACCTTCAATGATAACTTTGGGTAAATTGAGCTTAAGGCATAACTGAATCCCTTGGTGAAGAGCCTCCAATTCTGCTATATTATTTGAGGTGGGTTGGATAGGCATAGCTCTTTTGGCTATCCAAGTTCCTGCCTCATTATTAATGATGCATCCAATCCCAGCTATACCTGGGTTACCGTGCGCAGCTCCATCAAAATTCAGCTTAAACCATCCACTCGGTGGAGGCTCCCACTTGTAGATTTTCCTAGCCTCTAAACTTTTCTTAATGTAGGTAAGGGGGGGGTTAATCAATTTTGACCATCGCTTCTTCATGAGGCCGTCCCAATCTGAAAAGGAACCTTCCTCTAGTCTTGAATTACTTAAGTGTGAGTTGACCAATTCTACTATACTAGCTTCAATTTTGACAATAAATTCTGTCGGATTGAGTTCCAAGTTTTGGAAAATACGTTGATTCCTCTCCTTCCAGATTTCCCAAATAATGATGGAAGGGGAAATGTTCCAAAGTTTACTATAGACTCCCTTGACCATATTCGTGGGCCAGTCAAAAAGCAAGTCAACCACGGAATTCGGAAGAGGTGTAGACCAGCCTAGCATCCACCTAATCCATTCCCAACAACTTTGAGAGAAAAAACATTTAAACAAAAGATGGTCAACATTTTCAGCATTACATTGGAAAAGGGTACACCTGAAGGGACCCTGAAATCCAAGCATGTATAGTCTATCCATAGTTAGGATCCTCTTTTGGATAGCTAGCCAAAGAAAAAATCTGACTTTAGGTAGACAAGAGGGATCCCAACATAGTTGTGATGGGATGTCCACAAACTCTGGTTGTTTTGCTATGACAATAGCCCTATTACCATTACTGACAGAGTATTGTCCATCATTGTCAGTGGCCCAAATTAAGGTATCCTCTCTGTTTGTTAGTTTGATATTTCTACCTTCCAATAGCTTATCAAAGCTTTCATAAATATCATCTTCAAAACCTAACCCTTTGATCGATTTCCAAGACCATTTTGGTGAGCCTTCTGATTCTACCAGAATTTTGTAATCTTTAACTCTATTTCCCCAAAGAGTTTTTATTTTATTCTGGAGGTTCGAGTCATTGAGTTGGATAGCAAGAGGTGGTTTACCATCCCAGGAGTCCTCCTAGAATAGGGCTTCATCACCCAAACCTACATCCCATGTTAGACATTTATGAACTAGACTACGACATCTTAACATAAAGTTCCAGCATTCTGACCCTTTGGGAGGAGAGACAATTCTAAAAATTGAAAGTGGATCCTCTGGGATGAGATATTTATTGTAGAGTATCTTAGCCCATTTTTTATTATATTCTTTGTAGAGATGCCAAATAAGTTTTGCACCCAAAGCTTCATTTTTCCATTGAAGGTTTTTGACCCCTAGACCCCCAAGTTCTTTGGGTTTACAAATATGCTCCCACTTGATGAGAGCCCACTTATTTTCTTCGTCCCTATCATTCCAAAGAAATTTCCTCATCTTGGACTCAAATTTCTTAAGATTTTGCTTAGAAAGAGGGAGACTAGAAAGTGGGTAAGTAGGAATGGCTGACAGTACTACCCTAATCTTGGTGCATTCGCCTGCCTTAGTTAGCCATTTATCTTTCCATGTATCTAGTTTGGAATCTAGTTTTACTAAGGTATCATCCCACACTTTACTTGATTTAGAACCTTTCTCTAAAGCAATACCAAGATATTTGCAGGGGAAGGTTCCTTTCTTATAACCCATGATCTAGCAAATTTTCTCCTCTACTTCTTTCTTTGTGTTTATAAAGAAAATTTTAGATTTGTGATCATTGAATTTCTGACCTGAGGCTTCCACATACAGGTTAATAATGCTTTTGAGTGATCAAGCTTCAGCAGTCATACTTTTTTCGGGTAATATGGTATCATCAGCAAACTGTTGATGGGTTATATTAGATAAATTTTTGGAGACTGTGATACCTGAGATCTGCTGACTGCTATATGCATCCTGAACAACTCTTCCAAAGGCTTCCTCCATAATAATAAATAGTGAAGGGGATAGGGGGTCCCCTTGTCTAATTCCTCTAGATATGTCGAAAAAACTTTCTGGTGTTTCGTTAATGAGAACTGAAATTTTAGGAGTAGAAATAAATTTAAAAATTAGGTTAATCCACTGATGTGAGAACCCAAATGCCTCTAATTTTCTACATAAGAACCTCTAGTCCACCATATCATATGCTTTTTGGATATCTAGTTTCATAAGCATACAGGCTTCTTTGTTTATTCGTGTAGAGTGAATCATTTCTTGAATGGTGATGATGCCATCTAGAATGGATCTACCTGGCATAAAACC
The DNA here is from genome assembly GCA_028749045.1 of Cupressus sempervirens. Classification (NCBI taxonomy): domain Eukaryota; kingdom Viridiplantae; phylum Streptophyta; class Pinopsida; order Cupressales; family Cupressaceae; genus Cupressus; species Cupressus sempervirens. Next base: position 464,168,596 of record CM053791.1, on the reverse strand, counting down.
AGTTTGTTCCTCTGAGATAATCTTAGGGAGGATCTTTTTGAATCTGTTTGCTATAATCTTGGAAAATATTTTATAGACAATATTGCATAAAGCTATTGGTCTATAATCTCTTGGGGAATCCAGATCAGACTTCTTAGGGATCAATGCAATGAAGGAGTAGTTAATTTCAGCTAGGAGAGAGCCTCCATTTCTGGAAGCTTCGATAGCTTTGCAAAGGTCAACACCTATGATATCCCAAAATTTTTGGAAAAAGAATGCCTGGAATCCATTAGAACCCAGAGATTTATCCGGATTCATGTTGAAAACCACATTCTTGACTTCTTCTAAGGTGATAGGTTTGTTCAGATCAATGTTATCCTACTGATCAACAACTTTAGGAATGACTTTCAGAAGGCTAGTTTGCGCTCTATAGTTTGAGCCATTCTGGTTATTAAGTAAGTTTTTGAAGTGATTAACTAAGATGTCTGCAATTTCTCCTAGCTTTTCAGTTGAAATTCCTTGCTTATTTTTGACACTCGTGATTCTGTTCTTTGCTCTGTTGTAAATGGTTGAGTTATTAAAGAATTTAGTATTGTGGTCACCTTCTGCCAGCCATCTTTCTCTCAATTTTTGTCTCCAGAATATCTCTTCTTTGGTTAGAATATTTTCTTGTTTGGCTAACAATTCTTTTTCCAAAAGATAACTCTTATTATCCATACATTTTCTAATCACTTCCGAGTTAAGTTCTTTAAGTTGGTTTTCTATATCCAATTTTACTTTGGAAATGTTGTTAAACTGTTCTTTATTCCATCTTAGGATATGTTCCTTAAGAATTTTTAATTTGTTAACGAAGATGAACATTTTAGACCCTGTGAAGCTCTCTTGGTCCCACCAAGATTTTATATTATTGAGAAAATTAGGATCTAGGAACCACATCTTCTCACATTTGAATGGGTTTCTGATCGGTTTAAGGGGCTCTATGAATTCAAATCTAACCAAAAAATGATCTGATCCTGCAGTAGGTAGAATAGTAGAATGAAAATTAAGGTTGTAGGAATCAAGATCCCCTTTAAGCAAAAATCTATCGAGTTTCTCTGTTATGTAAGCGAAGTCTTTTCTTCTATTGTTCCATGTATATATGCCATTATTGGTAGGAGTGTCAAATAGATTAAAATCGATACACCATTCTTTAAATGTTTTAGAAGCTTGCGATAGCATCTGAATACCATCTACCTTTCATTGAGGTTAAGGATGGTATTAAAGTCTCCTCCTAATAAAAACAATTTGTTATTATGACTATGCAAGAGTTGACCAATTTCTTCCCATACTAGTTTTTTATCAATATTGCTAACCGAACCATACACATTAATGATAATGAAAATAAGTTTTGATTTTAATCTTTGTACTTTACCACTGATCCAATTATTGGAGCTATTAAGGATGCCCAAACTAACCTTCCTGGGATCCCAGAGGATTCCCAGTCCCCCTGATGCCCCTGAAGATTCTTGAACTTAGACCGCCAGACTCCAATCATCCTGCTAAACTTATCTATTTTTACAGACTTTAATTTAGATTCTTGAATAAGAACAATATCCGAGTTAAAACTTTTTAGGTTATGTTTTAATAACCTTTTTTTGCTAGGGGCGTTGAGACCCCTAGCATTCCAAGTAGTAATCTTCATACCTGACCGGGAAGGTGCTTCCCCTTCCCATTGTGGAAAATTTGATCAATCTTCTATTGTTCTTTGCTCAGACCTTCTGCTTCTCGAAGTAATTTAAGAGATTTCCTGCCTCTTTTACCCTTTATTCTACCACAATTTGGTGATTTAGGTCCTTATTGGAACATATAGATACCTAGCTGATCCAGGTTTACTTCTGCTATCTGTGTTGTATCCTTTTTTCCTATTATGGATTGATCCTCCTCTTTTGGTTCAACTTCTGATAGAATTTGTTTAGCTACACTCTTCTGACTGATGAATTCTGTTGCCAAGTCTTCCATTTGCATATCTATTATATCTCTTCTGAGATCTGCATAAGTGTAATCCTCACCCCCTAACTGTAAAATTTGTTGAATAAGCTCTTCCTTCTGCTCTGCTGTAGTATTGTCACAATCTTCAGGGCTGAAAGCTAGGACTAATTCATCAGTGAGCTGATTAATCTTCTCCCCTTCTTCCTTTGACATATCTAGTGCGATGTTATATCTATCTGAGAAATTTTCCTTGTTCAAGAATTCCTGAAATTCTTTGATTGTTAACACAGCTTCTTTGTCACTGTCTTTATCTTGATCCTAAAGTCTATTATTAGGAGTGAATGGAGAGCTGCAGGTAGCTACTAGAGTTTGCCAAAACTTTTTTTTTTCTTTGGGCTTCTCTAACATGCTATGCACAATCCTTGGCTGATTAGGTTTTGGTGAGCTTACATCCTTTTGAGTTTCTTGAATACTGCTATCCCTACACGAAGTCAATAGCATGCAATTTTCCATCTCTTCTACTTGATTTTCTTGGAAATCTTCTGGATCATCTATTTTTTGAGGATCATGGATCTTTCCCTGTTGAAAATCTTTGCTTTTTGTGGCTATAGTTCTCTTATAATCCTTGTGTTGTTTACCAGTTGGTTCTTCCATTTCTTTGTTGCAATTCCTTCTAATGCTTGAAAACTATTTCTTTAAACTGTCAGATCCACTTTTATTAGTCTTGTGTTTCTTTCTTCGAGCTCCTATTTCTTTAAATTTCTTGTCATTTTTAGGGGAAGCACCCTTCTTCATTACCCTTATATCCTTTGTTGAATCCTCTTTTGAGACTATTGGTGAGCTTACTGTCTTATTCAAGATTATACTTTTCAATGAATTCCTCTGCCCTGTCTAAGGAGCTTGAACGATCTGTAAATCTGGATGTTTGATTTGTTTTTCTTGGTTTTTGTTTCTGCTGACAATCTTAGAACTTAGCTTTGGAAAATTGTTCTTGAAGTTCGTGTTAAGGGGAAGGACCTCAATGTTGTTACTATGTTTACTATCAGATTTTAAAATATCAATGACTTTCCTTTTATAAGCTTGAAAGCTTATAACATAGGAGGCTTTCTTGGTAATAATTTTCTTTTGAAACTCTAAACGGTGATTGATATACAGATTAATGAGAATTTTTACACTATTGCAACTAAAAAAAGAAGCATCAATAGCAATAACTTTACCTATTGCAGAGCCTATCTTAATAATAATGTCAACATCACATAGCTCCGGAGGGAGAGATACCATGGAGAACCATAACAGAATCATGCAATCCACCCTATCTATATGGAAATTTGGAAGCCATTCTAAAAATTTTACACGTAAACCTTTAAAGAAACATTCAGAGACAACAATAAATTCTTTTTTAATCGATTCTTATTGACATTTAAAAAACAAAGTGTTTTCATCGTGGTGGAAAATACTTACCTATTCGTGGCAATTACCCGATAGCCAATCCATTAGGGGATGGATATCTTTGGGAGGACCAGTCCAAATGGCAAAGATCCCTTTTGATTGACATTCAGACCAAGAATTATCAATATCTTCGATGGTGATGTGAATAGGTTTATCAAGGGGGTTTGATCGCAGTGTTTCGGGAGAGTACTTGCAGATGGATGATTGGGGATTTTGGGTATGCCGTTTGTGAGGAGGTATATAAGATGCAGGGGAGGCTGATTTCATATCAAATTCACCAAATGAAAGGCTAGAATAAGATACGGTGCTCCTTTGTACAATTTAAGATACGGATGGGTTTGGATAAGAATACTTCGTCATATTAAAAATACTGATCTGTCTATCAAGCTTATCTACTGTAAAAATAGGCAATTGTGGGCGGCTTCCATGTTGATCTTTGCAATCAGAGGGGGCTTCTGTATTGGTTTTGGCTACTAGAAGCCCTTCATCCTGACTCAAGTTAATTATTGCTGCTGTAGATTTGTCCAGTGCTCTAAATCTGTTGGTCGTAGGGACCTCGAACCTTGCATCTATAGTTCCAAATGTTTTGTAATGAGTCTTGCTTTGGTTCACTGGAGAGCATCCTTGCCTGGTTATTTCGATTACGTGAGAGTTCCTAGGGTCTCTCCTTCTATCCCTCTGTCCTCAATTCGGGCCTGAATGAAGCATTGGAATTTTTGCTATCGACATATTCGTAGAGCAGAATAATTTGCTTATATTACAATGAGACACGTTCGATTTAACTCATTTTTTATCAATAGTGAACTGGAAATTTCCCCTTTTGAACTAAAGAGAGATTTTGTTGAGATATTTAATTTAACAAAAATGAGATATGCTCTCATAATTACTTTTTCTATTTAACTAAATAATCTTTAATTAATTAGAGACACTTTTCTTATTTACTTAAATAACTTCATTTAATTAATTAGGAATGGCTTCTCATTTAATTAAATAACTTTGTTTAATTAATTAGAAGTAAGTACTCCATTTAATTAAGTAATTTTGTTTAATTATTTAAAAATTCTTTTCGAAACTGGTCAACTCAAGTCAACCGTGGTTAAATCTAGTCAACTTTTGGTCAAACTTGATCTTTGCATATGTGAATATGAGAAAATGCGAGTATGAATTCCAGCAACAATTCGATGCAAATTCTCATTCAAACTTTGAAAATGAAGAGATGAGGGTCTCTTAAATAGACTTTCCTAGAATTCATCAACGGTTGAGATCGATTTCAATCAATGGTCAGGATTAAAGGTGAAGTTCAGTCATAAAGGAAGATTTCCAAATTAAAGGGAGTTAACAGATTTAATTTGAGTAAAATAAAGAGTTCACTAATTCAATTTGAGTAGAAAAGGAGTTAACTGATTTAACTCATTTTTGATCAATAGTAAGCTGGAAATTTCCCTTTTTGAACTGAAGAGAGATTTTGTTGAGATATTTAATTTAATAAAATGAGATATTCTCTCATAATTATCTTTTATATTTAATTAAATAACCTTTAATTAATTAGAGACACTTTTCTTATTTAATTAAATAACTTCATTTAATTAATTAAGAATGACTTCTCATTTAATTAAATAAATTTGTTTAATTAATTAGAAGTAAGTACTCCATTTAATTAAATATTTTCGTTTAATTATTTCAAAATTCTTTTCGAAACTAGTCAACTCAAGTCAATCGTAGTTACATTTGGTCAACTTTTCATCAAATTTGATCTTTTCGTATGTGAATATGAGCAAATGTGAGTATGAATTCCAGCAACAATTCGATGCAAATTCTCATTCAACCTTTCAAAATGAAAAGATGAGGGTCTCTTAAATAGAGTTTTCTGGAATTCATCAATGGTTGAGATCGATTTCAATCAACAGTTAGGATTAAAGGTGAAGTTTAGTCATAAAGGGAGATTTCCAAATTAAAAGGAGTTAACAGATTTAATTTGAGTAAAATAAGGAGTTAACTGATTCAATTTGAGTAGAAAAAGGAGTTAACTAATTTAACTCATTTTTGATCAATAGTGAACTAGAAATTTCCCTTTTTGAACTGAAGAGAGATTTTGTTGAGATATTTAATTTAATAAAATGAGATATGCTCTCATAATTACTTTTTCTATTTAATTAAATAATCTTTAATTAATTAGAGACACTTATCTTATTTAATTAAATAACTTCATTTAATTAATTAGGAATGGCTTCTCATTTAATTAAATAACTTTGTTTAATTAGGTAGAAGTAAGTACTCCATTTATTTAAATAATTTCGTTTAATTATTTCAAATTTCTTTTCGAAACTAGTCAACTCAAGTCAACTGTGGTTAAATCTGGTCAACTTTTGATCAAACTTGATCTTTGTGTATGTGAATATGAGCAAATGTGAGTATGAATTCTAGCAACAATATGATGCAAATTCTCATTGAACCTTTCAAAAACAAGAGATGAGGGTCTCTTAAATAGACTTTCTTGAAATTCATCAACGGTTCAGATCGATTTCAACCAATGGTAAGGATTAAAGGTGAAGTTCAGTCATAAAGGGAGATTTCCAAATTAAAGGGAGTTAACAGATTTAATTTGAGTAAAATAAGGAGTTAACTGATTTAATTTGAGTAGAAAAAGGAGTTAACTGATTTAACTCATTTTTTATCAATAGTGAACTGGAAATTTCCCTTTTTGAACTGAAGAAAGATTTTGTTTAGATATTTAATTTAATAAAATGAGATATGCTCTCATAATTAATTTTTCTATTTAATTAAATAATCTTTAATTAATTGGAGACACTTTTATTATTTAATTAAATAACTTCATTTAATTAATTAGGAATGGCTTCTCATTTAATTAAATAACTTTTTTTAATTAGTTCGAAGTAAGTACTCCATTTAATTAAATAATTTCGTTTAATTATTTTAAAATTCTTTTCAAAACTAGTCAACTCAAGTCAACTGTGGTTAAATCTGGTCAACTTTTGGTCAAACTTGATCTTTGCGTATGTGAAAATGAGCAAAATATGAGTATGAATTCTAGCAACAATTTGATGCAAATTCTCATTCAACCTTTCATAATGAAGAGACGAGGGTCCCTTAAATAGACTTTCTTGAAATTCATCAACGGTTGAGATCGATTTTAATCAGCGGTCAGGATTAAAGGTGAAGTTTAGTCATAAAGGGAGATTTTCAAATTAAACGGAGTTAATAGATTTAATTTGAGTTAAATAAGGAGTTAATTGATTCAATTTGAGTAGAAAAAGGAGTTAACTGATTTAAATCATTTTTGATCAATAATGAACTGAAAATTTCCCTTTTTGACCTGAAGAGAGATTTTGTTGAAATATTTAATTTAATAAAATGAGATATTCTGTCATAATTCCTTTTTCTATTTAATTAAATAATCTTTAATTAATTAGAGACACTTTTCTTATTTAATTAAATAACTTCATTTAATTAATTAGGAGTGGCTTCTAATTTAATTAAATAACTTTGTTTAATTAGTTAGAATTAAGTACTCCATTTAATTAAATTAATTTGTTTAATTATTTAAAAATTCTTTTCAAAACTAGTCAACTCAAGTCAACTGTGGTTAAATCTGGTCAACTTTTGGTCAAACTTGATCTTTGCGTATGTGAATATGAGCAAATGTGAGTATGAATTCTAGCAACAATTCGATGCAAATTTTTATTCAACCTTTCAAAATGAAGAGATGAGGGTCTCTTAAATAGACTTTCCTAAAATTCATCAACGATTGAGATCGATTTTAATCAACGGTCAGGATAAAAGGTGAAGTTCAGTCATAAAGGAAGATTCTTAAATTAAAGGGAGTTAACAGATTTAATTTGAGTAAAATAAGGACTTAACTGATTCAATTTGAGTAGAAAAAGGAGTTAACTCATTTAACTCATTTTTGATCAATAGTGAACTGGAAATTTCCCTTTTTGAACTGAAGAGAGATTTTGTTGAGATATTAAATTTAATAAAATGAAATATGCTCTCATAATTACTTTTTCTATTTAATTAAATAATCTTTAATTAATTAGAGACACTTTTCTTATTTAATTAAATAGATTTATTTAATTAATTAGGAATGGCTGCTCATTTAGTTAAATAACTTTGTTTAATTAATTAGAAGTAAGTACTCCATTTAATTAAATAATTTTGTTTAATTATTTCAAAATTCTTTTCAAAACTAGTCAACTCAAGTCAACCGTGGTTAAATTTAGTCAACTTTTGGTCAAACTTGATCTTTGCGTATGTGAATATGAGCAAATGTGAGTATGAATTTCAGCAACAATTCGATGCAAATTCTCGTTCAACCTTTCAAAGTGAAGAGACGAGGGTCTCTTAAATAGACTTTCTTGGAATTCATCAACGGTTGAGATCGATTTCACTCAACCGTCAGGATTAAAGGTGAAGTTCAGTCACAAAGGGAGATTTCAAAATTAAAGGGAGTTAACAAATTTAATTTGAGGGAAATAAGGAGTTAAATGTTTCAATTTGACTATAAAAAGGAGTTAACTGATTTAACTCATTTTTGATCAATAGTGAACTGAAAATTTCCCTTTTTGAACTGAAGAGAGATTTTGTTGAGATATTTAATTTAATAAAATGAGATATGCTCTCATAATTACTTTTTCTATTTAATTAAATAATCTTTAATTAATTAGAGACACTTTTTTTATTTAATTAAATAACTTCATTTAATTAACTAGGAGTGCCTTCTAATTGAATTAAATAACTTTGTTTAATTAGTTAGAAGTAAGTACTCCATTTAATTAATTAATTTCGTTTAATTATTTCAAAATGTTTTTTTGAAACTAGTCAACTCAAGTCAACCGTGGTTAAATCTGATCAACTTTTGGTCAAACACGATCTTTGTGTATGTGAATATGAAAAAATGTGAGTATGATTTCAGCAACAATTCGATGCAAATTCTCATTCAACTTTTCAAAATGAAGAGATGAGGGTCTCTTAAATAGACTTTCCTGGAATTCATCAACGGTTGAGATCGATTTCAATCAATGGTCAGGATTAAAGATGAAGTTCAGTCATAAAGGGAGATTTTCAAATTAAAGGGAGTTAACATATTTAATTTGAGTAAAATAAGGAGTTAACTGATTCAATTTAAGTAGAAAAAGGAGTTAACTGATTTAACTCATTTTTTATCAATAGTGAACTAGAAATTTCCTTTTTGTACTAAATAGAGATTTTTTTGAGATATTTAATTTAATAAAATAAGATATGCTCTCATAATTAATTTTTTAATTTAATTAAATAATCTCTAATTAATTAGAGACACGTTTTTTATTTAATTAAATAACTTCATTTAATTAATTAGGAATGGCTTCTCATTTAATTAAATAACTTTGTCTAATTAGTTAGAAGTAAGTACTCCATTTAATTAAACTATTTTGTTTAATTATTTCAAAAAAAAATTCGAAACTAGTGAACTGAAGTCAGCCATGGTTAAATCTGGTCAATTTTTGGTCAAACTTGATCTTTGCGTATGTGAATATGAGCAAATGTGAGTATGAATTCCAGCAAAAATTCGATGCAAATTCTCAGTCAACCTTGTAAAATGAAGAGATTCGGGTCTCTTAAATACATTTTCTTGAACTTCATCAACGGTTGATATTGATTTCAATCAACGGTCAGGATTAAAGGTGAAATTTACTCATAACGGGAGATTTTCAAATTAAAGGGAGTTAAGAGATTTAATTTGAGTAAAATAAGGAGTTAACTGATTCAATTTGAGTAGAAAAAGGAGTTAACTGATTTAACTCATTTTTGATCAATAGTGAACTGAAAATTTCCCTGTTTGTACTAAAAAGAGATTTTGTTGAGATATTTAATATAATAAAATGAGATATGCTCTCATAATTACTTTTTCTATTTAATTAAATAATCTTTAATTAATTAGACACGCTTTTCTTATTTAATTAAATAACTTCATTTAATTAATTAGGAATGGCTTCTCATTTAATTAAATAACTTTGTTTAATTAATTAGAAGTAAGTACTCCATTTAATTAAATAATTTTGTTTAATTATCTCAAATTTTTTTTCGAAACTAGTCAACTCAAGTCAACCGTGGTTAAATCTGGTCAACTTTTGGTCAAACTTGATCTTTGCGTATGTGAATTTGATCAAATGTGAGTATGAATTCCAGCAAAAATTCAATGCAAATTCTCATTCAATCTTACAAAATGAAGAGATGAGGGTCTTTTAAATAGACTTTCCTGTAATTTATCAACGGTTGAGATCAATTTTAATCAACGGTTAGGATCAAAGGTGAAGTTCAGTCATAAAGGGAGATTTTCAAATTAAAGGGAGTTAACAATTTTAATTTGAGTAAAATAAGGAGTCAACTGATTCAATTTGAGTAGAAAAAGGAGTTAACTGATTTAACTCATTTTTCATCAATAGTAAACTGGAAATTTCACTTTTTGAACTGAAGAGAGATTTTGTTGAGATATTTAATATAATAAAACGAGATATGCTCTCATAATTACTTTTTCTATTTAATTAAATAATCTTTAATTAATTAGAGACACTTTTCTTATTTAATTAAATAATTTCATTTAATTAATTAGGAATGGCTTCTCATTTATTTAATTAACTTTGTTTAATTAATTAGAAGTAATCCATTTAATTAAATAATTTCATTTAATTATTTCAAAAAAAATTTTGAAACTAGTCAACTCAAGTCAACTGTGGTTAAATCTGGTCAACTTTTAGTCAAACTTGATCTTTTCGTATGTGAATACGAGCAAATGTGAGTATAAATTCCAGCAACAATTCGATTCAAATTCTCATTCAACCTTTCAAAATGAAGAGATAAGGGTCTCCTAAATAGACTTTCCTAGAATTCATCAACGATTGAGATTGATTTCAATCAACGATCAGGATTAAAGATGAAGTTCAGTCATAAAGGGAGCTTTCAAATTTAAAGGGAGTTAACAGATTTAATTTGAGTAAAATAAGGAGTTAACTGATTCAATTTGAGTAGAAAAAGGAGTTAACTAATTTAACTCATTTTTTATCAATAGTGAACTAGAAATTTCCCTTTTTGAACTGAAGAGAGATTTTATTGAGATATTTAATTTAATAAAATGAGATATGCTCTCATAATTACTTTTTCTATTTAATAAAATAATCTTTAATTAATTAGAGACACTTTTCTTATTTAATTAAATAACTTCATTTAATTAATTAAGAATGGCTTCTCATTTACTTAAATAACTTTGTTTAATTAGTTAGAAGTAAGTACTCCATTTAATTAAATAATTTTGTTTAATTATTTCAAAATTCTTTTCGATACTAGTCAACTCAAGTCAACTGTGGTTAAATCTGGTTAACTTTTGGTCAAACTTGATCTTTGGGTATGTGAATATGAGCAAATGTGAGTATGAATTTCCACAACAATTCGATGCAAATTCTCATTCAACCTTTCAAAATGAAGAGATGAGGGTCTCTTAAAAAGACTTCCCTGTAAGTCATTAACGGTTGAGATCGATTTCAATCAACGGTCAGGATTAAAGGTGAAGTTCAGTCATAAAGGGAGATTTCCAAATTAAAGAAATTTAACAGATTTAATTTGAGTAAAATAAGGAGTTAAGTGATTCAATTTGAGTAGAAAAATGAGTTAACTGATTTAACTCATTTTTTATCAATAGTTAATTGAAAATTTTCCTTTTTGAACTGAAGAGAGATTTTGTTGAGATATTTAATTTAATAAAATGAGATATCCTCTCATAATTACTTTTTATGTTTAATTAAATAATCTTTAATTAATTAGAGACACTTTTCCTATTTAATTAACTAGCTTCATTTAATTAATTAGGAATGACTTCTCATTTAATTAAATAACTTTGTTTAATTAATTAAAAGTAAGTACTCTATTTAATTAAATAATTTTCTTTAATTATTTCAAAATTCTTTTCGAATCTAGTCAACTCAACTCAACAGTGGTTAAATCTGGTCAAATTTTGGTCAAACTTAATATTTGCATATGTGAATATGAGCAAATGTGAGTATGTATTCCAGCAAAAATTCGATGAAAATTCTCATTCAACCTTTCAAAATGAAGAGATGAGGGTCTTTTAAATAAACTTTCCTAGAATTCATCAACGTTTGAGATCGATTTCAATCAACAGTCAGGATTAAAGGTGAAGTTCAGTCATAAAGGGAGATTTCCAAATTAAAGGGAGTTAACAAATTTAATTTGAGTAGAATAAGGAGTTAATTGATTCAATTTGAGTAGAAAAAGGAGTTAACTGATTTAACTCATTTTTTATCAATAGTGAACTGAAAATTTCCCTTTTTGAACTGAAGAGAGATTTTGTTGAGATATTTAATTTAATAAAATGAGATATGCTCTCACAATTATTTTTTCTATTTAATTAAATAATCTTTTATTAATTAGAAACACATTTCTTATTTTATTAAATAACTTCATTTAATTAATTAGAAATGGCTTCTCATTTAATTAAATAACTTTGTTTAATTAATTAGAAGTAACTACTCCATTTAATTAAATAATTTTATTTAATTATTTCAAAATTCTTTTCAAAACTAGTAAACTCAAGTCAACTGTGGTTAAATTTGGTCAACTTTTGGTCAAACTTGATTTTTGCATATGTGAATATGAGCGAATGTGAGTATGAATTCCAGCAACAATTCGATGCAAATTCTCTTTCAACCTTTCAAAATGAAGAGATGAGGGTCTCTTAAATAGACTTTCTTGAAACTCATCAATGGTTGAGATCGATTTCAATCAACGGTCAGAATTAAAGGTGAAGTTCAATCATAAAAGGAGATTTCCAAATTAAAGGGGGATAATAGATTTAATTTGAGTAAAATAAGGAGTTAACTGATACAATTTGAGTAGAAAAAAGAGTTAACTCATTTAAGTCATTTTTGATCAATAGTGAACTAAAAATTTCCCTTTTTGAATTGAAGAGAGATTTTTTTGAGATATTTAATTTAATAAAATGAGATATACTCTCATAATTACTCTTTCTATTTAATTAAATAATCTTAAATTAATTAGAGACACTTTTCTTATTTAATTAAATAACTTCATTTAATTAATTAGGAATGGCTTCTCATTTAATTAAATAACTTTTTTTTAATTAATTAGAAGTAAGTACTCCATTTAATTAAATAATTTTTTTTAATTATTTGAAAATTATTTTCTAAACTAGTCAACTCAAGTCAACCGTGGTTAAATCTGGTCAACTTTTGATCAAACTTGATCTTTGCGTATGTGAATATGAGCAAATGTGAGTATGAATTCTAGCAACAATTTGATGCAAATTCTCATTCAACCTTTCAAAATAAAGAGATGAGGGTCTCTTAAATAGACTTTCATAGAATTCATCGACGATTGAGATCAATTTCAATCAATGGTCAGGATTAAAGGTGAAGTTCAGTCATAAAGGGAGATTTCTAAATTAAAGGGAGTTAACAGATTTAATTTGAGTAAAATAAGAAGTTAACTAATTCAATTTGAGTAAAAGAAGGAGTCAACTGAGTTAACTCATTTTTGATCAATAGTGAAGTGGAAATTTTCCTTTTTGAACTTATGAGTGATTTTGTTGAGATATTTAATTTAATAAAATGAGATATGCTCTCATAATTAATTTTGTTATTTTATTAAATAATCTTTAATTAGTTAGAGAAATTTTTCTTATTTAATTAATTACAAATGGTTTCTCATTTAATTTGATAACTTTGTTTAATTAATTAGAATTAAGTACTCTATTTAAATAAATAATTTTGTTTAATTATTTTAAAATTTTTTTCGAAACTAGTCAACTCTAGTCAACCATGGTTAAATCTGGGGTAACTTTTGGTCAAACTTTATCTTTGCGTATGTGAATATGAGCAAATGTTAGTATGAATTCTAGTAATAACTCAATGCAAATTCTCATTCAACCTTTCAAAATGAAGAGATGAGGGTCTTTTAAATAGACTTTCTTGGAATTCATCAACTGTTGAGATCAATTTCAATCAACGGTCGGGATTAAAGGTGAAGTTCAGTCATAAAGGGAGATTTCTAAACTAAAGGGATTTAACAGATTTAATTTGAGTAAAATAAAGAGTTAACTGATTCAATTTGAGTAGAAAAAAGAGTCAATTGATTTAACTCATTTTTGATCAATAGTGAACTGGAAATTTTCCTTTTTGAACTGAAGAGTGATTTTGTTGAGATATTTTTATTTTAATAAAATGAGATATTCTCTCATAATTACTTTTTCTATTTAATTAAATAATCTTTAATTAATTAGAGACACTTTTCTTATTTAATTAAATAACTTCATTTAATTAATTAAGAATGGCTTCTCATTTAATTAAATAACTTTTTTTAATTAATTAGAAGTAAGTACTCCATTTAATTAAATAATTTCATTTAATTATTTCAAAAAAAAATTTGAAACTAGTCAACTCAAGTCAACTGTTTTTAAATCTGGTCAACTTTTGGTCAAACTTGATCTTTGCTTATGTGAATATGAGCAAATGTGAGTATGAATTCTAGCAACAATTCTGTGCAATTTCTCATTCAACCTTTCAAAATGAAAAGATGAGGGTCTCTTAAATAAACTTTCCTGAAATTCATCAACAGTTGAGATCGTGTAATGTCCTGCCAAGGGATCCAAAGAATTAACTTAAAATTTTACGAAGTTTGGGAAGTTTTTTTTTTAAAAACATGAAAGTAAATACCACATATAACTTGTACATAATAACAGAAGCAATAACAATGTTCATCTAAAAGTAAACATAACATACATAACCAATTTCTTTCTTTAAGAATCCCTTAACGTTGAGTTACATCTAAACTAACTAATATACATAAATCCATCTAGTACAACATCCATATGAATAATAATGATAAGTCCAATGTTCATACATTACATTTCTAAATGCTCAATCATCCACTGTACATGTCATAGGGTATGAAGGCTTAAAAGAATATACATATGTGAAATAAGGTACATCATCCTATTCCAATCCATGATACATCAAAGTAGAGATAATCACATGATACATCATCATAAAAGGCATATACATCTATCATAAAGATAAAAAAAATAAACTAAGTGCATGGTTCCTCCCAACCGTTAATAGCATCATTAGACCATCGTCGATCCTAGCCATTCCTCCGTGCATAACATTTCAAAGCACCCAAGAGATCATCGGTATAAACATAGTAGGAATGTCACTCCTAAAACATCCTACTAACATACAAAGTAATGCATAGGATAGCATCATCTAACATATGCAAATCATCAATATAAGAAACATACCAATAAATACATCCATCATAAGGTATATCATCTATCATAATGCTGGAAGAGTGTAATGAAGATAAATACCAACCAAGAATGCTCTAGCCATGGTGTCTCCAATGGATCTCAAATGATAAGAGTGGAGAAAAACTACCACCTGACTGCGTGGAACCTAAGTGGTCCACTTCCATCGTGTTGAGGAGATAATGTCAAGTCCCAAACAGGCTATCTATAACACATAGCACAAATCTCTATAGTCTAGGAATCTTAAAAGTATACTAACTCAAAAGTTTCCATCACACACAAAATCGACATCTAATTCTCAGAGGCACACAATGACATGTAGGAACTTACTATGCAAGCGAGAAAGTGTCATCGCATTTGTCACGTACAAGTTATCTTGGTAGTTAGCTAAACTCCACAGGTCCATACTGATCTCATGCGGCCACTAGTATCCTCTCATACTGGCAAGGCATACTATGGAATGCAAGGTCACAACCATGCATCTCACTACTCCCATCCTAGCCTGTACAAGCGCTCAAGGCATGGGAGAGAAAAACACTTATCTTTTTAGGTTCATTCGGTTAAAATTAGGTGTGAATGTTATCACTTGTTAATCCAGCTTACAATGAGTTACCCTGGCAGCCTCTTAGGGCCCCGACCCCTATTGCAAGCCACTTCCTGACACTACATGCAGATATCCTACCCTAATGCTCATGGACTCATAAATCTCAAAATTAAAAAAGATAATCCATAATAAAATCGTCAAATATGCATGAAAGCATCAAATCTCCATGGGCAAACATCCATAGAAAATCATGAACACAACAGCTCTCTATTAGCAACTGAAGTATCACTGATAATCAAATGTATCCAATGGTTCTCAATAACCAAAATATATCTCAATCATATTGATTGAGGACTCCAAAAATGGTTGAGTCAAACATGTCACAACATGACATCATCAAGAATAAATTCACATCTCTGTCCCATCATGGTGACTAGAATATAATCAAGGATAACTTATCGATGACCAAAAATAATGGTTAAGTCAAGTGTCTCATAAATAAGAACCTCAACTATAACAATCAGTATTACAGCCAATACATAGAGCATTCCATCACATAATCATGGTTGGGTTTATAAAGATCGAGATTAAAACATCATCATGACATCACAATCACATAACTCTCAAGCCTCTGGTAGACGTCCTATAACTGGTCAACACTAGTCAACCCAAAACCCAAAACAATAGCATAAAGAATACACAATGTAAACACATGTTTTGGTTTTGCTAAGTTTTCAATTTCAAATGCAAAAGTCTTGGTTAACGTTTTCCAAACTCTATCAAGTGGAAAAATTTCACGTTTTACTTAACTCATGTATTTATTTGATAGATAAAAAGTTTCTCCATTAGACTCAATTTTCTAATTGATCTAATAATATTTAATTTATATAAACTTTGTTTGAAGATTGACATTTCCTATGAACAAAACTTTGATTATTTATTCTAATAATTAATCTTAATTAAAACTAAGTTTAATTAAATTAATTATTAATATCTCTTCATAATTGACAAGCTTAATAGCAATATTTTAAGTCATTAATAAGAGCGACCCCTTAATTGAGAATTTTATAATAATAATTTATAATTAATTATATATACATATATACTTATATACAGATATATATATATATATATATATATATATACAAATATTTATATATGTACATACATATAGATATATTTAATAGCATTTTATAATTAATAACATTTCAACATTTAAAAAAAAATCGAAACCCAAATCGCATATGAAATAACATTGTGGATTAAACCTTATATAATTTGAAACCCACATATGACTCAACGCGATTTAAAATTGCGCGGCTATTTAAAGTACCGCACCACAGGTACACTGAGGTCGCAGGTACTCTGCGATCTTGCAGGCCTGCAGTGGGTGGGGTATATGATTCCCGCCCAACATTTACATATATATCTTTTTAAAACGTTTTCAATGTAATGTTTTCTTTTTATAACATTTTTTTGAAACAAAATTGAAATCACAAATGTGTTTTAATGAGTATTACTACGATAACTCACTCAGCTTTCCAATTAATTATATATATATATATATATATATGCATATGTATGTATATATACATATGTATGTATATATACATATATATGTATATATATATGTGTATATATATATGTGTGTATATATATATATATACAAATATACGCAGGGTTTTATACAGTATAAATTTATATACGAAAATACAGATCTAAACTATATATATTTTTTCACAAAGAATATATATATATTTATAAATTTCTTACAATTATTTACTCTCTAAATTTTCTCTATAATTTTTTTTTTCAATGAATTTGGCTACAATTCAACCCTAGCCTCGTATTTTTTTTCCAGATCTATGCATGTAATATTCTCAAATAAATTGACTACCCAATAGAGAATGCATACAATAACAATAGAAAATTCCTCAGAAGACATATAGAAGACACGAAGAAGACAGGGAAATGAAAGATGTGGAAATAGCATAAATAAAATCACAAGAATCTACCCAGATTCTGATGCTAATTTTCTCTTCCTCAGAAATCCCACAGAGCAAGCTCCCTTCTTCAAAACTCTCGAATCCTCCAATGCTCCAATTGCACTCCAAACGCTATATCTAATCTTCTAAGAATGCCTGAACATAAAGAGCTCTCAGAAAACCTCTATAATGCTTCTTGAAACAGCTGGAAGGTGTCACCAACTAAGCATGGGTCTTTTCCAACCTTTTTGATGAATCATAGTGTTGTAGACACCTTGTGCTTAATTGATGCAGTAACCCCCGTGTTGTTGACACATGTTAATTCCTATGCAAGCTTATAACTCCAATTTACTTTTTAAATAATTTCTATTTAAATTTTATAACTTTTATTTAAATTTTTATATTTTTTATTATTATTATTTTATTTATTGCTTTATTATTATTTTATAATTATTATTAATTTTAATTTTTAGTTTTGTTTTATTTAATTCCTTTCCTCAATAATTCACATTTAATTAATTACAATCAAAATATCAAAGATCATGATATTTTATTAATTTTCTCAAATAAATAATTTATTAAGTAAATCTATTTATTAAGACTTAATTAATGGAAAATTCACCATAGACCTCCAAGATAAAATATGAAAACCCATCATAGAACAAATCATACAAAATCAATCTAAAGTGTTAAAAATCACGAAATATGTCATTCGACACATTCGGTGGGTATTCAACTCTAATACTTGTCCTAACTCACTAGGACAAATGGTTTTTAGGTTTGGGATTTGGACTTGAGAATTTATCTCCCTTCTCTTATCATTGAGATAGTATAATAGGATATGCTCATCCTAGCAATTCAGAGAAGTCGATACTCGGTACCTGCAACCTGCTGAAAAACCATGCATGTACCTACAATATATAATGCTAAGATAAATAGACAATGGAAGGAAGTGGTGCATCGTGTAGATTCCGACTAAGTAGGTGACTACGACTCCCTTCCTTAACCACATCAAAAATGCCATAAAATAAGAAAACACGCACACCATACACATGCAAGTATGGGGTAAGTAACCATAATAAAACACATGAGATAATAAACTATCTAACTAATCATCATTAATAACTGAAAATAATGTAATGATCATCATACATACATGAAATGTAAAGTCTAAATGATCTCATCATATATCAACTGAATCCATATCATAATATCTGATAGTGTCAAAAAAACACCACTAAACCATCAACATAAAACTAGTCTACATAGTCTGATAATAATAGCAACAATAAGTCTAGAAAAGATGTGAACGAGGGTAGGCACTAGAAGTGAACTGAAAATTTCCCTTTTTGAACTGAAGAGAGATTTTGTTGAGATATTTAATTTAATAAAATGAGATATGCTCTCATAATTACTTTTTCTATTTAATTAAATAATCTTTAATTAATTAGAGACACTTTTCTTATTTAATTAAATAACTTCATTTAATTAATTAGGAATGGCTTCTCATTTAATTAAATAACTTTGTTTAATTAATTAGAAGTAAGTACTCCATTTAATTAAATAATTTTGTTTAATTATTCCAAAATTCTTTTCGAAACTAGTCAACTCAAGTCAATCGTGGTTAAATCTGGTCAAATTTTGGTCAAACTTGATGTTTGCATATGTGAATATGAGCAAATGTGAGTATGAATTCCAACAACAATTCGATGCAAATTCTCATTCAACCTTTGAAAATGAAGAGACGAGGGTCTCTTAAATAGACTTTCCTAGAATTCATCAACGGTTGAGATCGATTTCAATCAACGGTCAGGATTAAAGGTGAAGTTCAGTCATAAAGGGAGATTTTCAAATTAAAGGGAGTTAACAAATTTAATTTGAGTAAAATAAAGAGTTAACTGATTCAATTTGAGTAGAAAAAGGAGTTAACTCATTTAACTCATTTTTATCAATAGTGAACGGGAAATTTCTCTTTTTGAACTGAAAAGAGATTTTGTTGAGATATTTAATTTAATAAAATGAGATATGCCCTCATAATTAATTTTTCTATTTAATTAAATAATCTTAAATTAATTAGAGACACTTTTCTTATTTAATTAAATAACTTCATTTAATTAATTAGGAATGGCTTCTCGTTTAATTAAATAACTTTGTTTAATTAATTACAATTAAGTACTCCATTTAATTAAATAATTTTGTTTAATTATTTAAAAATTCTTTTTGAAACTAGTTAACTCAAGTCAACCGTGGTTAAATTTGGTCAACTTTTGATCAAACTTGATCTTTCCGTATGTGAATATGAGCAAATCTGAGTATGAATTCCAGCAACAATTCGATGCAAATTCTCATTCAACCTTTCAAAATGAAGAGATGAGGGTCTCTTAAATAGACTTTCTTGGAATTCATCAACGGTTGAGATTAATTTCAATCAGCGGTCAAGATTAAAGGTGAAGTCAGTCATAAAGAAAGATTTCAAAATTAAAGGGAGTTAATGGATTTAATTTGAGTAAAATAAGGAGTTAACTAATTCAATTTGAGTAGAAAAAGGAATTAACTCATTTAACTAATTTTTTATCAATACTGAACTGGAAATATCCCTTTATGAACTGAAGAAAGATTTTGTGGAGATATTTAATTTAATAAAATGAGATATGCTCTCATAATTACTTTTAATATTTAATTAAATAATCTTTAATTAATTAGAGACACTTTTCTTATTTAATTAAATAACTTCATTTAATTAATTAGGAATTACTTCTCATTTAATTAAATAACTTTGTTTAAATAATTAGAAGTAAGTACTCCATTTAATTAAATAATTTTGTTTAATTATTTCAAAATTGTTTTCGAAACTAGTCCACTCAAGTCAACCATTGGTAAATCTAGTCAACTTTTGGTCAAACTTGATCTTTGATTATGTAAATATGAACAAATGTGAGTATGAATTCCAGCAACAATTCGATGCAAATTCTCATTCAACCTTCCAAAATGAAGAGATGAGGGTCTCTTAAATAGACTTTTTGGGAATTCATCAACGGTTGAAATCGATTTCAATCAGCAGTCAGGATTAAAGGTGAAGTTCATTCATAAAAGGAGATTTACAAATTAAAGGGAGTTAATAGATTTAATTTGAGTAAAATAAGAAGTTAACTGATTCAATTTGAGTAGAAGAAGGAGTTAACTCATTTAACTCATTTTAGATCAATATTGAACTGGAAATTTTCCTTTCTGAACTGAAGAGAGATTTTGTTGAGTTATTTAATTTAATAAAATGAGATATGCTCTCATAATTACTTTTTCTATTTAAATAAATAATCTTTAATTAATTAGAGACAGTTTTCTTATTTAATTAAATAACTTCAGTTAATTAATTAGGAATGGCTTCTCATTTAATTAAATAACTTTGTTTAATTAATTAGAAGTAAGTACTCTATTTAATTAAATAATTTTGTTTAATTATTTCAAAATTCTTTTCAAAACTAGTCAACTCAAGTCAACCGTGGTTAAATCTGGTCAACTTTTGGTCAAACTTGATCTTTGCGTATGTGAATATGAGAAAATGTGAGTATGAATTTCAGCAACAACTCGATGCAAATTCTCATTCAACCTTTCAAAATGAAGAGATGAGGGTCTCTTAAATAGACTTTTCAGAAATTCGTCAACGGTTGAGATCGATTTCAATCAGCGCTCAGGATTAAAGGTGAAGTTCAGTCATAAAGCGAGATTTCCAAATTAAAGGGATTTAACAGATTTAATTTGAGTAAGATAAGGAGTTAACTGATTCAATTTGAGTAGAAAAAGGAGTTAACTGATTTAACACATTTTTTATCAATAGTGAACTGAAAATTTCCCTTTTTGAATAGAAGAGAGATTTTGTAGAGATATTTAATTTAATAAAATGAGATTGCTCTAATAATTACTTTTTCTATTTAATTAAATAATCTTTAATTAATTAGAGACACTTTTCTTATTTAATTAAATAACTTCACTTAATTAATTAGGAATGGCTTCTCATTTAATTAAAGGACTTTGTTTAATTAATTAGAAGTAAGTACTCCAATTAATTAAATAATTTCGTTTAATTATTTCAAAATTATTTTTGAAACTAGTCAACTCAAGTCAACTGTGGTCAAATCTGGTCAACTTTTGGTCAAACTTGATATTTGCGTATGTGAATATGAGCAAATGTGAGTATGAATTACAGCAACAATTTGATGCAAATTCTCATTCAACCTTTCAAAATGAAGAGATGAGGGTCTCTTAAATAGACTTTCTTGGAATTCATCAACGGTTGAGATCGATTTCAATCAACAGTCAAGATTAAAGGTGACGTTCAGTCATAAAGAGAGATTTCAAAATTAAAGGGAGTTAACAGATTTAATTTGAGTAAAATAAGGAGTTAACTGATTCAATTTGAGTAGGAAAAGGAGTTAACTGATTTAACTCATTTTTTATCAATAGTGAACTAAAAATTTCCCTTTTTGAACTCAAGAATGATTTTGTTGAGATATTGAATTTACTAAAATGAGATATGCTCTCATAATTACTCTATCTATTTAATTAAATAATATTTAATTAATTAAAGACATGTTTCTTATTTAATTAAATAACTTCATTTCATTAATTAGGAATGGCTTCTCATTTAATTAAATGACTTTGTTTAATTTATTAGATGTAAGTACTCCATTTAAGTAAATAATTTCGTTTAATTATTTCAAAATTCTTTTCAAAATTAGTCAACTCAAGTCAACCGTGGTTAAATTTGGTGAACTTTTGGTCAAACTTGATCTTTGCGTATGTGAATATGAGCAAATGTGAGTATGAATTCCAGCAACAATTCGATGCAAATTCTCATTCAACCTTTCAAAATGAAGAGATGAGGGTCTCTTAAATAGACTTTCCTAGAATTCATCAATGGTTGAGATCGATTTCAATTAGCGGTCAGGATTAAAGGTGAAGTTCAGTCAGAAAAGGAGATTTCCAAATTAAAGGGAGTTAACAGATTTAATTTGATTAAAATAAGGAGTTAACTAATTCAATTTGAGTAAAAACAAGGAGTCATCTGATTTAACTAATTTTTGATCAATAGTGAACTAAAAATTTCCCTTTTTGAACTGGAGAGAGATTTTGTTGAGATATTTAATTTAATTAAATGAGATATGCTCTCATAATTACTTTATCTATTTAATTAAATAATCTTTAATTAATTAGAGACACTTTTCTTATTTATTTAAAAAACTTCATTTAATTAATTAGGAATGGCTTCTCATTTAATTAAATAACTTTGTTTAATTAAATAGAAGTAAGTACTCCATTTAATTAAATAATTTCGTTTAATTATTTCAAAATTCTCTTCGAAACTAGTCAACTCAAGTCAATCGTGGTTAAATCTGGTCAACTTTTGGTCAAACTTGATCTTTGCGTATGTGAATATGAGCAAATGTGAGTATGGATTCCAGCAACAATTCGATGCAAATTCTCATTCAATGTTTCAAAATGAAGAGATGAGGGTCTCTTAAATAGACTTTCCTGCAATTCATCAACAGTTGAGATTGATTTCAATCAAAGGTTATGATTAAAGGTGAAGTTTTGTCATAAAGGGAGATTTTCAAATTAAAGGGAGTTAACAGATTTAATTTGAGTAAAATAAGGAGTTAAGTGATTCAATTTGAGCAGAAAAAAGGAGTCAACTGATTTAACTCATTTTTTATCAATAGTAAACAGGAAATTTCCCTTTTTGAACTGAAGAGAGATTTTGTTGAGATATTTAATTTAATAAAATGAGATATGCTCTCATAATTACTTTTTTTTATTTAATTAAATAATCTTTAATTAATTAGAGACACTTTTCTTATTTAATTAATTAGGAATGGCTTCTCATTTAATTAAATAACTTTGTTCAATTAATTAGAAGTAAGTACTCCATTTAATTAAATAATTTTGTTTAATTATTTCAAAATTCTTTTCGAAACTAGTCAACTCAAGTCAACCGTGGTTAAATCTGGTCAACTTTTTGTCAAACTTGATCTTTGCGTATGTGAATATGAGCAAATGTGAGTATGAATTCCAGCAACAATTCGATGCAAATTCTCATCCAACCTTTCAAAATGAAGAGATGAGGGTCTCTTAAATAGACTTTCCTGCAATTCATCAACGGTTGAGATCAATTTCAATCAACGGTCAGGATTAAAGGTGAAGTTTAGTCATAAAGGGAGATTTTCAAATTAAAAGCAGTTAACAGATTTAATTTGAGTAAAATAAGGTGTTAACTGATTCAATTTGAGTAGAAAAAGGAGTTAACTGATTTAACTCATTTTTGATGAATAGTGAACTTGAAATTTTCTTTTTGAACTGAAGAGAGATTTTGTTGAGATATTTAATTTAATAAAATGAGATATGCTCTCATAATTACTTTTTCTATTTAATTAAATAATCTTTAATTAATTAGAGACACTATTCTTATTTAATTAAATAACTTCATTTAATTAATTAGGAATGGCTTCTCATTTAATTAAATAACTTTGTTTAATTAATTAGAAGTGAGTACTCCATTTAATTAAATAATTTCGTTTAATTATTTCAAAATTCTTTTTGAAACTAGTCAACTCAAGTCAACCGTGGTTAAATCTGGTCAACTTTTGGTCAAACTTGATCTTTGCATATGTGTATATGAGAAAATGTGAGTATGAATTCCAGCAACAATTCGATGCAAATTCTCATTCAACCTTTCAAAATGAAGAGATGAGGGTCTTTTAAATAGACTTTCCTGGAATTCATCAACGGTTGAGATCGATTTCAATCAACGGTCAGGATTAAAGGGGGAGTTCAGTCATAAAGGGAGATTTCCAAATTAAAGGGAGTTAATAGATTTAATTTGAGTAAAATAAGGAATTAACTCATTCAATTTGAGTAGAAAAAGGAGTTAACTGATTTAACTCATTTTTGATCAATAGTGAACTGGAAATTTCCCTTTTTGAACTGAAGAGAGATTTTGTTGAGATATTTAATTTAATAAAATGAGATATGCTCTCATAATTACTTTTTATATTTAATTAAATAATCTTTAATTAATTAGAGACACTTTTCTTATTCAATTAAATAACTTCATTTAATTAATTAGGAATGGCTTCTCATTTAATTAAATAACTTTGTTTAATTAATTAGAAGTAAGTACTCCATTTAATTAAATAATTTTGTTTAATTATTTCAAAATTCTTTTCGAAACTAGTCAATTTAAGTCAATCGTGGTTAAATTTGGTCAACTTTTGGTCAAAGTTGATCTTTGCGTATGTGAATATGAGCAAATGTGAGTATGAATTCTAGTAACAATTCGATGCAAATTCTCATTCAACCTTTCAAAATGAAGAGATGAGGGTCTCTTAAATAGACTTTCCTGGAATTCATCAACAGTTGAGATTGATTTCAATCAACGGTCAGGATTAAAGGTGAAGTTTAGTCATAAAGGGAGATTTCCAAATTAAAGGGAGTTAACAGATTTAATTTGAGTAAAATAAAGAGTTAACTGATTCAATTTGAGTAGAAAAAGGAGTTAACTAATTTTGCCATTCCCAAACTACGAGGGCAAAAATACACAAATATATATATATATATATATATTTTAAATGATTAATAATTAGAAAAGCTCTAAGTTTGAAAAGGTTGAGTTTAAAATCAAATGGTATGATTAGATCATCAAAATTAGGTCTAATTATTTTGAAACTTTTGTACTAAAAGATGTCATTTGATTAAAATAACCTTTCATCCACCATAAAACTCAGATTAAGATTTCAATTTTATTTACATCTATTCTTAAATATAATACATACTTAAACTTTATTTCTAAATAAAAATATCAATTCACTTTGTAATCTAAACAAAATCAACTATACTAACATTACTAGATACAGACATAAAACATACTAATTACAATATTGCGTAAAACTATACTTCATTAGAGATTAAAAAGGACTTCCTAAAGTCAAACTAATTAACTATTAAAGATCACGTGTATCAAAATTATAAATTAGTCATAAAGATATAATTACATTTAAATTTACAATCTAACTTAATTTAGTCATTTAATAAAACACAACTCATATTAACAACTACTAACATACATACTAAACAACTGAACTATAATTATCTTAATTTAAATATTTAATAATCACAAAATGAAAACAAATAGAATAAAACCAAACATACTACTAAACCTCATCTAACTCTATTCCTAACCCTGCCTAACACCACTAAGTTAAAACATTTAAAAATGGCCCAAACAAAACTTAAAATAATAACACATAAACTAAACCTATACCTAACACCTACTAACTACCTATACTAACCGAAAACCCCAAACCTAACCACTAAACATCATCTTAACCCCTCTTTCCATGCGTCCCATTGGCCTCCTCTCAGCCTACGCTTCCCCAAGCACTTGATAGATACGTTGTTCTTAGTACTGACCTTGCGTCAGTACCTCTATCCCAAGGTGGCCGCCCAAATACATAACACTTGGTTTATTTTTTATTTGAAATTTCAAGCACTACTACCCAAAACCAAAGTCTACGAATTATATGGAGGGACAGAGGATGATGTCATCTGCTATGATGACAAAAGACTTTTCAAATCTGACGTCTACCAAGGGTGAGGAAAAATCATTAATGTTATAAAGTTTAATAGATAGCAAAGATGGATATTTATAAAAGTTATTGCATAAAGTTTAGTTGATAGGAATTAGATTTTTTTTTTTTGAATTGATTTATTCAAAATGTATTTAATTCTATTTTGTTTAATGTAAACTTTAAATAAAAAGAATCATTTAAAGAATATTCCCTGTTGCTCAAACCCATTTAATTTCTACTCCCATACAAAAGGTAGAGAGTTTTACTCTCTTGCAACACACGTTATTTTTTTTTGATGAAAATCTTTCTAAGTATTGAAATTACCAGGCAAGCAAAATATACATATATTTTTTCAAGGTGCATATTTTTTTGAGAGGCTTTAAACATTGATACAATGGTTTATGTCTAAAAAAAATACATGATTAAATTTGATCTCCTAACATCCTGAATAGAACTATCACTATAATCCTCTTTTCTTTCCTTAACATAAATTTTTATTTTAATCATATAATGAACATATAAAGAACTTGAAAATTTGCAATCAACTGAATCTACATCCATGGTATAATTTTCGTTTTCAACATAAAGGAAAACCTTGAAATTTTTACCAAATTGAACATCATCAATTCCATCGAAAATTTAAGATTCATCCATCTAAATTTAAAATTTACAATTAAATCACATGACAAGCAATCATACTCAACACCAATTTTATTGGCCAACCTGATTCAAAGGCTCAGTCGGGAAAGAATCTGGAAGAAAACCCGGCTTCATTGCCAATTACAACAAGGTTTAAAATACAATATATAATAGGATCTCAATCCAAAATTTCAACAATTTAATCAAATTTTCTTCATGACCCTAATCAAGGGATTTATAATGTTTTCTGCAACTCATTTCTAGAACCATGGAGGGAACAGAATCTGATCAAGTGACCAAAAGCATGACCAAGAACAATTCAAAACATGCATAATTATACAAGTTTTTCACAAAAAGATCTACAATAAATCAACATTAGGGAAAGGTGGATTCTTTTAACCAGGAGAAGTCAAGCACAACACCACCAAATGCCCAATTGTAGTGTCTGCCCCTAGTTCGCATTTTGCTAACATTGTTGAACTCTTTTAAGAGCTAGTTTTATGTTGATGGTTAGCAGCATTGTTATGAGACTATCAGATATTATGTTATGGATTTAGTTTATTATGTGATGAGATCACTTAGACTTTATATTTCATGTATGCATGATGATTACTACATTGCTTTCAGTTATTAATGATGATTAGTTAGACGGTTTATTATCATATGTGTTTTCTTATGGATACTTACCCCATACTTGCATGTGTATGGTGTGCGTGTTTTTTTTGCGTGTTTTCTTTTGTATGGCGTGTTTGATGTGGTGAGGAAGGGAGTCGCAATCACCTACTAGTCGGGATCTACATGATGCACCACTTCTTGCCATTGCCTGTTTAGTTTAATATATATTGTGCTTGTACATGCATGGTTTTTATGCAGGTTGCAGGTACCGAGTATTGACTTCCCTGAATTGCCAGGATGAGCGTACCCTATCACATTATCTCAATGATAAGAGAGGGGAGATAAATTCTCAAGTCCAAATCCCAACCCCTTAAGCCATTTGTTCTAATTGGAAAATTAGGACAAGTATCTAAGTTGAGTACCCTCCAAATATGTTGGATGACGTAATTCAAGATTTAAACCTTTGGTTTGATTTTGTATGTATTTTGGCTATGATGGATTTTCGTATTTTTACTTTATGAGTCTTTGGTGTATTTTCTATTAATTAAGCCTAATTAAAAGATTTAATTAATGGTTTAATTTAATGGAAAATTAATATGATATTTTAATATTTATTTTATTTAATTAATTGGGAAATTAATTAAATAAAATAATTAAATTTGAAGATAAAAGTTTAAAGTTTAAATTTGGAATGTGAAAATATTTATTTTAATAATAATATATTTGGAGTTCATTTTTAAATAAATGTCTAAATAATAATATTATTAAAGCTAATAAATATTTTAGCAATTAAGTTTTGGAAAAAGAAATTTAAAAGTGGAAAATATATTTAAAATCATTAAAAGATTCTAGATCTCATGTGATTAAAATATAAATATATTAAGATTGAAAAGTGGAATTATTAAAGTTAGTGCATGACATTTAATAAATAAATAAATTAAATTGAAAAGAATAAATTAATTATTATATTAATTAATGTGTATCATTTTATTATTTGCTCACATAGGAGTTGGCAAATTCTCAAGAGTTGTCATGTAGACAACACAGAAGTTTGCACTCTAAGAATGCATAAGTTGTCTACACTTAGGAGTTAGCATTTTTATTTGAGCACATGGTGTCTACAACCTTAAGACTTATCTAGAAGGTTGGAGAAGGCTCATGCTTGGTTTTCATACTTATCTTCTAGTTGTCTCTAGAGACACTCTAGATGCATCATAGAGGCCTTCAAATAGAGGCTCGTCTAGTGTGTTTGGACAAGCTTAAGGGAAGCAAAAATTAAAGCTGAAGTAGAAGCTTAAAATGGAAGCTTCAAAGCTTACATGCATTGGAGAAGTTCATATGCTCATATATTTCTACATACTTCTAGGCTTCTTCTAGCACTTCTAGTCACTTGGAGGATTCGGTTGACTTGGATCATGGAGGAATTGCGAATGTTGAAGAAGGAAGAGATTTTCTATGGACTTCTGAGGCAAGGAAAATTAGCATCAGTGTCCAAGTGCACTCGTGACATACACATATTCTCTTTGCACGATTTCTCTTCCTATCTTCATCATGTGTGATAGATGGGTCTGAATACTCTTGTGATTGAATCTATAATTGAATTGGAATCTAGATATTTTGTTGGTTGAGAAGGAAACATTAGAAAACCCTAGATCCAATTAAAGAGACAATAGATCTAAACAGGTTTGGGTTCGAATTAGGATTAAATTGAGAATGATGATTTCAAATTTATAGCTAAACCCGTTGGATGAATTAACGGATATGCTTCAGAAAAACAATTATTTAAAAGGAAAAATACTTATTTAGAAAAGTCCTTTAAATCTAAGTATGCATTTTCTTTTGTAAATCTGCATATAAATAAATACATATATGTGTATTTTAAATACAATAATGATTTTTAACAAATTTTGTATATATATATATACACATACATATACGTATATACATATATATACATATATACATATATGTATATATTTGTGTAAGTGAGAAAACTTTATCTACAAATTCGAATTTGCACATGGTGGAAATGTTTATTATAAATCGAATTAAGACAAAAGAAAAACATTTTTTTTAAAACATTATATATATATATTAATACCGAGGAGGACGGACCCACACCCCGTACCTTCCCCTCTACGACAGTGGTCGCAGGGTACCCGCGACGGGGTGCCCAACCGCCACGGCAAGCCTGTTCTCTGCCACACGGCACTGCCATGTACTTTGGTGGCAGCGGCTTAAAGCCTGCGCCATAATGTAAAATGCATACATTGTTTTACTAACCATTTTGCAATATGATTAATATGCAATTTGATCTTTCAATGATATTTCAAAATTGTAATTATTAATATATATATATATATAATATTAAATATGTGCTTTGGTAATAGTTATATTATATATATACATATATAGCACTTGACTTCCAACCTTATTGCTTATAAACGTTGAATGTTGATAATTGTTTATCGATTTAATAATAATTGTCAACTATTGTAAATCGAAAAGAGATATTAATTTAAAACATTAATTTGAATATTAAGGGGGTCAGAAGATGGTTGACTTTAATATTTAAGGGATATTAAATAATTACGAGAAGGTAATTTATGTTATGTTGATAATAGCTGTTTAATGATGTTGATTAAGAGACTTTAAATGATAATGGATCTAATTGACAAGGTCATAGACATTGTTATAACATTTAATAATCTTGTTATGATTGGAATTGTTATGGATATACCTTAATCGTACTAAGAGTTAGTTAAATGTTAACTAATGAAGTTTATGTAAAGATTCTCTAGATCGACTATTTATAGTTGTGATTAGTTTATTTATTAATGGTTGTTGGGTCTAAAAAACTATTAATAAATAATAAATAGTTTAAATAGATATCAAATAATCTGATTAGAATTAATCTAGAAGAGATTATTTAATGACTGAAGTCTTGTAAAGACATTAGTTTTTCGATTAGAAGTGATTTTAATCAATTAATGAGTTGTCAATATAATTATATTATGTGATAGAGTTTTAACTTGAAATGATTATCATTAATACGAAATCGTTAAGAAAGATGAATGTAGTCATTATGGATAAGATTTCTAAAATAACTTGTTAATATTATTATTATTAAAATATTAATATCTGTGTATTGGATTGAAGTTGACTTTGACGTACAAACTATTGTTAGTCAACTAATACTCTTTGGGATGATAGTTTGGTTGTGAAATTATTAATTGAATCAATTAATCAGAGTTAATTGGATTTAATTAATAATTAAATTATGTAGTAGAGATTTAATTAATATAACTCTTTTAATGAGAATGTAGAAATATTGATATCAAAATTGATAAGTCGTACTCTCATGACTTGAATAATGACCTTAGATATTTTAATGGTGAGACTAAGTAATATTGAATTGGAAACTATTAGATGTTAATAGGTCATGGAATGGTGTACCCATGTTAACTGATGGATTTAATTAAGTTATGATATCTTATTCGAAGAATGATAATTGATTCTCTTATAATTTAACGATTAATGATCCTTGATTTATTTTGGAAGTTGAAGTAACCTTAAAAGAAGAATTAACCAATTAGAATATGGATCATGGTTAAAATAGAGAACAATTTAATTAAGGTCAATGATGATCAGTTTAGTGAATATTTATCCTTAAGTTATTCTTAGAATGTAATTCTTAATAATGGAAGGATAATGCTATCGGGGAACAAATGGGTTGACTTGTAAGTCAAATGATGAAACTTAGACACTTGAGTATATTTGCAAATAGAAAACTGAAACCCCTACACTTGAATAATGGAAAATGAAACTCTACACATTATTCAACTATGTAATATAGCAAAACCAAAACATGTGTTTACATTGTGTATTCTATATGCTTCTTGTTTTGGGTTTTTGGGTTGACTAGAGTTGACCAGTCCTAGGTTGTTACCAGAGGCTCGGGGGTTATGAGATGTGTTGGCATGTTGATTTTTTTGGTCTCGATCTTTATAAGCCCAACCATGGTAATGTGATCGTATGCTCTATGAAATGTTTGTATTTGTTCATCAGTCTTCATGTGTGAAGCTGAGATATATGTGTATGAGACACTTGAGCTAATCATTTTTTGAGTCATCGATCAGTTTTCCTTGGATTACTTTCTAGTCGCCATGATGGGACTGAAATGTTGATTTATTTCTTGATGATGTCATATTGTGACATGTTTGACTCAACCATTTTGGAGTCTTCGATCAATATGATTTTGAGATATTATTGGTTGCTTGTTGAAGAACCAATGGATGTGATGATTTATTTTGGTTATTGAGAACCAATGGATACTTATGATTATCAGTGATGCCTTCAGTTGCCAATAGAGAACTGTTGTGGTCATGATTTTCTATGGATATTGCTCATGGAGATTTGATGCTTTTATGCATATTTGATGATTTTATCATGGAGATTTTGATGATTCTTATTATGGATATTTGATGAGATATTTGATGATTCTTTTTATGGATTATCTTTTGGATTTTCATTACAGTCGCTTGTACAGGACTGTGGTGATTTATGATTCCATGAGCATTTACTAAATGGGGACTAAATGAACCTAAAAAGATAATTGTTTTGGTTCTCGCCCATGCCTTGAGCGCTTCTACAGGCTAGGATGGGAGTAGTGAGACGCATGGTTGCAACCTTGCATTCCGTAGTATGCCTCGTCAGTATGAGAGGATACTAGTGGCTGCATGAGATCTGTATGGACCCGTGGAGTTTAGCTAACTGCCAGGGTAACTTGTACGAGATAAATGCGATGACACTTTCCTGCTTGCAGAGTAGGTTTCCTACATGTCATTGTTGTGCCTCTAGGAAGTAGATGTCAATTTTGTGCTTGGAACCTTTGAGTAGTATACTTTTTAGGATTCCTGGATTTATAGAGATTTATACTTTGTGGATTGATAGCCTATTTGAGACTTGAGATTATCTCCTCAGCACGGTGGGAGTGAACCACTTAGGTTCCACGTGGTCGAGTGGTAGTGTATTTTCCACTCTTATCATTTGAGATCCGTTTGAGACACCGTGGCTGGAGCATTCTTGGTTGGTATTTATCTTCATTATGTTCTTGAAGCATTATGGTAGATGATACCTTATGATGGATGTATTTACTGGTATGTTACTTAAATTGATGATTTGCATATGTTAGATGATGTTATCTTATGCTTTACTTTGCATGTTAGTAGGATGTTTTAGGAGTGACATTCCTACTATGATAATACCGATGATCTCTTCGGTGCTTTGGAATGTTACGCACGGAGGGATGGCTAGGATTCACGATGGTCTAATGATGCTATTTACGGTTGGGAGGAACCGTGCACTTAGTTAGTTATGTTTGTGATGTATGGTTATCTTTTATGATGGATGTCTATATCTTTATGATGATGATGTATCATGTATTATTATGGTTTCATTATGTTATTGCATCATGGATTAATATTGGATGATGATGTACTTTATTTACATGGATGTTTATTATTTTAAGCTTTTCATACTTTGTAACATGTATAGTGGATGATTGGGCTATCTAAAATGTACACTTTTATATAGTTTAAGAACATTGGATGTATCATTGTTATTTCATTGTTAAGGATGTAATGTTAGATGAATAAGTTATGATTAGAAGTAATTCAATGTTAAGGGATCTTTAAAGAATGAAATATGTTATGTTTACTTTCAGTTGGATGTTACTATTGCTTCCGCAAATGTTATGAATGGTTTATCTTTCATGTTTAAAAAAAAAAATTGTTTGGCAAACTTAGTGAAATTCTTTGGATCCCTTGGCAGGGCATTACACCAATCGGGGCTATAACCAAGAACTTCCATTCTTCCATTTAAACATGCCATACTCATACGAGGTTTGTGCTAACAGGTAGGGGCCCATAACACCCTACCCTCTCTCCCTCTTCTTGAGAAGAGACTCTACACTGGTTGGAGTCCAACTAAATAGACCTTTCCCAAAATTGGTCACTTTTGCCCTCTCCAAGGGTGAGTAATACCAAAACACCCATGCAAGAAAAAATCTCAAAATTGCAAACATAAACATGAAAGAAAAACATCCAAAATAACATGGTTTTCAAATCTTCCCAACATACCCACAAACATACAAACATTGAAACAACAACAAGGTAGAAAAAGCATGAAACAAACATGAAAACTGAATAAGGGAGATGAGAATTTCCTACCTTCACAAAGAGGTAATGGAAATGAACAAATTTGAGTAGAGTTACCACTTCCTTCCTTCAATCTTCAAGAACTCCTCTATAAATGTAGAGATTGGATAACAAACCCCATAAGTCCAAGAAGGGCCTCTAAATAGGCTTCCAACTCAACCACCCAAGGGCTCAATAACTACCCCCACCCACTTGCAATTCTAGAAACTCAACCTACACTATGATTAAACCCTAAGTGGACATGAGGTGAAGTAACTCAAGATAACCATGGTCAATTTTCGCACAAAGGCAAAAAGAGACTTTTTGAGTGACCTCAAAAGTCAATAAAAGGGGCTTAGGGGTTGGAAAAGACCCCTAACCCATACCCATACCCTTTGGGTATAATTATATCAAGTTTTAAGCCTTAGGAAAAAGTTTAGAGCCAAACAAAATCTAGGAATAAAATAGGACCATCTAACTACTCTAACATTGCATATTAAACACTAATCCAGATTAAGGGATGACTAATCTCGATTAAGAACCCAATTAGCAAAATCACACCAACTAAACCAACTTGGGTCCAAAGGTTAAACAACTAACCCTAAACAGCACACTGAATCACATAAACACTTTACAAGCGTACGACACTAAAAGAACATAACTATGAACATCAACATTCACTAAGCAAAGAAGATACATACATACATCTCACAATACAATACGTGAATCACAAACAACAAGGTTTCCAAAAATAACACATAGAGATCAGTTATGTTCCTCCGTAGGGTTTTTCAGCTAAATATCTGCACACTCATTGCACACATCAGTAGTCCCGTAAAATCACATGTACATAATTGTATACATATCAAAAATTCAAATAAATTAAAACACATATCAATAAGGGTTTCTTCATCCTGCTTAATTCTTAATCATTTAAAATCTCTTAAATCAAAGTCTCAATCCTACATTTACTGATTTCATCAACATACATATACAAGAAACATTAAATGACAATCATCAAATATATCTGAAAGTAACATCACACAACAGGAAATAATAAACTATGTTCTAAGCATCAGATAATGTCTCGACATCTCGAGTCGTGAATATCAAAAAAATACTAATGTATCACTATGCTACGATGGGTCGGCACGAGGCCTCATAGATTTAACTCATTTTTGATCAATAGTGAACTGGAAATTTTCCTTTTTCAACTCAAGAGAGATTTTGTTGAGATATTTAATTTAATAAAATGAGATATGCTCTCATAATTACTTTTTCTATTTAATTAAATAATCTTTAATTAATTAGAGACACTTTTCTTATTTAATTAAATAACTTCATTTAATTAATTAGGAATGGCTTCTCATTTAATTAAATAACTTTGTTTAATTAATTAGAAGTAAGTACTCCATTTAATTAAATAATTTCATTTAATTATTTCAAAATTCTTTTCGAAAGTAGTTAACTCAAGTCAACCATAGTTAAATTTGGTCAACTTTTAGTCAAACTTGATCTTTGCATATGTGAATATGAGCAAATGTGAGTATGAATTCCAACAACAATTCGATGCAAATTCTCCTTCAACCTTTCAAAATGAAGAGATGAGGGTCTCTTAAATAGACTTTCCTGGAATTCATCAATAGTTGAAATCGATTTCAATCAACGGTCAGGATTAAAGGTGAAGTTCAGTCATAAAGGGAGATTTCCAAATTAAAGAGAGTTAACAAATTTAATTTGAGTAAAATAAGGAGTTAAGTAATTCAATTTGAGTAGAAAAAGGAGTTAACTAATTTAACTCATTTTTGATCAATAGTGAACTGGAAATTTCCCTTTTTGAACTGAAGAGAGATTTTGTTGAGATATTTAATTTAATAAAATGAGATATGCTCTCATAATTACTTTTTCCATTTAATTAAATAATCTTTAATTAATTAGAGACACTTTTCTTATTTAATTAAATAACTTCATTTAATTAATTAGGAATGGCTTCTCATTTAATTAAATAACTTTGTTTAATTAATTAGAAGTAAGTACTCCATTTAATTAAATAATTTCGTTTAATTATTTCAAAATTCTTTTCGAAACTAGTCAACTGAAGTCAACCGTGGTTAAATCTAGTCAACTTTTGGTAAAACTTGATCTTTGCGTATGTGAATATGAGCAAATGTGAGTATAAATTCCACCAACAATTCAATGCAAATTCTCATTCAACCTTTCAAAATGAAGAGATGAGGGTCTCTTAAATAGACTTTCTTGGAATTCATCAACGGTTGAGATAGATTTCAATCAACAGTCAGGATTAAAGGTGAAGTTCAGTCATAAAGGGAGATTTCCAAATTAAAGGGAATTAACAAATTTAATTTGAGTAAAATAAGGAGTTAACTGATTCAATTTGAGTAGAAAAAGGAGTTAACTGATTTAACTCATTTTTTATCAATAGTGAACTGAAAATTTCCCTTTTTGAACTGAAGAGAGATTTTGTTGAGATTTTTAATTTAATAAAATGAGATATGCTCTCATAATTACTTTTTCTATTTAATTAAATAATCTTTAATTAATTAGAGACACTTTTCTTATTTAATTATGCCATGCCCTAAATTTACCCTCAATGTACATTAAGCACAATTTTAATAAAAAAAAAAATTATTATTATTATTATTATTCTTAATTAATTTATTTCATAAGCCTAAATAAACTCCAAAAGACATATGTGTGTTACAACTATATCATCACTGAGTTGGACATCCCTCTGACATCTACTGACCCAGGGTTTGGAAAGAGAATACTCATACCTACTACTTCAATTTGTACTCCACATTTCAATGTCATCTTTACTAATTTGTCATATGAGTTAACATTTCTTCAATGCATGTAACCCTCGATTAGCCATCCATTAGAACTATCATCAATTTTGATGCCAACTATGCTACTCTAGGCAATCAATTCAAATAACAATATATACATAATTAACACTTTTCTAGAGTATTTAAAATGTTCCCAAAATCAATAGGTGTATATTTCTATTTTTTCATATCCCAACTTACATCTTTCATTGACATAGTTATTAAGATCGAATCATCTATTTATTATTCATATTATATCTCTAATGCAAGCGACATCACATTTTAATATTGGGGTCAATACCTAGTACAATTGAAATTGTAGTGAAAAGAATGATCAATTCATTTATATAAACATATATCATAAAAGAATGATTTTAAAAGATAATCTATCCTTACTAATACTAAGGTAACAAAATGAATGCTGGTAAAAGCACAAACCTGTGTGACCTTTTATAAAGAAACGTGATATCAGAGTGTGACAGTTCAATGTTAATGACAAAAAAAAATGGTATTTGTGTTTAAAATATGAAGATGATGTAAACTGATGAAATGTGTAGAATTGTATGAATTTTATGCCTATAATTTTAATAATTTTTTTGACTAAGAATTTATTCATTTTTATTTGATTTTGAAGTCCCTTTTTTAACTGTAAAAAATATAGGATGTAGTTCCCGTCAAATAAGTATGTGCAAACCATCTTTTTTTTGTTCTGATTTGAAAATATTTTATAGATGACATGTATAGCTAGTGAACAAAAAAAGAAATAATTATTTTTGATGTATACTTTCTTTCATATAAGTACTCAAGTTCGACCTTGTCAGAATCCAATAATTTTTTTCTCCCGTTAAAACTTCCCTATCAAATCTATACCTTCTTGTAAAAAAATTACATATTCGTGAAGAGCATTCTCTCCTCTAGTGATAAATATAATTTTTTTTTTTTTAAAATATGACTTACTATTTTTTTTCATTTTTTGAGAAAGCATCTTCTAAAATGCTGAAATATCAACTTATAATATTTTGAGATTATAACATATTATAACCAATAAAAACACTCAAAAATTTATATAATCATGATATTGAATCTAAGATCTATAAAAGGGTATTTTGGTTTTTGAAAAGAATTGAGTTTTGATAGAGAAATGAGATTTGACCAAAATAGGTTTTTGTATCACAAATGGTGACACAAATTTGTGCTTTTACCCACGCATATGAACATATTAACTATCCATCAATCTAAAATACCCTATTAGTCATAGTCCATTAACTTGACCCCACTCACATTTCTTTTAAGAAGATGAAATACTTTTTCTCTAGCAAAGTTCCAAATCACCCTGCTACCCACGTGCTACTACCCCATAATCTTCTTCACTTACCCATAGAGCAAGCGAATTCCTTGGGTTTCTCTCCATGGTGGACTCACTTACCAAATTTTTGGCCAAGACAAGCATAGGTGCCTTTCCCATGAGTCAAATCCTATTAATTTTGAGTTAGAAGATATGCATTTCAAATTCCCATGTTAAATCGACTTGCTACTTGGTCCCATATTGTTGGTAGCATGGAGTTTATCCTAGTCTTAATTAGGTGGGTGAAGAAAGACATATAAAATGCCATAACTTCTTCCAAGGCAAATCAAGGCATCAAGGACAAAATGGAAGCCATTCCCTCTTGTCAGAATTATGTCATAAACTTGCACGGTATTCCAATATAATATTTGAAGGCACAAAGCGCCTAGGGAATAGGTGGATGAAATAAGTCTTGGTCATGTCAAAGAAATTAAATACCTTGGTCTCCATAGCATATTAAATTGTTTTCTCATTCACCAACCCATTATAGCCTAGGGTAGATAATATAGTAGGTTGTTTGTCACGCTATGTCTTGTTTAAAATATTACTTGGTGCTAGTTTAGGTTTGTTTAACATGAGCATTGTATATATATATATTTTTTTAAAGTTTCTTTTGATTTGATAGGGTGTTGACTCGAGTTATGTGTCTCATATGAGGTCCCTTCTAATGCAATTAATATGATGGTTAGTTTATTATGTTAAAATATGCTTTATAGGTTATAGGGTCCTAGGAGTCTAAGGAATACTCTTGAATATTTTAATGTTTGTATTAAGAGAAGAGATTTATTTTGCTTTCTCATAAATTTTCCAAAGGATAAAATGTGCACCTACAGCAAGCTTATGTCTTAAGTCTTGTATATTTTATATCATAACTTGATTTTCTTCTTCTGTAATCTAGGATATTCAAGGTAAGTTATTGCAAGGATAATTAGGAGATAATTATAAACTAAGTATAGTTTTAAAATTGTGATTCATTTAGCATTCAAAACATTAACTTAATCCAATAATTCAACATTTCATGACAAGACTTTATATGAAGTTATCTGGATTATCCCTCTCTATGAATTATGAAATTTAGAAACCATTTTCTCAACATTATCTTCTTATGTAGATCTAGATTTGAATGTACATTCACAATTGGTAAACAATGGAACTAAAATGATAATAGCAATCCACCAGGATAATCCTTCCTATGAATATTATCTCTTCTATGATATCAAATTTCTTTTGCATTCCACTCAAGAACATCAAGTAATTTGGATCTCTGATTGGTGTTACCATCCAATAAAACAACAATATTATTACAATGAATTATCTTCAGCAATACCCTCATGATACACAAAAAGGTGGTGAAGTCAACATATCATAATATACACAATGGAAAATACTTTTACTACACATGAGCGCTCACAACCTTTCCATTGACAATCAAACCAAGACAGTAGCTTTCTCTTACAATAAATTTAGGCTCACATAACAAAATGGAGTTTTTCTCTCTATCTCATCTCAATGCAATATTGTCTTCTCGTCCTATGCACATGGAAGATAACAAGGACTCCAAGTTTCCAAGATTTTTCTCTAAGAACTTGAAAATGTATCACAACAAAACAACAAGGACCATGGGTGCTTTCCACCCAACTATAGGCCTCAAAGAGACCACCCATGCGCTAGGGGAACAAGGCTCAAAAAAAATCCACATACACACTTGTAAGAAACATATACACCACATAACAAAATTGCAACAAATCTCATCCCAAGGATATTTCACAAAGGCTCACCATTAGAACCTTGAACATAGGGTGAAGGTGGAAACACAAGGAGGTTTACCATTTCATATCATATTTTCCATAAAACTCATGCCCTTTTGGGGCTAAATCAACAAAATACAAGGCCCTTTTGGGATTCATAATATCATGCCCTTTTGGGGCTTCATAAACATCTTCCACCACACACACTACCAACACAACATCCTCCACCACACACAACCAACAGCTTTAGCTTCCTACAAACCCATACTTCAGTTACTTCCTTCCTCACCATTTTTTTTTTTTTTTTCTTATCCTCCCCCAAGATAAAATATGAATATGACAATGGCATACAATGGAGCCCATACTCCAAGGTCCTCAACTATGCAATCCAACTGCTACCCGTTCACCCTAGCCTCTAACAAAAGATCTAGTCCCAGATACCATCCTACAACAGTAAAAGGTACTAAGTTCAGTTCTATGTCTAGGTTTAAGGAAAATTTTCAGTTTTGAAACTAAGTGTTGAAGTATGAAAAATACTCAAGTAATAGTTTGAGTCCTGTTTCAATTCACCTAGATCAAGTTTGGAAAGTTATACTTAATAGTTCAAAGTTCTAGTTATTCCAAAATACCCAGAGCTCCCAATGTAGAAACTCAGGCTCTGATACCAAATGTAATGCCCGGCCAAGGGATCCAAAGAATTAAACTAGAATTTCACTAAGTTTTAGAAACTTTTTTTTCTTTTCATGAAAGTAAACATCACATATAACTTTTGCACAATAACGGAAGCAATAGCATTGTCCATCTGAAAGTAAACATAACATAAATAATAGATTACATTCTTTAAGATCCCTTAACATTGAATTACATACATGAATCCATCTAGTACAACATCCTCATGAAATAATAATGATAAGTCCAATGTTTACACATTACATTTCAAACACTCATTCATCCACTGTACATGTCACAGGGTATAACAAGCTCAAAAATATACATACATAGAATAAGGTACATCATCCTATTCTAATCCATGATACATCAGAGTAGAGATAATCACATGATACAACATCATATAGAACATATACATCCATCATAAAGATCAAACATAATAAACTAAGTGCACAATTCCTCCCAACCATCAATAGCATCGTTAGACCATTGTGGATCCTAGCCATCCCTCCGTGTGTAACATTCCAAATCATCGAAGAGATCATCGGTATTACATAGTAGGAATACCACTCCTAATAAATACAACATCATATGTAGAAGTAATCTAGCATGCAAATAAAAGCATAAGATAACATCATATAACATATGCCAATCATCAATGAAAAAGGATACATATCCATCATCATGAAGGACGCATCAGCCACGATGTCTCAATGAATCTCAAAATGATAAGAGTGGAAAATACACTACCACCCGACCGCGTTGTACCTAAGTGGTCCACTCCCATAGTGCTAAGGAGATAATCTCAAGTCCCAAACAGGCTATCAAAATCACATAACACATATCTCTATAAGTCCAGGAATCCTAAAAGTATACTAACTCAAAGGTTCCAAACACAAAATCCGACATCTAATCTCCAGAGGCACATAATGACATATAGGAACCTACTATGCAAGCAAGAAAGTGTCATCACAATTATCACGTACAAGTTACCCTAGAAGTTAGCTAAACTCCACAAGTCCATACTAATTTCATGCGGCCACTAGTATCCTCTCATACTGACGAGGCATACTACGGAATACAAGGTCACAACCATGCATCTCACTACTCCCATCCTAGCCTGTACAAGCACTCAAGGCATGGGCGAGAACAAAACACTTATCTGTTTAGGTTCATTCAGTTACTATTAGGTGTGAATGTTATCACTTATTAATTCAACTTACAATGAGTTACCCTGGCAGCCTCTTAGGGCCCCAGCCCCCATTGTAAGCCACTTCCCGTCACTACATGCAGATATCCTACCCTAATGCTCATGGAATCATAAATCACAAAATCACAAAAGATAATCCATAATGAAATCATCAAATATGCATAAAAGCATCAAATCTCCATAAGCTAATATCCATAGAAAAT
This sequence comes from Cupressus sempervirens, assembly GCA_028749045.1. Lineage (NCBI taxonomy): Eukaryota > Viridiplantae > Streptophyta > Pinopsida > Cupressales > Cupressaceae > Cupressus > Cupressus sempervirens. The sequence goes on along the minus strand of CM053791.1, from coordinate 464,127,246 downwards.
CATGAACACAACAGCTCTCTATTGGCAACTGAAGTATCACTGATAATCGAATATCCAATGGTTTTCAATAACCAACATATATATATATATATCTCAATCAAATTGATTGAAGACTCCAAAAATGGTTGAGTCAAACATGTCACATCATGACATCATCAAAATAAATCCACATTATAGTCTCATCATGGCGACTAGAAAAATAACCAAGGATAACTGATCGATGACCAAAAATAATGGTTAAGTCAAGTGTCTCATACATAAGAATCTCAACTATAACAATTAGTAATCACAACCAATACATAGAGCATTCCATCACATAACCATGGTTGGGTTTATAAAGATCGAGATTAAAACATCATCATGTCACCACAATCACATAACCCCCAAGCCTATGGTAGGCATCCTATACTGGTCAACACTAGTCAACCGAAAACCCAAAATAATGGCAAAAATATTACACGATGTAAACACATGTTTTGGTTTTACAACTTGAATTTAAATGTGGAGATCTTAGTTTAAGTTTCCAAGTCTGAAGAATGAATGGAGAACACATATATTGTTTTTGGATAAATAAAAGTTTTCCCTATTAGAACTAAAAAAATCCATTTTCCAATTAATAACATTTGTTTAATACATCCCCCACTCAACTATCAATTCCTTATTTAATAATTTAAAACATTTAAATTATTAAATAGTTGAAAATTATTAAAGAGTCACCTTTATGAAAATAAACCATCAATATAAGTCATTGATCAAATAATAAATTAAATTTATAAATAACATATTTACATATTACATATATACATATACATATACATATACATATACATATATATACATATATATATATATACATATATATATATATATACATATATATATATATATATACATATACATATATATACATATATATATATATATACATATACATATATATACATATATATATATATATATATATATATGTATATATATATATATATATGTATATATATATATATACACACATACATACATATGTAAATACATTTTCATAAAATCAAATTAACAATTTTTGATTGACTTCATATTACATAGTAATGATAAATTGACTGTATATAAACGTTTTAACATAAATGTTATTATTATTTTTTTTGCATAACATAAATATCAATTAAAACTCCCCCAACTCTTGCTGCAGTACGCAGTACCTGCAGTCGCAAGCACTACGCCGACAACAGGTATGTAGTACCCCTATCACCGCAGACCTGCAACGGCAGGCCTCTACCTTCCGCTGGTGCAGGGTATGAAATGTGCCCACGACATATAATATATAAAATTTGTTCCATGCGATATAAATCGTGATGCAAATTAATAAATTTTCCATTGCGATTTAATCAATTGCTCAATTCGATGCATTATATATAAATATATATATATATATATATATATATATATATATATATATATGTATGTATATATATGTATGTATATATATATATATGTATGTATATATGTATATATATGTACGTATATATATATATATATATATATGTATGTATATATATATATATATGTATACATACATACATATATATATATATATACATATATACATATATATATATGTATACATACATACATATATATATATATATACATATATACATATATATATATATATACGTACATATATATATATACATACATATATATACATATATATATATATATATATATATATATATATATATATATATATTCAAATTTTATAATAGATCCATAATAAATTTATACATATGCATATATATAAATATATATTTATATATATGTATATGTACGCATATCTGAATATACAACCATGTATGTTTTTCACAAAGATTATATCTACAATTAAGAATAAGATATTTGCATTATAGAATGCATATAAAGTTCTCCAATTAAATTAATATATCCACATTGAGAATGCATATAAATATGAAACTTCTCAGAAGACATATGGAGGACACAAAGAAGACAGGGAATGCATGATGCGAAAAAAGCATAAGTAAAATCACAAGAATCTACTTGGATTTTGATGCTAAATTGCTCTTCCTCAGAAAATCCGTAGAGCAAGCTCCTCCCTTCTTCAGAATGCTCGAGTCCTCCAATGCTCCAATTGCTCTCCAAACACTATGTCTAAGCTTCTATGAATGCCTGAATATAAAGAGCTTTCAGGAAACATCTAGAATGCTTCTAGAAACAGCTGGAAGGTGTCACCAACTAGGCATGGGTCTTTTCCAACCTTCAATATGAGCCTTAGGGTTGTAGACACCATGTGCTTAATTGATGCTTAATTGTACTTAATTTATTAAGACTTAATTAATAGAAAATTCACCATAGACCTCTAAGATAAAATATGAAAACCCATCATAGAGCAAATCACTCAAAATCAGTCTAAAGGGTTAAAAATCACAAATCATGTCATCCGACACATTCGGTGGGTAAAATATTCAGATACTTGTCCTACCTCACTAGGACAATTGGCTTAAAGGTTTCGGATTTGGACTTGAGAATTTATCTCCCTTCTCTTATCATTGAGATAATATAATAGGGTACGCTCATCCTAGCAATTCATGGAAATCGATACTCGGTACCTGCAACCTGCAAAAAAGCTATGCATGTACATACAATATATATAATGCTAAGCTAAATAGACAATGGCAGGAAGTGGTGCATCATGTAGATCTCGACTAAGCAGGTGACTATGACTCCCTTCCTTAACCACATCAGAAACGCCATACAATAAGAAAACACGCACACCATACACATTCAAGTATGGGGTAAGTATCCATAACAAAACACATAAGATAATAAACCATCCATCTAATCATCAATAATAATTGAAAATAGTATAATGATCATCATGTATGCATAAAATGTAAAATCTAAATGATCTCATCATATAACCATTGAATCCATAACATAATGTCTGATAGTGTCAAAACAATACCACTAATCCATCAACATAAGACTAGTCTATCATAGTCTGAAGATAATAACAATGTCCAAAAAAGATGTGAACGAGGTTAGGCACTACATCCACCCCCCCTTGGGTTAGGCTTACTCCTGGAAACCTACAAACAAGTAGGGATATAACTCCCTCAATCTAACTACATCCTCTCAAGTAGCTGAAGAATCATCAGTAGGGTCCCATTGGACCCTTACCTGCTCGATGGTTCGATCCCTGAGGGTCAACTCCTACTGCTCCAGAATACGAACCAGCTCCAAAGCCAGCTGCCCGTCCTCTACCTGCAACACATTCCAATCAAGAATGTGTACAATATTAGGAATATACTTTCAAAGCACTGAAACATGGAAAACATCATGAATGCGAGCTAGGCTGGGCGGTAGAGCAAGATGGTAAGCAACCAGGCCAATCCTCTCTAGAATCTCGAATGGTCCCACAAAGTGAGGTGCTTGCTTAGAACCCTTTCCATATTGGATCAGACTCTTTCGTGGTCACACTCTCAAGAAAACCTTATCTCCCACAGCAAATTGCTTATCAGTCCTATGAGCATCGGCATACTTCTTCTGCCTATCTTGTGCTGTAGTCAAATGCTCACGGATACACACTACCTATTGCTCCATATCACGAAGCATCTCGGGACCCAATAGGATGCATTCCTCAAGACTATCCCAACTCAATGGTGTACGACAAGGAAACCCATATAATGCCTGAAATGGTGTCATACCAATAGAAATATGATACCTATTGTTGTAAGAAAACTCCACTAGGTAGAGATAATCCTCCCAATGTGTCTGCCTATCCATCACATATATCCGTAACATATCCTCCAAAACTTGATTCACCCTCTCTGTTTGACCATCAGTCTCTAGATGATATGCCGAACTAAAGTTTAACTGCGCTCCAAGCTCATGTTGCAGCATTGTCCAGAATGTAGATGTGAATACAGGATCCCTGTCAGAAATGATCTTTCTAGGAATACCATGTAATCTCACAATATCATGCATAAAGACATTAGCTATAGAAGTTGTTGTGTACGAAGACCTAATCGGTGAAAAAAGCACCACCTTAGTCAACCGATCAACGGTGACCATGATAGCATCATCACGTTGAACTTTCATAGGTAATCCCATAATGAAATCCATGGAGATGATATCCCACTTCCAAGAAGGAATGAGATTTGGCTACAAAAGTCCAGCCGAGTGCTGATGTTATACCTTAACTCTCTGACACTCAATGCACCTAGCCACAAAATTAGCAATATCTCACTTCATCCTAGACCAAAAGAACAAACGTCTCAAATCAGCATGCATCTTCTTGACACTTGGATGTGCTAAGTAAGGTGTACGATGGGCTTCTGCTAGTGTCAAGGTGCGAAGCTCATCCAAAAATGGCACATAAATCATCCCCAAATGTCTCAAAAGACCATCTGACTCTCGTACATAACCTGCAAACTTACCTTCCAAAGGTCTTCCTGAATCAATCTCTCTACACACTTCCTAATACCAGGAATCTGTAGGAAGTGCCTGAAGAATCTAACTCCTCAAATCTACACTAAGAGTCATCGATGATAACACATGTCTCCTTCGACTGAAAGCATCCACCACCACATTCTCCTTACCCTAAATGTACTTAACCTCAAAATCATACTCGCATAGAAACTCCATCCATTCCCTCTGGCGAGCATTCAAATTAGGCTGAGTAAAAATGTACTGAAGACTACGATGATCACTATATAGCTCAAATATGTGCCCCAACAAGAAATGTCTCCACCTTGTCAAGGCATGACCTACTGCTGCTAACTCAAGATCATGTGTAGGGTAATTTAACTCATGATCCTTGAGCTTGTGTGATTCATACGCAATCACCCATCCATTTTGCTTCAATACTGCCCCAATCCCTTCAAGAGAAGCATCTGTACATACCATGAAATCACTTTCTAGATCAGGTACAGCTAGAATCGGTGCACTGGTCAAAAGCTCCTTGAGCTTCTGGAAAGCTTCCTCACATTTCTCTATCCATACAAACTTCTTTCCTTTCCTTTGAAGAGAAGAGATAGGATGTGCTATCCGAGAGAAGTTCTGGACAAATCTACGATAATAACCAGCTAACCTCATGAAACTACGAATCTCTGACACATTAGTCGGTGTTTGCCAATTTATTATTGCCTGAATTTTTGCAAGATCCACTGAAATACCATCACCTGAAATAACATGCCCTAAATATTGAATCTCCATTTTGAAGAATTCACACTTAGCTGCATTGACATAAAGCTGATTGTCCCTTAAACACTGTAAAACCAACCGCAAGTGTTCCTCATGCTCCTTCTGAGTCTTAGAATATATCAATATGTCATCAACAAACATGAGTACAAACCTATCTAGATAAGATCAGAACACACCATTCATCAAACTCATAAAAACCAATGGAGCATTAGTCAATCCAAAAGGTACCACTGTGAACTCATAATGCCCGTAACGAGTTCGAAAAGTAGTCTTGTGAATATTTGCTTCCTTAATGCGAAGCTGGAGGTATCCTGACTTAAGATCAATCTTGGAGAACACTGTAGCTCCCTTGATCTGATCAAATAAGTCATCAATCCTAGGTAAAGGATACCTGTTCTTAATAGTCACCTTATTCAACTGTCTATAGTCAATACAAAGGTGCAAAGAACCGTCTTTCTTCTTCACAAAGAGCACTGGAGCTCCCCATGGTGATACACTAGGTCGAATGCTCCCTTTGGCTAGAAGTTCCTCTAGTTGAAATGTAGCTCACCCAATTCTTGAGTAGTCATGCGATAAAAAGCTTTAGAGATAGGCTCTACTCTAGGAACTAGATCAATACTAAAATCAATGTCCCTCTTCGGAGGCATGCCTGGAATATCACTTGGAAAAACATCTGCGTACTACTGCAAAATCGATTGATCTAAAGTCTCCCTCATGGAATCTTCCTCATCAAGATCATTTACCATAACAGCAAATATTCAATTGCATAGCAGAAATCATCCGCAGAGATATAGGCCTCGGTATCCCAACTATCTGCACATCATTCCCTTGGTCATCTTGGCACACAATAATCTTCTTCCTACAATCTATACTGGCTCTATGAGATCCAAGCTAGTCCATGCCTAGAACCACATCATAGGAACCAAGGGGTATGACTCGAAGATCCACTGCCATATCGAAGCTTCCTAAACTAAGCCCACACTTATGAACTACAGAATCTGTGGAAACCTTAATGCCTGAGGCTAGTTCCACTTGCCAACCACACTCTTGCTTCACCGCATCCAGCTTACACTTAGAAACTATAGATGGTGAAATAAATGAATCTATAGCTCTTGAATCAAACAATACTAAAAGAGATATACCTCTTATAGCACCTCTGGTCTCAACCACTATTCCTTGATGATCTGCCTAACGTTGATCAACTGCTGTAAAAACTCTATGAGCTCTACTTGCATCACCCACTATAGGCTCTGAAATTGTAGGTCTACGTCCTGAAAACTGAGGTGCTCGTTGTGGACACTGAGTTGCATAATGTCCAATCTGACCACATGAAAAGCATTTCGTATTTCTGCCAGAACCTCTTCCCATAGGTGGTACATTAGATTGCTGGCGACTGTTCCTGCTAACAAAAGACTGGCTACTCTGAGTTGGTTGATTGGTCTGATTATATTTATTGCGTTGAGCATTGTGGTTGTTCTTAGTGTTAGAACCTTTGCCACCACCTTGAGCTTGAGAGTTTGAGTCCTTCTGTTACTATGTCTGTTGAGACTGCTGCTGATACCATTTCCCGTTAGAGAAAGAAAACTTCTTGTTACCACCTGAATTGTATTTTCTTTTAGATCCTGATGCTGCTAGTGCTCGTACAAAACCACCTTGACCAAGTTTGACACTTTTCTCAACAAGGATAGCTCGATGCACCGCATCCTTGAGGGTTTTAGGCTCAAATACCTTAACTCCCCCAATAATACAGTTATTCAAACCCCTAATAAAATGTTGTGTCAGCTAAGCTAAATTTTCACTGAACCCTAAAAAAGACATGAGCTCATAAAACTTACGCTCGTACTCGGTCACTGACAAAGTGTATTGTCTGAGATTATGAAATTCATCAGCCCTTTGTTGTTTCCATTCCTCTAGTAGGAATCATTCACGAAAACTCTCTAAGAATAACTCCCATGTAATACTGTTCATATCGATACCCAACTTCTTCTCCTCAATTGTCCACCGAGTGGCCCCAAAATTCTCTAAATTAGTGATCGCAAACCTTGCCTTAACATTGCTGTCAAACTCCTGCATGGAAAAAATCCTGTCGAGAGAAATAAGCCACTGCTCGGCCACATAACTAGAACATTTCCCATTGAAAAGCTTAACCTTGGATCTTGAAAGATCCTTCATCTAAGTGGACACAATGGACCTCTGACATTCCTTTCGAGGGCTTTTAGATCTGGTTCTATGCTCTTGTTCTGTCTGATGCACTTTGGGCTATTTTTGAACAGGAGGTAGAAATTTTAGAATAGTCTCCATCATTTTCCTCAAACTGAACTCTTCAGACTCAACTTGGTCCTCTCTACGGCTCTCTTCCTGCTGCCTACTAGAGTGCTCTTACCTGCTCTCTACATGAGCCGATCCCTCATGGGCAGACTCATGGACACTGATAGTTCTACCATGACCATAGCCTCTACCACGACCTCTACCATGGCCTCTAATAGAAGACCTAGTCCAAGATACCATCTTACAGCAATACAAGGTACTAAGTTTAGTTCTATGTCTAGGTTTAAGGAAAATTTCTAGTTTTGAAACTAATTGTTGAAGTATGAAAAATACTCAAGTAATAGTTTGAATCCTGTTTCAATTCACCTAGATCAAGTTTGAAAAGTTATATTTAATAGTTCAAAGTTCTAGTTGTTCCAAAATAACCAAAGCTCCCAATGTAGAAACTCGGGCTCTGATACCAAATGTAATGCTCAGCCAAGGGATCCAAAGAATTAACCTAGAATTTCACTAAGTTTTAGAAACATTTTTTTTCATGAAAGTAAACATCACATATAACTTATGCACAATAACGGAAGCAATAGCATTGTCCATCTGAAAGTAAACATAACATAAATAACAGATTACATTCTTTAAGATCCCTTAACGTTGAATTACATACATGAATCCATGTAGTACAACATCCTCATGAAATAATAATGATAAGTCCAATGTTTACACATTACATTTCAAATGCTCATTCATCCACTGTACATGTCACAGGGTATAACAAGCTCAAAAATATACATACATAGAATAAGGTACATCATCCTATTCTAATCCATGATACATCAGAGTAGAGATAATCACATGATACAACATCATAGAGAACACATACATCCATCATAAAGATCAAACATAATAAACTAAGTGCATGGTTCCTCCCAACTATCAATAGCATCATTAGACCATCGTGGATCCTAGCCATCCCTCCGTGCATAACATTTCGAATCATCGAAGAGATCATCGGTATTACATAGTAGGAATGTCACTCCTAATAAATACAACATCATATGTAGAAGTAATCTAGCATGCAAATAAAAGAATAAGATAACATCATCTAACATATGCCAATCATCAATGAAAAAGGATACATATCCATCATCATGAAGGACGCATTAGCCACGATGTCTAAATGAATCTCAAAATGATAAGAGTGGAAAATACACTACCACCCGACTGTGTGGTACCTAAGTGGTCCACTCCCACCATCCTAAGGAGATAATCTCAAGTCCCAAATAGGCTATCAAAATCACATAACACATATCTCTATAAGTCCAGGAATCCTAAAAGTATACTAACTCAAAGGTTCCAAACACAAAATTCGACATCTAATATCCAAAGGCACACAATGACATGTAGGAACCTACTATGCAAGTGGGAAAGTGTCATTGCAATTATCATGTACAAGTTACCCTAGTAGTTAGCTAAACTCCACGAGTCCATACTGATTTCATGTGGCCACTAGTATCCTCTCATACTAACGAGGCATACTACGGAATGCAAGGTCTCAACCATGCATCTCACTACTCCCATCCTAGCCTATACAAACACTCAAGGCATGGGCAAGAAAAAAACACTTATCTTTTTAGGTTCATTCAATTAGTATTAGATTCGAATGTTATCACTTATTAATCCAACTTACAATGAGTTACCCTGCAGCCTCTTAGGGCCTCGAACCCCATTGCAAGCCACTTCCCGTCACTACATGCAGATATCCTACCCTAATGCTCATTGAATCATAAATCACAAAATCACAAAAGATAATCCATAACAAAATCATCAAATATGCATAAAAGCATCAAATCTCCATGAGCTAATATCCATAGAAAATCATGAACACAACAGCTCTCTATTGGCAACTGAAGTATCACTGATAATCGAAAATCCAATGATTCTCAATAACCAACATATATATATCTCAATCAAATTGATCGAAGAATCCAAAAATGGTTGAGTCAAACATGTCACATCATGACATCATCAAAATAAATCCATATTATAGTCCCATCATGCCGACTAGAAAAATAACCAAGGATAACTGATCGATGACCAAAAATAATGGTTAAGTCAAGTGTCTCATACATAAGAATCTCAACTATAACAATCAATAATCACAACCAATATATAGAGGATTCCATCACATAACCATGGTTGGGTTTATAAAGATCGAGATTAAAACATCATCATGTCACCACAATCACATAACCCCCAAGCCTCTGGTAGACGTCCTATACTGGTCAACACTAGTCAACCCAAAACCCAAAACAATAGCATAAAGAATACATGATGTAAACACATGTTTTGGTTTTACAACTTGAATTTAAATGTGGAGATCTCAGTTTAAGTTTCCAAGTCTGAAGAATGAATGGAGAACACATATATTGTTTTTGGATAAATAAAATCTTTCCTTATTAGAAACAAAAAAAATCCATTTTCCAATTAATAACATTTGTTTGATACATCCCCCACTCAACTATAAATTCCTTATTTAATAATTTAAAACATTTAAATTATTAAATAGTTGAAAATTATTAAAGAGTCACCTTTATGAAAATAAACCATCAATATAAGTCATTGATCAAATAATAACTTAAATTTATAAATAACATATTTACATATTACATATATACATACATACATACATACATACATACATACATACATACATATATACATACATACATATGTTAATATGTTTTCATAAAATTGAATTAACAATTTTTGATTGACTTCATATTACATATAATGAGAAATTGACTGTATATAAACGTTTTAACATAAACGTTATTATTATTATTTTTGCATAACATAAACATCAATTAAAACCCCCCCAACTCTTGTTGCAGTACACAGTACCTACGGTCGCGGGCACTACACCGACAGTGGGTACATAGTACCCCTGTTGCCACAGACCTGTGACTGCAGGCCTCTGCCTTCCTCCGGCGCGGGGTACAAAATGTGCCCACGGCATATAATATATAAACTTTGTTCCATGCGATATAAATCGCGATGCAAATTAATAAATTTTCCACTGCAATTTAATCAATCGCTCAATTCGATGCATTATATGTGTGTGTGTGTGTGTGTGTGTGTGTGTGTGTGTGTGTGTGTGTGTATGTATGTATGTATTCAAATTTTATAATAGATCCATAATAAATGTATACATATGCATATATATAAATATATATTTATATATATGTATATGTACGCAAATCTGAATATATAACCATGTATTTTTTTACAAAGATTATATCTACAATTAAGAATAAGATATTTGCATTATAGAATGCATATAAAGTTCTCCAATGAAATTAATCTACCCACATTGAGAATGCATATAAATATGAAACTTCTCAGAAGACATATGGAAGACACGAAGAAGACAGGGAATGCATGATGCAAAAATAGCATAAGTAAAATTACAAGAATCTACCCGGATTTTGATGCTAAATCGCTCTTCCTCAAAAAATCCACAGAGCAAGCTCCTCCCTTCTTCAGAATGCTCGAGTCCTCCAATGCTCCAATTGCTCTCCAAACACTATGTCTAAGCTTCTATGAATGCCTGAATATAAAGAGCTTTTAGGAAACATCTAGAATGCTTCTAGAAACAGCTGGAAGGTGTCACCAACTAAGCATGGGTCTTTTCCAACCTTCAAGATGAGCCTTAGGGTTGTAGACACCATGTGCTTAATTGATGCACTAACCCCCCTGTTGTTGACACTTGAGAAATAGAGAAGTGCGTTAATTCCCATTCAAGCTTATAACTCCAATTCACTTTTTATATAATTTTTATTTAAATATTTATAACTTTCATTTTAACTTTTATAACTTTTATTATTATTATTTATTTATTACTTTATTATTATTTTATTATTATTATTAATTTTAATTTCTAATTTTCTTTTATTTAATTCATTTTTCTCAATAATTCACATTTAATTAATTACAATCAAAATATCAAATAACAAGATATTTTATATTAATTTTCTCAAATAATTAATTTATTAATTAAATCCATTTATTAAGACTTAATTAATAGAAAATTCACCATAGACCTCCAAGATAAAATATGAAAACCCATCATAGAGAAAATCACTCAAAATCAGTCTAAAAGGTTAAAAATCACGAATCATGTCATCTGACACATTCAGTGGGTAAAATATCCAGATACTTGTCCTACCTCACTAGGATAATTGATTTAACGTTTGGGATTTGGACTTGAGAATTTATCTCCTTTCTCTTAGCATTGAGATAGTATAATAGGGTACGCTCATCCTGGCAATTCAGGGAAGTCAATACCCAATACCTGCAACCTACAGAAAAACCATGCATGTACATACAATATATATAATGCTAAGCTAAACAGACAATGGCAGGAAGTGGTGCATCATGTAGATCCTGACTAAGCAAGTGACTACGACTCCCTTCCTTAACCACATCAGAAACGCCATACAATAAGAAAACACACACACCATACACATGCAAGTATGGGGTAAGTATCCATAATAAAACACATAAGCTAATAAACCATCCATCTAATCATCAATAATAATTGAAAATAGCATAATGATCATCATGTATGCATGAAATGTAAAATCTAAATGATCTCATCATATAACCACTAAATCCATAACATAATGTCTGATATTGTCAAAACAATACCACTAATCCATCAACATAAGACTAGTCTATCATAGTCTGAAGATAATAACAATGTCCAGAAAAGATGTGAACGAGGGTAGGCACTACATCTCAGAAGGAAACATATGCTTATGCAACCTTACTACTGAAATATCGTTTATCAATGATTCAATTTAACATCCTATCCTTGAGGGTAAGCATGATATCTATAAAGTAACATGTAAATTCTTTTTGAAAGCTAGATTCCCAATTTGAATTGTGTCCAAATGGATGTGCCTAAATAAGTAATTATCCAGCTTATCCAACATGTACACTGCCCTAATTTATATGCTATATTTTTATGACACCTAGACCCTTCAACGCTATTATTAATGATAATCGATTATAATTGTCATATATGTACAATTAATCATAAATAGTTAATGTTGTTAGTTATAGGAATAGTATTAAATTGGATCATAATATAATGGATAGTATACCTTGTGTTTTTATATTTGTAATACCTCAAATTGGTCTAAAAAACTAACTTACTCTTGATCTTTCTAATTATCAACAAAATCATAATTTATTAGGCATTTCTAGTCCTAATTGACTCTATTTGATTTAAATATCAATTGTAGAAAATCATTAATCTACAAAAATCACTATAAGAATTAATAAAGAAATAAATATAAATAAAATAATAAGCTCATGAATATTGACATCTTGGCTATTAAATCCACTAAATCAATTAATTTAATTAAATTTTCCTAATACTTTGATTATATTAATTTTGATATTTTCTAAAATTACATGCAAAATGAATTTATTACTTATTTGAATGAAATATCTACATATATATATTATTTGAATTTAAATATTCAAAATATGAGACATAATTTTAACAAAATCTCCAAAATATTCTTTTGATTTGTTTTTATACAAAAAAATGGAAACATTGAGTGATTTTAAAAAGAACAAGGAAACAAATCAATTAACTCTCTCTTAAATGGAAACTTCCATTTCAAAGTGAACATTCATTCAATCTCCACCATTCATCTAATTGATAGACACCATTGATTTATTTTGGATTTCTCTATAAATTGGGAACTTATGTCTCTTATTTGAGAGGATGAAATTTGTGAATGAATAAACTCTATCAGTTTGAGTACTCCATTTTTGTGCTTTTTAAAACAGTTTATTACATTCTCATTCAATACTTTCATTTTACATGTTCTAGCTTCAATGTTTTCTTACTAACTCTTAGATTAAATTTGTATTTCATCTAGTTTATATTCATTTACTTGCATAGAAAATCTTAGATAAATCTTGCATTTATTTTCTTTACAATTTCTTCATTCTAGTTCAATCTATGTTCACTAAGCTCTCTTACATGCAGTGACAAATGTGAAAGGCATATAGGAACATTTTTGACACATAATATTAACTTGGTATTCCTTTATCAATGGCATGTGTAAAGAAATACAAGTTTAGCTAATGTTAGTTAAAAGCAAAACTGTATAGATTATATTTATTTATTTTTTTAAAAATAGTAAAATCTTATAAAATAAATTTAATCTTTTAATTGAAATTCAATTCTTGTTTATTGTTGATTTCTTTCTTTTCTTATTTTCACTATAATGATATTAGTAGTGCCTCAGAAAGATCTTTCATCTAGGAATGTTAGAGGTAAATGTTTTTATATATGTCTTATCTTGAAGTTGAGAACGACACTAATGATAGATCATTGTTCACCTATGAGATAAGGAAAATGCTAGCTCCTTGATGCTATCTATATAACTCTTTAGATCTATATGTAAGTCCTTATTTATAGTAATTTTATGACAATGGCTTGTACTAAATCTATAAGTAGTGAGAGAAGGGTTTGGTGAATGTATTATTAGGGTTAATTATTTTATTTTAGTATTAATGAAATTATTATTATGATGATGAACAAAGTTACCTAGTACTAGGAGAATTATATTGGTTAGTATCATTTAGAATAATCTATTTAATATGATTAAAAGTCATTTATTAAAAAAATTGGTCAAAGGTTATCTTATCAATAGGTCAAGAACAATAAAGGTGTTATGCTTTAGTTGACTCTCTCATAGCAGATACTAACTTAAAAGATGAGTCAATTGAATTTTTTCTCTTTTAAAGGTAACATTTAAATTTTACATTTGTTTATGTACCCAGCAATGCCCAGTGCTTCAACTAGGCTCTGATACCAAAATGTCATGCCCCAAATTTACCCTAAATGTACATTAAGCACAATTTTAAAAAAATAAAATTATTATTATTATTATTATCATTATTATTAATCTTAATTAATTAATTTCATAAGCCTAAATAACCTCCAAAAGACATATGTGTGTTACAACTATATCATCACTGAGTTGGACATCCCTCTGACATCTACTGACCCAGGGTTTGGAAAGAGAATACTCATACCTACTACTTCAATCTACACTCCACATTTCAATGTCATCTTTACTAATTTGTCATATGAGTTAACATTTCTTCAATGCATGTAACCCTCAATAACCATCCATTAGAACTATCATCAACTTTGATGCCAACTATGCTACTCTAGGCAATCGATTCAAATAACAATATATACATAATTAACACTTTTCTAGAGCATTTAAAATGTTCCCAAAGTCAATGGGTGTATATTTTTATTTTTTTCATATCCCAACTTACATCTTTCATTGACATAGTTATTAAGATTGAATTATCTATTTATTATTCATATTATATCTCTAATGCAAGTGACATCACATTTTCATATTAGGGTCAATACCTACTACAACTGAACTTGTAGTGAAAAGAATGATCAATTCATTTATATAAACATATATCATAAAAGAATGATTTTAAAAGATAATCTATCCTTACTAATACTAAGGTAACAAAATGAATGCATATGAACATATTAACTATCCATCTATCTAAAATACCCTATTAGTCATAGTCCATTAAGTTGACCCCACTCACATTTCTTTTAAGAAGATGAAATAAATTTTTCTCTAGCAAAGTTCCAAATCACCCTACTACCCATGTGCTACTACCCCATAATCTCCTTCACTTACCCATAGACCAAGCTAATTCCTTGGGTTTCTCTCCATGGTGGACTCACTTACCAAATTTTTGGCCAAGACAAGCATAGGCGCCTTTTCCATGAGTCAAATCCTATTAATTTTGAGCTAGAAAATATGCATTTAAAATTCCCATGTTAAATTGACTTGCTACATGGTCCCATATTGTTGGCAGCATGGAGTTTATCCTAGTCTTAATTAGGTGGGTGAAGAAAGACATATAAAATGCCATAACTTCTTCTAAGGAAAATCAAGGCGTCAAGGACAAAATGGAAGCCATTCCCTCTTGTCAGAATTATGTCATAAACTTGCACGGTATTCCAATATAATATTTGAAGGCACAAAGTGCCTAGGGAATAGGTGGATGAAATAAGTCTTGGTCATGTCAGAGAAATTAAATACCTTGGTCTCAATAGCAGATTAAATTGTTTTCTCATTCACCAACCCATTCTAGCCTAGGGTAGATAATATAGTAGGTTGTTTGTCATGCTATGTCTTGTTTAAAATATTACTTGGTGCTAGTTTAGGTTTGTTTAACATGAGAATTGTATATATATATTTTTTTTAAAGTTTTTTTTGATTTGATAGGGTGTTGACTCAAGTTATGTGTCTCATATGAGGTCCCTTCTAATGCAATTAATATGATGGTTAGTTTATTATGTTAAAATATGCTTTATAGGTTATAGGGTCCTAGGAGTCTAAGGAATACTCTTGAATATTTTAATGTCTATATTAAGAGAAGAGATTTATTTTACTTTCTCATACATTTTCTAGAGGATAAAATGTGCACCTACAACAAGCTTATGTCTTAAGTCTTGTATATTTTATATCATCACTTGATTTTCTTCTTCTGTAATCTAGGATATTAAAGGTAAGTTATTGCAAGGATAATTAGGAGATAATTATAAACTAAGTATAGTTTTAAAATTGTGATTCATTTAGCATTCAAAACATTAACTTAATCCAATAACTCAACATTTCATGACAAGACTTTATATGAAGTTATCTAGATTATCCCTATCTATGAATTATGAAATTTAGAAACCATTTTCTCAACATTATCTTCTTATGAAAATCTAGATTTGAATGTACATTCACAATTGGTAAACAATGGAACTAAAATGATAATAGCAATCCACCAGGATAATCCTTCCTATGAATATTATCTCTTCTATGATATCAAATTTCTTTTGCATTCCACTCAAGAGCATCAAGTAATTTGGATCTTTGATTGGTGTTACCATCCAATAAAACAACAATATTATTACAATAAATTATCTTCAGTGATACCCTCATGATACACAAAAAGGTGGTGAATTCAACATATCATAATATACACAATGGAAAATACTTTTACTACACATGAGCATTCACAACCTTTCCATTGACAATCAAACCGAGATAGTAGCTTTCTCTTACAATACATTTAGGCTCACATAAAAAAATGGAGTTTTTCTCTCTATCTCATCTCAATGCAATATTGTTTTCTCCTCCTATGCACATGGAAGATAACAAGGACTCCAAGTTTCCAAGATTTTTCTTTAAGAACTTGCAAATGCATCACAACAAAACAACAAGGACCATGGGTGCTTTCCGCCCAACCATAGGCCTCAAAGAGACCACCCCTGCGCTAGGGGAACAAGGCTCAAAAAAAATCCACATACACACTTGTAAGAAACATATACACCACATAACAAAACTACCACAAATCCCATCCCAAGGATATTTCACAAAGGCTCAGCATTGGAACCTTGAACATAGGGTGAAGGTGGAAACACAAGGAGGTTTACCATTTCATATCATATTTGCCATAAAACTCATGCCCTTTCAGGGCTAAATCAAAAAAATACAAGGCCCTTTCGGGGCTTCATAATATCACGCCCTTTTGGGGCTTCATAAACATCTTTCACCACACACACTACCAACACAACATCCTCCACCACACACAACCAAGAGCTTTAGCTTCCTACAAACCCATACTTCAGTTACTTCCTTCTTCACCATTTTTTTTTTTTTCTTCTTATCCTCCCCCAAGGCAAAATATGAATATGACAATGGCATACAATGGAGCCCATACTCCAAGGTCCTCAACTATGCAATTCAGCTGTTGCTCGTTCACCCTGGACTTCTCTTCCCTTCCCACAAGGGTGAGTGTAAGTCCCACACCCATAAGAACACTCAAGCACAACAAGAAAAAAAAACCAAGTAGCAATAAAATAATAGATTTTCAAGAGCACATCACATTATCACAACACAATATCAACACCCATAATGCAGCAAGGAAATAGAGGAAATCAAAACCTCATACTCACAATACTCCACACCATACAACAAGATGCACAATGGTGTCACACTAATCTACATGGAATGAACACCATTCAAACACTCACATGAATGCTACTCCACAATGCAATGCAATGCATACTCCATTGATAAACTCCACACTTGCAGATTGGCTTAACCATACTAAAAGAAAGAAAAAGGAAAGGAAGCAAGCTTGAGATACCAACCTTGGTCCAAGCTAGGGTAAGGATAGTTGCAGTAGACCTCCCCTCCTCTCCCTCCAAAACCTAACTGTCTCTAAAATTAGAGAGAGGCCAAGTGGTTTCTCATTTAGCCATACCTCTCTCTCTCTCTCTCTCTCTCTCTCTCTCTCTCTCTCTCTCTCTCTATATATATATATATATATATATATCCTTCTCATTTTCGGATTCCATAAAGAATGTCATTTTCATGGGGTCTCCTAGGTCCACTAGACACCCTAGAGGTCATTAATAGCTCCCTAGCCTATAGTACTAACATGGGTGGGGTTAATTTTAATCCCAACTTACCTTAAAGTTACTTTATGACCCTCCCAAAGCTAGGTGATTCAAATTTCAAATTCCCCAAGGTGATGACCTTGTCCTTTTACTGACTAAGGCAATAATCAAATTCCTGAATTGAGGCATTTATCACGGAATAAGGTGGCCACATGATCCATTGAAGAATAACATGTCATATCACATAACAAGCACAAGTGTCAAGTGACACACACAAAATATCACATTATATTAAAAAAAATGACTTGTTTTACAATAATACATGAACTAGGCTACTACGCACACATACAATTCACATATATGAAATAAAACACATTACAATTAGGTTTGAATCTTTTCCACTGATTCAACCTTGGTTATGTCATGTTTATAGTAGTTTGAGCCTTAATTCCCCTTTAACCCATGGTCAAATTCCTACACACTAAACTCGAGTGTCAATAGTCCAAGAAAATCATATAAGCATATGTAAAATAAATCATTATCTCATTCAACATTAGACTTGCATATATTTCATCATCTCAAATTAACTTTCCCTTTCTTAATCATTTCAAATATAACCTTCAAAATATTAAAATATCAAAACTTACATATCACATTCGACATTTGAGTTCCATACTTCATTCCTTATAATTACATTACTTCTTCTAACAATTTCCATGTAAAATGTTCAAAATACTATAAAACTAAACTTTAATTATCAACATAACATGGTCAATTTAATATTCTGAATAACTTCATATTCTATGACAAGATGCTGAATCCATAACTATTGAATCCCCAGGCATGCAGGTTAGGTCTCAATGCATAACAAAATTTATCTTTTAACTCTAATTTCCACTTCAACATTACCTTCTTATATTACAAGCATTTCTACCATTCAATTTCTATTAAAGCAATGTCAATAGCGTACAACATGAAATAGAATCATTAAATGCATCAATTAGGTCATAATATGCAGAGGTAATTGCGGATCATCAAAATGCAGACATTAAAATGACATAACCCTACAGTCTTAAAAGTGTATCAAACATAGGATTAAAATCACCGTAATGCAATTATCTCATTGGTATTATGAAAAATTGGGTGAGGCCTCACAAATTAAATAACTTCATTTAATTAATTAGGAAAGGCTTCTCATTTAATTAAATAATTTTGTTTAATTAATTAGAAGTAAGTACTCCATTTAATTAAATAATTTCGTTTAATTATTTCAAAATTCTTTTTGAAACTAGTCGACTCAAGTCAACCGTGGTTAAATTTGGTCAACTTTTGGTCAAACTTGATCTTTGCGTATGTGAATATGAGCAAATGTGAGTATGAATTCTAGCAACAATTCGATGCAAATTCTCATTCAACCTTTCAAAATGAAGAGATGAGGGTCTCTTAAATAGACTTTCGTAGAATTCATCAATGGTTGAGATCGATTTCAATCAACGGTCAGGATTAAACGTGAAGTTTAGTCATAAAGGGAGATTTCCAAATCAAAAGGAGTTAACAGAATCAATTTGAGTAAAATAAGGAGTTAACTGATTCAATTTGAGTAGAAAAAGGAGTTAACTCATTTAACTCATTTTTGATCAATAGTGAACTGAAAATTTCCCTTTTTGAACTAAAGAGAGATTTTGTTGAGATATTTAATTTAATAAAATGAGATATGCTCTCATAATTACTTTTTCTATTTAATTAAATAATCTTTAATTAATTAGAGACACTTTTCTTATTTAATTAAATAACTTCATTTAATTAATTAGGAATGGCTTCTCATTTAATTGAATAACTTTGTTTAATTAATTAGAAGTAAGTACTCCATTTAATTAAATAATTTCGTTTAATTATTTCAAAATTCTTTTCAAAACTAGTCAACTCAAGTCAACCGTGGTTAAATCTGGTCAACTTTTGGTCAAACTTGATCTTTCCGTATGTGAATATGAGCAAATGTGAGTATGAATTCCAGCAACAATTCGATGCAAATTCTCATTCAACCTTTCAAAATGAAGAGATGAGGGTCTCTTAAATAGACTTTCTTGGAATTCATCGACGGTGGAGATCGATTTCAATCAACGGTTAGCATTAAAGGTGAAGTTCAGTCATAAAGGGAGATTTTCAAATCAAAGGGAGTTAATAGATTTAATTTGAGTAAAATAAGGAGCTAGCTGATTCAATTTGAGTAGAAAAAGGAGTTAACTGATTTAATTCATTTTTGATCAATAGTGAACTAGAAATTTCCCTTTTTGAACTGAAGAGAGATTTTGTTGAGATATTTAATTTAATAAAATGAGATATGCTCTCATAATTGCTTTTTCTATTTAATTAAATAATCTTTAATTAATTAGAAAAACTTTTCTTATTTAATTAAATAACTTCATTTAATTAATTAGGAATGGCTTCTAATTTAATTAACTAACTTTGTTCAAGTAAGTACTCTATTTAATTAAATAATTTCATTTAATCATTTCAAAATTCTTTTCGAAACTAGTCAACTCAAGTCAACCGTGGTTAAAAAATGGTCAACTATGGGTCAAACTTGATATTTTTGTATGTGAATATGAGCAAATGTGAGTATGAATTCCAGCAACAATTCGATGCAAATTCTCATTCAACCTTTCAAAATGAAGAGATGAGGGTCTCTTAAATAGATTTTTTTGGAATTCATCAATGGTTGAGATAGATTTCAATCAATGGTTAGGATTAAAGGTGAAGTTCAGTCATAAAGGGAGATTTCCAAATTAAAGGGAGTTAACAGATTTAATTTGAGTAAAATAAGGAGTTAACTAATTCAATTTGAGCAGAAAAAAGAGTTAACTCATTTTTGATCAATAGTGAACTGAAAATTTCTCTTTTTGAACTGAAGAGAGATTTTGTTGAGATATTTAATTTAATAACATGAGATATGCTCTCATAATTACTTTTTCTATTTAATTAAATAATATTTAATTAATTAGAGACACTCTTCTTATTTAATTAATTAACTTCATTTAATTAATTAGGAATGGCTTCTCATTTAATTAAATAAATTTGTTTAATTAATTAGAAGTAAGTACACCATTTAATTAAATAATTTCGTTTAATTATTTCAAAATTCTTTTCAAAACTAGTCAACTCAAGTCAACCATGGTTAAATCTGGTCAACTTTTGGTCAAACTTGATCTTTCCGTATGTGAATATGAGCAAATGTGAATATGAATTTCAGCATCAATTCGATGCAAATTCTCATTCAACCTTTCAAAATGAAGAGATAAGGGTCTCTTAAATAGACTTTCCTAGAATTCATCAACGGTTGAGATCGATTTCAATCAACGGTCAGGATTAAAGGTGAAGTTCAGTCATAAAGAGAGATTTCCAAATTAAAGGGAGTTAACAGATTTAATTTGAGTAAAATAAGAAGTTAACTGATTCAATTTGAGTAAAAAAAGGAGTTAACTGATTTAACTCATTTTTGATCAATAGTGAACTGGAAATTTCGCTTTTTGAACTGAAGAGAGATTTTGTTGAGATATTTAATTTAATAAAATGAGATATGCTCTCATAATTACTTTTTCTATATAAATACATAATTTTTATTAATTAGAGACACATTTCTTATTTAATTAAATAACTTCATTTAATTAATTAGGAATGGCTGCTCATTTAATTAAATAACTTTGTTTAATTAATTAAAATTAAGTACTCCATTTAATTAAATAATTTCATTTAATTATTTCAAAATTCTTTTCGAAACTAGTCAACTCAAGTCAATCGTGGTTAAATTTGGTCAACTTTTGGTCAAACTTGAGCTTTGCGTATGTGAATATGAATTCCAGCAACAATTCGGTGCAAATTCTCATTCAACCTTTCAAAATGAAGAGATAAGGATCTCTTAAATAGAGTTTCCTAGAATTTATAAACGATTGAGATCGATTTCATTCAACGGTCAGGATTAAAGGTGAAGTTTAGTCATAAAGGGAGATTTCCAAATTAAAGGGAGTTAACAGATTTAATTTGAGTAAAATAAGGAGTTAACTGATTCAATTTGAGTAGAAAAAGGAGTTAACTGATTTAACTCATTTTTTATCAATAGTGAACTAAAAATTTCCAGGTTTTTGAACTTAAGAGAGATTTTGTTGAGATATTTAATTTAATAAAATGAGATATGCTCTCATGATTACTTTTTCTGTTTAATTAAATCATCTTTAATTAATTAGAGACACTTTTCTTATTTAATTAAATAACTTCATTTAATTAATTAGGAATGGCTTCTCATTTAATTAAATAATTTTGATTAATTAATTAGAAGTAAGTACTCCATTTAATTAAATAATTTTGTTTAATTATTTCAAAATTCTTTTCAAAACTAGTCAACTCAAGTCAACTTTGGTTAAATCTGGTCAACTTTTTGTCAAACTTGATCTTTGCGTATGTGAATATGAGCAAATGTGAGTATGAATTCTAGCAACAATTCGATGCAAATTCTCATTCAACCTTTCAAAATGAAGCGATGAGGGTCTCTTAAATAGACTTTAGTAGAATTCATCAACGGTTGAGATCGATTTCAATCAACGGTCAGAGTTAAAGGTGAAGTCTAGCCATTAAGGGAGATTTCCAAATTAAAGGGAGTTAATAGATTCAATTTGAGTAAAATAAAGAGTTAACTGATTCAATTTGAGTAGAAAAAGGAGTTAACTGATTTAACTTATTTTTTATCAATAGTGAACTAGAAATTTTCCTTTTTGAACTAAAGAGAGATTTTGTTGAGATATTTAATTTAATAAAATGAGATATGCTCTCATAATTACTTTTTCTATTTAATTAAATAATCTTTAATTGATTTGAGACACTTTTCTTATTTAATTAAATAACTTCATTTAATTAATTAGGAATGGCTTCTCATTTAATTAAATAACTTTGTTTAATTAATTAGAAGTATGTACTCCATTTAATTAAATAATTTCATTTAATTATTACAAAATTATTTTTGAAACTAGTCAACTCATGTCAACCGTGGTTAAATTTGGTCAACTTTTTGTAAAACTTGATCTTTGCGTATGTGAATATGAGCAAATGTGAGTATGAATTCCACCAACAATTCGATGCAAATTCTCATTCAACCTTTCAAAATGAAGAGATGAGGGTCTCTTAAATAGACTTTCCTAAAATTCATCAACGGTTGAGATCGATTTCAATCAATGGTCAGGATTAAAGGTGAAGTTCAGTCATTAAGGGAGATTTCCAAATCAAAAGGAGTTAACAGAATCAATTTGAGTAAAATAAGGAGTTAACTGCTTCAATTTGAGTAGAAAAAGGAGTTAACTGATTTATCTCATTTTTTGTCAATAGTGAACTGGAAATTTTCCTTTTTGAACTAAAGAGAGATTTTGTTGAGATATTTAATTTAATAAAATGAGATATGCTCTCATAATTACTTTTTCTATTTAATTAACTAATCTTTAATTAATTAGAGACACTTTTCTTATTTAATTAAATAACTTCATTAAATTAATTAGGAATGGCTTCTCATTTAATTAAATATCTTTGTTTAATTAATTAGAAGTAAGTACTCCATTTAATTATTTTAAAACTCTTTTCGAAACTAGTCAACACAAGTCAAGCGTGGTTAAATCTAGTTAACTTTTGGTCAAACTTGATCTTTCCATATGTGAATATGAGCAAATGTGAGTATGAATTTCAACAACAATCCGATGCAAATTCTCATTCAACCTTTCAAAATGAAGAGATGAGGGTCTCTTAAATAGACTTTCTTGGAATTCATCAACGGTTGAGATCGATTTCAATCAACGGTCAGGATTAAAAGTGAAGTTCAGTCATAAAGGGAGATTTCCAAATTAAAGGGAGTAACAGATTTAATTTGAGTAAAATAAGGAGTTAACTGATTCAATTTGAGTAGAAAAAGGAGTTAACTGATTTAACTCATTTTTGATCAATAGTGAACTGAAAATTTCTCTTTTTGAACTGAAGACAGATATTGTTGAGATATTTAATTTAATAAAACGAGATATGCTCTCATAATTACTTTTACTATTTAATTAAATAATCTTTAATTAATTAGAGACACTTTTCTTATTTAATTAAATAACTTCATTTAATTAATTAGGAATGGCTTCTAATTTAATTAAATAACTTTGTTGAAGTAAGTACTCTATTTAATTAAATAATTTCTTTTAATTATTTCAAAATTCTTTTCGAAACTAGTCAACTCAAGTCAACCGTGGTTAAATCTTGTCAACTATCGGTAAAATTTGATCTTTGTGTATGTGAATATGAGCAAATGTGAGTATGAATTCTAGCAACAATTCGATGCAAATTCTCATTCAACATTTCAAAATGAAGAGATGAGGGTCTCTTAAATAGATTTTCTTGGAATTCAACAACAATTGAGATCGATTTCAATCAACGGTCAGGATTAAATGTGAAGTTCAGTCATAAAGGGAGATTTCCAAATTAAAGGGAGTTAACAAATTTAATTTGAGTAAAATAAGGAGTTAACTAATTCAATTTGAATAGAAAAAAGAGTTAACTCATTTAACTCATTTTTGATCAATAGTTAACTGGAAATTTCCCTTTTTGAACTGAAGAGAGATTTTGTTGAGATATTTAATTTAATAAAATTAGATATGCTCTCATAATTACTTTTTCTATTTAATTAAATAATTTTTAATTAAATAGAGACGCTTTTATGATTTAATTAAATAACTTTATATAATTAATTAGGAATGGCTTCTCATTTAATTAAATAACTTTGTTTAATTAATTAGAAGTAAGTACTCCATTTAATTAAATAATTTCATTTAATTATTTCAAAATTCTTTTCGAAACTAGTCAACTCAAGTCAACCGTGGTTAAATTTGGTCAAGTTTTGGTCAAACTTGATCTTTCTGTATGTGAATATGAGCAAATGTGAGTATGAATTCCAGCAACAATTCGATGCAGAATTCTCATTCAGCCTTTCAAAATGAAGAGATGAGGGTCTCTTAAATAGACTTTCCTATAATTCATCAACGGTTGAGATTGATTTCAATCAACGGTCAGGATTAAAGGTGAAGTTCAGTCATAAAGGGAGATTTCTAAATTAAAGGGAGTTAATAGATTTAATTTGAGTAAAATAAGGAGTTAACTGATTCAATTTGAGTAGAAAAAGGAGTTAACTGATTTAACTCATTTTTGATCAATAGTGAACTGGAAATTTCCTTTTTTGAACTGAAGAGAGATTTTGTTGAGATATTTAATTTAATAAAATGTGATACGCTCTCATAATTACTTTTTCTATATAAATACATAATTTTTCATTAATTAGAGACACTTTTCTTATTTAATTAAATAACTTCATTTAATTAATTAGGAATGGCTTCTCATTTAATTAAATAACTTTATTTAATTAATTAGAAGTAAGTACTCCATTTAATTAAATAATTCTGTTTAATTATTTCAAAATTCTATTTGAAACTAGTCAACTCAAGTCAACCGTGGTTAAATTTGGTCAACGTTTGGTCAAAGTTGAGCTTTGCATATGTGAATATGAGCAAATGTGGGTATGAATTGCAGCAACAATTCAGTGCAAATTCTCATTCAACTTTTCAAAATGAAGAGATGAGGGTCTCTTAAATAGAGTTTCCTGGAATTCATCAACAGTTGAGATCAATTTCAATCAATAGTCAGGATTAAAGGTGAAGTTCAGTCATAAAGGGAGATTTCCAAATTAAAGGAAGTTTACAGATTTAATTTGAGTAAAATAAGGAGTTAACTGATACAATTTGAGTAGAAAAAGTAGTTAACTGATTTAACTCATTTTTTATCAATAGTGAAATAGAAATTTCTAGGTTTTGGAACTTAAGAGAGATTTTGTTGAGATATTTAATTTAATAAAATGAGATATGCTCTGATAATTACTTTTTCTGTTTAATTAAATAATCTTTAATTAATTATAAACACTTTTCTTATTTAATTAAATAACTTCATTTAATTAATTAGGAATGGCTTCTCATTTAATTAAATAATTTTGATTAATTATTTAGAAGTAAGTACTCCATTTAATTAATTAGTTTTTTTTAATTACTTCAAAATTCTTATGAAACTAGTCAACTAAAGTCAACCTTGGTTAAATCTGGTCAACTTTTTGTCAAACTTGATCTTTGCGTATGTGAATATGAGCAAATGTGAGGATGAATTCCAACAACAATTCGATGCAAATTCTCATTCAACCTTTCAAAATGAAGAGATGAAGGTCTCTTAAATAGACTTTAGTAGAATTCATTAGCTGGGATGATGGGGTGAGGTTGCAAAAGACAAGTGGATAGTGATAGATAAAAGCTGGAGGATGAAAGATAGGTGGATAAATTGGAAGATGGAGCTAGATGGCAAGATGTGACCAAAATCATGAGGATGATAGGCTAAGTTGGGGATGGCTGGATTATGCATGACGCTTGTTTGCCAAGTTTTCATCATGGTACTTGTCCAAGGTGCTTGAATTGCCAAGTTTTCACCAGTGGACGCTTTATTTTTCTTTATTATTTTTTTTGACTTTTTGATTTTGGACTTAGCTAGAATGATTTTGGCTTTCTTCAGCTATTTTGGCTTTTTTAGGATTTTTCACTGGCTGTTGGAATGTTCAATTTTGTTGCTAGCTATTGGTACATTGGATGTGTGATTTATTCAATAGATCGGATTAGATGGGATTGATGGTAGGAGATGGAGGGATGAAAAGGATGGAAAGGAGCATGAGATGGGGATGCTTGCAGGATCAACATTGGCACATGTTGGGATGGGTGTGAAAAGAGCATATGGGGGATAGATGGTAGATGTGGGCTTGATGAAGGATTTGTGGAAGCATGCTTGGGAATATAGGCAACCAAGATGGAGTTAGGAGATGCGGGGCATGAGTCACTGGATGGGGGATTAGCAATGGTGGATGCCATTATGCATTGGGTTTCAACTTTTTTCTTTGGGATCCACATGGTTTTGGATTTTCTTTTCATAGGCTTTTGCATTGTTTGTCATTCTTTGATTGGATTTTGCCTTTTTGGAGTATGTCTTTTAGAATAGACATATGATTGCCTAGGATGTGGATTTTTAGCTTTATGCATTTTAAAGTTGGCATTCACATTGTTGTGGTAAGCTTTGGGAAGATGGTTAGGAGAAGCTTTGTGAGATGGAGAGGATATGGAAGAGCGTGTAGGGGGATGATGGATGATGTGCCATGGTACGTGCCTTTGTTGATCTTGCATAGGAATGGATGGAATATGATTTTTATGATGGCTGATAGGAGGATGGAGGATGGTAGATTTTGGGACATAGGGACCCAAAATGGATTTAGCAGATGAAGGGGGGATATGGTAGGTTGTTTTGGATTGCAAAGATGGTGGAGGGGGGATGACATAAGATTTCTTGAAGGAGTGATGGGAGGCTAGCATGGGGGGTTTGGAGATAGGCTTAGTTTGGGGGTGTGGTGTACCAACACCTTTAGATGGTGAGCTTTTGGATACATATCCAAGACCATGAAATCCTAGATTTTTTTGTGCAATAATAGGCTTTCTGATTCCTTGCTCTTGTGGTCCTAAACCTTGACCTTGATAATGCCATCGATTGAGCATTTGAACTAGCTGAGAATACTTTTTGCTTGCAGAAAATGGTGGAAGTGCTTTATTAGATGTACTACAATAGGGAGATACTATTCTTAATTCTTCTGCTGAGAGGAGGCCACTATGGATGAATGTAAGTGAATCAAGAGGGTATATTATAGATGGTGAAATAGCTTGGATAGGTGGTAAGATGGAAGCATGGAGCGGAGGAGATGGTAGGATAGGATCTTGATTTAGCTGATGGGATGAAAAGATATCCTGCAGTAGAGGAGGTATGACTTGAGGTTTTGGAGATGGAGGGGATAGTGACTGCACTATGGATGGAAGACATGGTATGATGATATCTTCGTTTATGCTTTGGGGGATGTCAACATGCTTTTGGGCAGGATCTTGATAGGACTGGTTTGGAGAGGATGGTGCGATAGGAGGTGAAGGGATGGACTCTTCAAAGGTAGCAGATGGATAGATGGGAGATTCAGTAGTGGAGATGGGTGAGTAGAAGATGGATGCATAAGGGTCATTATGGGAGATTTGGGAAATGCTTGGAGGTGATGTGGATAGGATTTGGAGGGTTTTGACAGATGGTAGAATTTTGATGCTTGCGGGAAGTGGAAGGATTTTAAGAAATTTGATGGATGGTATGGGTATGATAGCTATGGGAGATGGAGGTGATATTATAGATGGGGAAGCTTCATTACTGACTACTTCACATGGTTGGATTAGATGACATGGCTTATCGACTGCTGGAGGTGACTTTTCTTGTATTTCCTCTAGGAGATTCCTTGGAGACTTGTGTGTCAGAGGTGGAGGTGGATTGACAGGAATAGCTATGTGATGGGGGTGGAAGATTGGAAGCTTGGTTGATTGGGTGATGGAGGAGAAGCTGGGATATCAGATGGCATGACTAGATAGTTTGGAAGAATGCATGGATTTTGTGGGATGCTTGGGGGAATGTTTCTAAGGCTTTCAATATACCCATCATAGTCAACAAGATTTTCATCATCATTGGAATAGGAGGTGCTAGGAGGAAGGAAAATACGATCGAACACATCATGATAGGTTTGGGATTTCATGTTTTGATGATGAGTCAGATGGGGATGGGGTCTTGCATATGGATGAACACAGAAGCTCATGGTTGGATTTGGATTAAGCGCAGATTTTGGATTGGTTGATGACAAACCTAAGGAGGATTGGCTGGAGATTTTTGGCTTTCCCTGTGGATGGAAGACTTCAAGGGCATGCTGTCAAAAAGTGAGAATTTTTCTTTCCTATGCACTCGAGTGGTGGAGATTGTGTCAACTTAAGGATAGACTAATGATCCTATGGGCATGACACGAGATTGACCACTTGTGGATCCCAACCTTTAGCTCAAGGTGATGAGGGATAATAAGTGACAAAGCTAGATTACCCTAGACAAAGCTCTGTCAAAGGGATAACCTTGGTGAGGCTGGTGGATTGGTCAGATTGATTAGATAGCAAATTCTAGCAGAATGACAACTCTCTAAAGGCTTGGGTGTGATTTTGGATTGGGTTGCTAGCTGGCTGGGGGGATGATTTGGAGAGACTTTGGATTTGAGATTGTTCTAAAGCAAGGAACTAGATAGATTCGGTTGCAGTGGGGGAGCTTGGATGATTTTCTGATGAGGCAGTGACTATGCTAAGTATGCCTTGAGCTAGGAGATTTCTGCTTTTTTGGGATTTTGACCAAAGTTGGCAAACATTCATTCAAAAGCTATGAACAAACAAGTAGAAATTTTTTTGGAGCAAGCACGTCAAACACACCAACATCCTAGGAAGCTTTCTAGAAGGATGAAATTTGTTATAGCTAGGGAGTCCTCGATATATGCAAGGTACATGAGGCCCAAATCCGTAGATGAAACCAAAAAGATGTCACACAGCCGAGAGGAGCAATAACCCACTTCTCCTCTTTCACTTCTCAAGGGTATAAAGTTCCTTGAGGCTTAGCCTGAGTGACAAAATCTTGATTCCAAGAGAGGTGTCTTTGGATTCACCTCCCGATTTTTATACTCCGCCAGAATGCTAGAGTTGAGGTTGTCCCAAGGGGTGATGAAATCCCCAAGCAGGCCTCCTAAAAAGTGTAAAACAAGACCACATACATGATCTTGGGCTTTAAAAGACACGCGTTTACTCCAATTGATGATTTAGATTTTGTAAGCTATGATTGAAGAGACTTGTGATTATGGCATACAATGTTCATTTCAATTTGACAGCATCATCAACATAATGAAAGTCGAGAGATCGTCAACATAAGAAATGCGAGCGTCATTGAAAATGTGTCCAAATCATGCAATGTTCATTGATTGTTGGGCATTCAAGATTGAGTGTGAGTTTGTTTTAAGCTCAAAACAAAGATGTGTGAAACTTGATTTTCAAGCGTGCACCCGGAGGCCCTCCATGTCAAGATTTGTCCAATTTTCATGCCCAAATGAAGTGTTAGTGAGACTAATGTGCATTCGAGGAATTTTCTAACTTAGAAAAACCACTAAAAACCAAAGTGAGTGGAGTTTGATTTGTGTGGAGCACTTAACACCCTCTTAGGTGGACCCATCCCCATAGATGGCACTGAGATTGCAACCAATGGTTAAATTGATGGGTGATTAAAGAGGGTGAGTCCAACAAAAAACTCACTCAAAGCATTTTTATTTGTATTTATAACTTAAAAGATTACAAAAATGTGGATTCTTTTTATGCCCCAAAAGATGATTATTTGATCTATGGCATTCAAAATTGGATTTTTTATTTTAATCATGCATTCAAGAAAAATTTGATTTTAATCCACAGCATTCAAGAGTGTGTTTAGCAACATGCGTTCAAAGACAAGTGATTAAACATTCAAGTTTTTTCCTTTGAACATTCAAGATTGAGATTTTGTGTGTTGTTTTAAGAACTTTGAAGTGCTTTGTTTTAACCTTAGATCATTCAAGATTGTTTTGGACTCAAAAGTGAAAATGACTCTTTGGACTTTGGTTTTCATTCAAGATTTTGTGTTCTAGTTTGCATATTTTAAGCCCAAAAATGATATTCCTAGATTGTTTTGATGCATGAAAAATCTAAGAAACATTCAAGATTTTGCAACAAGACATTTGTTTGGAACAAATAACAAATCTTTTAGGACAATTTTTTGGCAACCATTTAGGACTCTTAGTTTTGATGAAATTTTTTAAAAAACTTTAAAATATTTGCAAATGAGGTTCATTTTATCCTTGATTGATGCTTTGAGTTTGATTTAGATTTTAGTATGCATCTAGTGTTGATTTTGAACCTTTTGAAATGGAAATTTGAAGTTCTTTTTAAATTTCCAAAAATGAAGTGTTCCTAACTTTGCATGAATGCATCTAAAACTTTGATGTTGCAAGGATGCAAATGATTGAATTGGTTTTTTTTTTTTGCAAATTTTTAGTTTTTAATAGATTTAAGTATGATTTAGGGGTTCATTTTAAGCACTAAAAAGAAGCGTGTATGATTTTCCTTCCTTCAAAAAAAATGGTTAGGATCTCCCACAAGAAGAAGAAGAAGAAGTAGATGGAATAAGAAGAATATAGACAAGAAGAGGAAGAAGAATTCCAAGTGCTTTGTCCACCTATAAGCTTGAAAAATCTACAAACACTATGAGATAGATTATGAGTTTCTTTGTCTTTTTCATGCTCATGTGGACCTACAAAACCAATTTATATCAATCCTACCAATCACAAAAACAAACAAAATTAGCCAAAATTAGCAAATGACATACAAAACTTGACTAAAAAAGCTAATGAAGATGACCCATGCGGGGTCCCACCAGGTGTGCCAAAATGCATATGAGCAATGTTAGTATGCTAATAAAAACCAAATTTAAATAAAGCTTCTACAAACTAAACAAAATTCATAAACTTCAAGATAGACTAAGATGAACTCTCAATTGAGAATATGAGTCATTAATGGACTCTCTCAATAAGAAGCTCTCTTGTTGAGTGGCTTTGTCTAAATAGATAGGATGTATGCTCAAGCTTATGCTTCAAAAAGGGCTTCAAATGGAGTTGAAATTTGGGTGTGAGTGTATGATTTTGATGTAAAATGGCTTCTTAAAATGACATTATGACTTTACTTCATGGATTGTGTTGTTTTGCAAAGGGGAAGGATCCAATTTATAGGCAAGAGGCTTGAGGGATTGAGGGCTAAGATGCAAGGATGGAAAAAAGCTAATGGAGGGTTCAGATTGCATGAGAGGAGAGCACATGGATTGTGCTTCTTTACAGCCAATCAGGGAGTGACACATGTCACAGGGTGAGAGGATGGAGGAAAGGGGAATGATAAGTCAACAAAGGAGGCTTAATGAGATAAAATCTTCATAAAGACTCTCATAATGGCTTGTAAGAGCAATAAAAGAGCTTGGAAGAGTCATTTATAGCCTAGTGAGCTTCATAAAGCTTTATGGTTGAGATATTTTGAGGGAGATGAGAGCAATTTCGACTTGGGCTTCATTAGGAGGGTTTTAAGCTTGCTTAGGATTGTGCAAATGATTAGAGGATGGATTAGGATAGTTTAGGATTAGCTTAGGGATAGGCAAGTGGATGGCATTTAATGAGGGTGGGTGAAGGAGGAGATATTTGTTAACTTTGGCTTGGGTTAGTAAGTTTTAACCCATGTTTAGGGAATGTGACAAGGTTAGGGATTAGGATTAGGTTTAAAGACATCTTCTAGAAGAGTCTAGACTTTGGATGAGGATAAAGACTTTCTAGAATAGTCTAGAATTTCTTAGGATGAGGGTAAATTAGATTTTTAGAAAATAAATAAAGTTTTATTTATTTCAAGGGTTTGGGTTGAGGAGATATTTATTAAAACTTTTTTAATAAACATGAGGATTAATATTTAATCTTAATTAAATATTTTTAGTTGGAATTAGGGGTAGGAAATGATGGGATTAGCCTTTAATCAAAATTAAAGAAGGATTAGAAGATTTTGGAAGAGGTTAGTGGTCTTAAGGAAATTGGTCAAGTTTTGGACAAAAAATAAATTTTTTATTTATTTTGAGTTTTTTGGTCAATTTATTAATTAAATAATTAATAAATCAAGAAATAATGTTTAAATAAGATTTAAACATTTTTGGGAGGGATTCCTTAATTAAATATTTTTAATTAAGATAAAGGGATTTAATGGCATAAAAATAAATTAATTAATTAAATAAATAACTAATTAATAAATGATGATGTCATCAAAATTTTTTTAGAAAATAAAAATACTTTATTTTCTAAATATTTTTAGGTGTCTACATTTTGCCCCTCTTTGATGTGATGCCGCAAGTGGCATGACATCAAAGATAAGAAAATAAGATGCCCAAGGCTAGAGCAGAAGAGGAGAGAATGGACTGCAAGATGCCCCCTCAAGAAGGTGGTAGGGAGAGAAAGCAAGGCTCGACAACTTCTTGAAAAGTACAAGAATCCGAGATGAGCAAGAAGACTCAGATTGGCTTAAGAGAAGAGGTTTAGTTAGCTCAAACTCTCACTACAGTAGAATGATAAAGGGAGAATTAGAGGCACAAGAGGCAGCAAGCTTAAGTTCTCAGGGATTGCAGAGGATGAAGGAGCAGAGCGTTATAAAAGGAATCCAGGATGGGGAGATGGATGAGGGGATTAAAAAGCTGATGCAACAGGATATCAAAGAGTAAGATTGGCAGAAGATGGGTTTTGGAGATCCCTAGGACTAGGATTGTGGATCTCGAAAGATGAGGCTTGGTAGATGGATTGGATTGGTGGATCCCTAAGACTAGGATTGTGGATCCCTAAAGCTAAGAGTGATGATTGATTCTGAGAGATACGGTTGCACAAGCTGGGGTAGGAGAGACAGATGTTGGATATGGATGGGGATAATGGAGATGAAGAGATTCCATTGAAACATTTTGAGCAGGGGGATACTTCAAAGAGAAGTATCACCATGTAGTTGAACACTAGATTTGCTATAGGACTATTGGTTAATTGCCAAGGTTACCAAGAACATCAAGGCCATGTCACCAACCATCTAGAGGATTGACAGACTGACTCAAAAAAAACACACAAGGATTGCCCCAGCATCACACATGAAACTCGAAGGAAATAATGTGGAACTGACACTGGGTAACCCACAAGCAAAAAAGAAACAAACAAAAGACTTGATCAAAACCGTATGCTCAGAGTGGCCCATTCGTAGCATACCATGATATGGAAGATTGTGGCAACCTTGAGGAGGAAACAAAAAGATTGCTTGAAAAAGATACTTCAAGACCCAAAAGGGAAGATTCCAAATCAAAATAAAGTGAATATCTAAAAGAGAACCGTTTGCCAACAAGATACGTAGGATGAGGTACTAACAAACCAAAATCAGACATGAGGAAAGCT
Source organism: Cupressus sempervirens (assembly GCA_028749045.1). Lineage (NCBI taxonomy): Eukaryota > Viridiplantae > Streptophyta > Pinopsida > Cupressales > Cupressaceae > Cupressus > Cupressus sempervirens. The sequence continues at coordinate 464,093,242 of CM053791.1, read as the reverse complement.
ATATCCTACAAGGATCTATCAGAGAGCACCTAAGCCAATGGATCTGGGTGAGTGATGCGTCTGCCAAGCTGAACTGGGAAGGATAATACTTTGGTGACAGGAGATCTAGCTAATGGATGCATTTGAGTAGAAAAAGGAGTTAACTCATTTAACTCATTTTTTATCAATACTGAACTAAAAATTTCTCTTTTTGAACTGAAGAGAGATTTTGTTGAGATAATTAATTTAATAAAATGAGATATGCTCTCATAATTACCTTTTCTATTTAATTAAATAATCTTTAATTAATTAGAGACACTTTTCTTATTTAATTAAATAACTTCATTTAATTAATTAGGAAACGCTTCTCATTTAATTAAATAACTTTGTTTAATTAATTAGAAGTATGTACTCCATTTAATTAAATAATTTTGTTTAATTATTTTAAAATTCTTTTCAAAACTAGTCAACTCAAGTCAACCATGGCTAAATCTGGTCAAATTTTGGTCAAACTTGAGCTTTGTGTATGTGAATATGAGCAAATGTGAGTATGAATTCCAACAATAATTCGGTGCAAATTCTCATTCAACCTTTCAAAATGAAGAGATGAGGGTTTCTTAAATAGAGTTTTCTGGAATTCATCAACAGTTGAGATCAATTTCAATCAACGGTCAGGAATAAAAGTGAAGTTCAGTCATAAAGGGAGATTTCCAAATTAAAGGGAGTTAACAGATTTAATTTGAGTAAAATAAGGAGTTAACTGATTCAATTTGAGTAGAAAAAGGAGTTAACTGATTTAACTCATTTTTTATCAATAGTGAACTAGAAATTTCCAGAATTTTGAACTTAAGAGAGATTTTGTTGAGATATTTAATTTAATAAAATGAGATATGCTCTCATAATTACTTTTTTCGTTTAATTAAATAATCTTTAATTAATTAGAGACACTTTTCTTATTTAATTAAATAACTTCATTTAATTAATTGGGAATGGCTTCTCATTTAATTAAATAATTTTGATTAATTAATTATAAGTAAGTACTCCATTTAATTAAATAATTTCATTTAATTATTTCAAAATTCTTTTCAAAACTAGTCAACTCAAGTCAACCTTGGTTAAATCTAGTCAACTTTTTGTCAAACTTGATCTTTGCGTATGTGAATATGAGCAAATGTGAGTATGAATTCCAACAACAATTCGATGCAAATTCTCATTCAACCTTTCAAAATGAAGAGATGAGGGTCTGTTGAATAGACTTTAGTAGAATTCATCAACGGTTGAGATCAATTACAATCAACGGTCAGGATTAAAGGTGAGTTCAGTCATAAGGGGAGATTTCCAAATTAAAGGGAGTTAACTGATTTAACTCATTTTTGATCAATAGTGAACTGGAAATTTTCCTTTTTGAACTGAAGAGAGATTTTGTTGAGATATTTAATTTAATAAAATGAGATATGCTCTCATAATTATTTTTTCTATTTAATTAAATAATCTTTAATTAATTAGAGACACTTTTCTTATTTAATTAAATAACTTCATTTAATTAATTAGGAATGGCTTCTCATTTAATTAAATAACTTTGTTTAATTAATTAGAAGTAAGTAATCCATTTAATTAAATAATTTCGTTTAATTATTTCAGAATTCTTTTCGAAACTAGTCAACTCAAGTCAACTGTGGTTAAATCTGGTCAACTTTTGGACTAACTTGATCTTTGCGTATGTGAATATGAGCAAATGTGAGTATGAATTCCAGGAACAATTCGATGCAAATTCTCATTCAACATTTCAAAATTAAGAGATGGGGGCCTCTTAAATAGACTTTCCTGAAATTCATCAATGGTTGAGATCGATTTCAATCAACGGTCAGGATTAAAGGTGAGGTTCAGTCATCAAGGGAGATTTCAAAATTAAAGCGAGTTAACAGATTTAATTTGAGTAAAATAAGAAGTTAACTGATTCAATTTAAGTGGAAAAATGACTTAACTGATTTAACTCATTTTTGATCAATAGTGAACTGAAAATTTCCCTTTTTGAACTGAAGAGAGATTTTGTTGAGATATTTAATTTAATAAAATGAGATATGCTCTCATAATTACTTTTTCTATTTAACTAAATAATCCTTAATTAATTAGAGACACTTTTCTTATTTAATTAAATAACTTCATTTAATTAATTAGAAATTGCTTCTCATATAATTAAATAACTTTGTTTAATTAATTAGAAGTAAGTACTCCATTTAATTAAATAATTTCATTTAATTATTTCAAATTTTTTTTCGAAAGTACTCAACTCAAGTCAACCATGGTTAAATCTGGTCAACTTTTGGTCAAACTTGATCTTTGCATATGTGAATATGAGCAAATGTGAGTATGAATTCCAGCAACAATTTGATGCAAATTCTCATTCAACCTTTCAAAATGAAGAGATGAGGGTCTCTTAAATATACTTTCCTAGAATTCATCAACTATTGAGATTGATTTCAATCAACGGTCAGGATTAAAGGTGAAGTTCAGTCATAAAGGGAAATTTTCAAATTAAAGGGAGTTAACAGATTTAATTTGAGTAAAATAAGGAGTTAACTGATTCAATTTGAGTAGAAAAAGGAGTTAACTGATTTAACTCATTTTTCATCAATAATGAATTGGAAATTTCCCTTTTTGAACTAAAAAGAGATTTTGTTGAGATATTTAATTTAATAAAATGAGATATGCTCTCATAATTACTTTTTCTATTTAATTAAATAATCTTTAATTAATTATAGGAAATTTTCTTATTTAATTAAATAACTTCATTTAATTAATTAGGAATGGCTTCTCATTTAATTAAATAATTTTGTTTAATTAATTAGAAGTAAGTACTCCATTTAATTAAATAATTTTATTTAATTATTATAAAAAAAAATTCGAAACTAGTCAACTCAAGTCAACCGTTGTTAAATCTGGTCAACTTTTGGGCAAACTTGATCTTTGCGTATGTGAATATGAGAAAATGTGAGTATGAATTCCAGCAACAATTCGATGCAAATTCTCATTCAACCCTTCAAAATGAAGAGATGAGGGTCTCTTAAATAGACTTTCCTGAAATTCATCAACGGTTAAGATCGATTTCAATCAATAGTCTGGATTAAAGGTGAAGTTCATTCATAAAAGGAGATTTTCACATTAAAGGGAGTTAACAAATTTAATTTGAGTAAAATAAGGAGTTAACTGATTCAATTTGAGTAGAAAAAGGAGTGAACTGATTTATCTCATTTTTTATCAATAGTGAATTCGAAATCTCTCTTTCTGAACAAAAGAGAGATTTTGTTGAGATATTTAATTTAATAAAATGAGATATGCTCTCATAATTACTTTTTCTATTTAATTAAATAATCTTTAATTAATTAGAGACACTTTTCTTATTTAATTAAATAACTTCATTTAATTAATTAGGAATGGCTTCACATTTAATTAAATAACTTTGTTTAATTAATTAAAAGTAAGTACTCCATTTAATTAAATAATTTCAATTAATTATTTTAAAATTCTTTTCGAAACTAGTCAACTCAAGTCAGCCCTGGTTAAATCTGGCCAACTTTAGGTCAAACTTGATTTTTGCGTACCTGAATATGAGCAAATGTGAGTATGAATTTCAGCAACAATTCGATGCAAATTCTCATTAAACCTTTCAAAATGAAGAGATGAGGGTCTCTTAAATAAATTTTCTTGAAATTCATCAACGGTTGAGATCAATTTCAATCAACGGTCACGATTAAAGGTGAAGTTCAGTCATAAAGGGGGATTTCCAAATTAAAGGGAGTTAACAGATTTAATTTGAGTAAAATAACGAGTTAACTGATTCAATTTGAGTAGAAAAAGGAGTTAACTCATTTAACTCATTTTTGTTCAATAGTAAACTGAAAATTTCCCTTTTTGAATAGAAGAGAGAGATTTTGTTGAGATATTTAATTTAATAAAATGAGATATGCTCTCATAATTACTTTTTCTATTTAATTAAATAATCTTTAATTAATTAGAGACACATTTCTTATTTAATTAAATAACTTTATTTAATTAATTAGAATTGGCTTCTCATTTAATTAAATAACTTTTTTTAATTAATTAGAAGTAAGTACTCCATTTAATTAAATAATTTCGTTTAATTATTTCAAAATTATTTTTAAAACTAGTCAACTCAAGTCAACCGTGGTTAAATCTGGTCAACTTTTGGTCAAACTTGATCTTTGCGTATGTGAATATGAGAAAATGTGAGTATGAATTCTAGCAACAATTCGATGCAAATTCTCATTCAACCTTTCAAAATGAAGAGATGAGGGTCTCTTTAATAGACTTTCTTGGAATTCATCAAAGGTTGAGATCGATTTCAATCAACTGACAAGATTAAAGGTGAAGTTCAGTCATAAAGGGAGATTTCCAAATTAAAGGGAGTTAACAGATCTAACTTGAGTAAAATAACTAGTTAATTGATTCAAATTGAGTAGAAAAAGGAGTTAACTGATTTAACTCATTTTCGATCAATAGTGAATGGAAAATTTTCTTTTTTGAACTGAAGAGATATTTTGTTGAGATATTTAATTTAATAAAATGAGATATGCTCTCATAATTACTTTTTCTATTTAAGTAAATAATCTTTAATTAATTAGAGGCAATTTTCTTATTTAATTAAATAACTTCATTTAATTAATTAGGAATGGCTTCTCATTTAATTAATTAAGGAATGGCTTTCAATCAACGGTCAGGACTAAAGGTGAAGTTTAGTCATAAAGGGAGATTTCCAAATTAAAGGGAGTTAACAGATTTAATTTGAGTAAAATAAAGAGTTAACTGATTCAATTTGAGTAGAAAAATGAGTTTGTTGATTTAACTCATTTTTTATCAATAGTGAACTGGAAATTTCCCTTTTTGAACAGAAGAAAGATTTTGTTGAGATATTTAATTTAATAAAATGAGATATGGTCTCATAATTACTTTTTCTATTTAATTATATAATCTTTAATTAATTAGAGACACTTTTCTTATTTAATTAAATAACTTAATTTAATTAATTAGGAATGACTTCTCATTTAAATAAATAACTTTGTTTAATTAATTAGAAGTAAGTACTCCTTTTAATTAAATAATTTCATTTAATTATTTTAAAATTCTTTTCGAAACTAGTCAACTCAAGTCAACCATGGTTGAATCTGGTCAACTTTTGGTCAAACTTGATCTTTGCGTATGTGAATATGAGAAAATGTGAGTATAAATTTCAGCAACAATTTGATGCAAATTTTAATTCAACATTTCAAAATGAAGAGATGAGAGTCTCTTAAATAGACTTTCTTGGAATTCATCAACAGTTGAGATCGATTTCAATCAACGGTAAGGATTAAAGGTGAAGTTTAGTCATAAAGGGAGATTTCAAAATTAAAGAGAGTTAGCAGATTTAATTTGAGTAAAATAAGGAGTTAACTGATACAATTTGAGTAGAAAAGGAGTGAACTGATTTAACTCATTTTTTATTAATAGTGAACTGGAAATTTCCCTTATTGAACTGAAGAGAGATTTTGTTGAGATATTTAATTTAATAAAATGAGATATGCTCTCATAAGTACTTTTTCTATTTAATTAAATAATCTTTAATTAATTAGAGGCACTTTTTTTATTTAATTAAATAACATCATTTAATTAATTAGGAATGGCTTCTCATTTAATTAAATAACTTTGTTTAATTAATTAGAAGTAAGTACTCCATTTAATTAAATAATTTCGTTTAATTATTTAAAAATTCTTTTCAAAACTAGTCAACTCAAGTCAACTGTAGTTAAATTTGATCAACTTTTGGTCAAACTTGATCTTTGCGTATGTAAATATGAGCAAATGTGAGAATGAATTCTAGCAACAATTCAATGCAAATTCTCATTCAACCTTTCAAAATGAAGAGATGAGGATCTCTTAAATAGACTTTCGTAGAATTCATCAATGGTTGAGATCGATTTCAATCAACGGTCAGGATTAAAGGTGAAGTTCAGTAATAAATGGAGATTTCCAAATTAAAGGGAGTTAACAGATTTAATTTGAGTAAAATAAGGAGTTAACTGATTCAATTTAAGTAAAAAAAGGACTTAATTAATTTAACTCATTTTTTATCGATAGTGAATTGGAAATTTTCCTTTCTGAACTGAAAAGAGATTTTGTTGAGATATTTAATTTAATAAAATGAGATATGCTCTCATAATTACTTTTTCTATTTAATTAAATAATCTTTACTTAATTAGAGACACTTTTCTTATTTAATTAAATAACTTCATTTAATTAATTAGGAATGGCTTCTCTTTTAATAAAATAACTTTGTTTGACTAATTAGAAGTAAGTACTCCATTCAATTAAATAATTTTGTTAAATTATTTCAAATTTTTTTTCGAAACTAGTCAACTGAAGTCAACCCTGGTTAAATATGGTCAACTTTTGGTCGAACTTGATATTTGCGTATGTGAATATGATTAAATGTGAGTATGAATTCCGGTAGCAATTCAATGCAAATTCTCATTCAACCTTTCAAAATAAAGAGATGAGGGTCTCTTAAATAGACTTTCCTGAAATTCATCAACGGTTGAGATCGATTTCAATCAACGGTCAGGATTAAAGGTGAAGTTTTGTAATAAATGGAGATTTCCAAATTAAAGGGAGTTAACATATTTAATTTGAGTAAAATAAGGAGTTAACTGATTCAATTTGAGTAGAAAAAGGAGTTAACTGATTTAACTCATTTTTTATCAATAGTGAACTGGAAATTTCCCTTTTTGAACTGAAAAGAGATTTTGTTGAGATATTTAATTTAATAAAATGAGATATGCTCTCATAATTACTTTTTCTATTTAATTAAATAATCTTTAGTTAGTTAGAGACACTTTTCTTATTTAATTAAATAACTTCATTTAATTAATTAGGAATGACTTCTCATTTAATAAAATAACTTTGTTTAACTAATTAGAAGTAAGTACTCCATTCAATTAAATAATTTCGTTAAATTATTTCAAATTTTTTTTCGAAACTAGTCAACTGAAGTCAACCCTAGTTAAATATGGTCAACTTTTTGTCAAGCTTGATCTTTGCGTATGTGAATATGAGCAAATGTGAGTATGAATTCAAGCGACAATTCGATGCAAATTCTCATTCAACCTTTCAAAATGAAGAGATGAGGGTCTCTTAAATAGACTTTTCTAGAATTCATCAACGGTTGAGATCGATTTCAATTAACGGTCAGGATTAAATGTGAAGTTCAGTCATAAAGGGATATTTCCAAATTAAAGGGAGTTAACAATTTTGATTTGAGTAAAATAAGGAGTTAACTGATTCAATTTGAGTAGAAAATAGTGTCAATTCATTTAATTAATTAGTAATGGTTTCTCATTTAATTAAATAACTTTATTTAATTAATTAGAAGTAAGTACTCCATTTAATTAAATAATTTTGTTTAATTATTTCAAAATTCTTTTCGAAACTAGTCAACTCAAGTCAATTGTGGTTAAATCTGGTCAACTTTTGGTCAAACTTGATCTTTGCATATGTGAATATGAGAAAATGTGAGTATGAATTCCAACAAAAATTCGATGCGAATTCTCATTCAACCTTTCAAAATGAAGAGATGAGGGTCTCTTAAATAGACTTTTCTGGAATTCATTAATGGTTGAGATCAATTTCAATCAACGGTCAGGATAAAAGGTGAAGTTCAGTCATAAAGAGAAATTTTCAAATTAAAGGGAGTTAACAGATTTAATTTGAGTAAAATAAGGAGTTAACCGATTCAATTTCAGTAGAAAAAGGAGTCAACCGATTTAACTCATTTTTTATCAATAGTGAACTAAAAATTTCCATTTTTGAACTGAGGAGAGATTTTGTTGAGATATTTAATTTAATAAAACAAGATATGCTCTCATAATTACTTTTTCTATTTAATTAAATAATCTTTAATTAATTAGAGACACTTTTCTTATTTAATTAAATAACTTCATTTAATTAACTAGGAATGGCTTCTCATTTAATTAAATAACTTTATTTAATTAATTAGAAGTAAGTACTCCATTTGATTAAATAATTTCATTTAATTATTTTAAAATTATTTTCGAAAATAGTCAACTCAAGTCAACCGTGGTTAAATTTTGTCAACTTTTGGTCAAACTTGATCTTTGCGTATGTGAATATTAGCAAATGTGAGTATTCCTTCCAGCAACAATTCGATGCAAATTCTCATTCAATCTTTCAAAATGAAGAGATTAGGGTCTCTTAAATAGACTTTCTTGAAATTCATCAATGGTTGAGATCGATTTCAATCAGTGGTCAGGATTAAAGGTGAAGTTCATTCATAAAGGGAGATTTGCAAATTAAAGTGAGTTAACAGATTTAATTTCAATAAAATAAGGAGTTAACTGATTCAATTTGAGTAGAAAAAGGAGTCAACTGATTTAACTCATTTCTGATCAATAGTGAACTAGAAATTTCTCTTTTTAAACTGAAGATAAATTTTGTTGAGGTATTTAATTGAATAAAATGAGATATGCTCTCATAATTACTTTTTCTATTTAATTAAATAATTTTTAATTAATTAGAGACACTTTTCTTATTTAATTAAATAACTTCATTTAATTAATTAGGAATGGCTTCTCATTTAATTAAATAACTTTATTTAATTAATTAGAAGTAAGTACTCTATTTAATTAAATAATTTCGTTTAATTAGTTCAAATGTCTTTTTGAAACTAGTCAACTCAAGTCAACTGTGGTTAAATTTAGTCAACATTTGGTCAAACTTTACCTTTGCGTATGTGAATATGAGAAAATGTGAGTATGAATTCCAGCAACAATTCGATGCAAATTCTCATTTGACCTTTCAAAATGAAGGGATGAGGGTCTCTTAAATAGACTTTCTTGGAATTCATCAACGGTTGAGATCGATTTCAATCAATGGTCAGGATTAAAGGTGAAGTTTAGTCATAAACAGAAATTTTCAAATTAAATGGAGTTAACATATTTAATTTGAGTAAAATAAGGAGTTAACTGATTCAATTTGAGTAGAAAAAGGAGTCAACTGATTTAATTCATTTTTTATCAATAGTGAACTGAAAATTTCCCTTTTTGAACTGAAGAGATATTTTGTTGAGATATTTAATTTAATAATATGAGATATGCTCTCATAATTACTTTTTCTATTTAATTAAATAATCTTTAATTAATTAGAGACACTTTTCTTATATAAATAAATATCTTCATTTAATTAATTAGAAATGACTTCTCATTTAATTAAATAACTTTGTTTAATTAATTAGAAGTAAGTACTCCATTTAATTAAATAATTTCATTTAATTATTTCAAAAAAAATTCGAAACTAGTCAACTCAAGTCAACCATGGTTAAATTTGGTCAACTTTTGGTCAAACTTGATCTTTGCGTATGTGAATATGAGCAAATGTGAGTATGAATTCTAGCAACAATTCGATGCAAATTCTCATTCAACCTTTCAAAATGAAGAGATGAGGGTCTCTTAAATAGACTTTCCTGGAATTCATCAAGGATTGAGATCGATTTCAATCAACGGTTAGGATTAAAGGTGAAGTTCAGTCATAAAGAGAAATTTTCAAATTAAAAGGAGTTACCAGATTGAATTTGAGTAAAATAAGGAGTTAATTGATTCAATTTGAGTAGAAAAAGGAGTCATCTGATTTAACTCATTTTTTATCAATAGTGAACTGAAAATTTCCCTTTTTGAACTGAAGAGAGATTTTGTTGAGATATTTAATTTAATAAAATCAGATATGCTCTCATAATTACTTTTTCTATTTAATTAAATAATCATTAATTAATTAGAGACACTTTTCTTATTTAAATAAATAACTTCATTTAATTAATTAGAAATGGCTTCTCATTTAATTAAATAACTTTGTTTAATTAATTAGAAGTAAGTACTCCATTTAATTAAATAATTTCATTTAATTATTTCAAAAAAAATTTCAAAACTAGTCAACCATGGTTAAATCTGGTCAACTTTTTGTCAAACTTGATCTTTGCGTATGTGAATATGAGCAAATGTGAGTATGAATTCCAGCAACAATTTGATGCAAATTCTCATTCAATCTTTCAAAATGAAGAGATCAGGGTCTCTTAAATAGACTTTACTGAAATTCATCAACGGTTGAGATCGATTTCAATCAATGGTCAGGATTAAAGGTGAAGTTCTATAGTGCCTGTCCCTAGGTCGCATTTTTGTTGTTATTGTCAAGCTCTTTTAGGACTAGTTTTATGATGTTGGTTAGCAACATTGTTTTGTGATTATCAGATATTGTGCTATGGATTCAGTTTATTATGCGACATGAGATTACTTAGACTCTACATTTCATGTATGTATGATGATTATTTTCAGTGTTTGTAGTTATTAATAATGATTAGTAAGATGATTTATTATCATGTGTATTTTTTTTATGGATACTTACCCCATACTTGCATGTGTATGGTGTGCGTGTTTGCTTTTGTATGGTGTGTTTGATGTGCTTAAGGAAGGTAGTCGTAGTCACCTGCTAGTCGGGATCTACACGATGCACCACTTCTTGCCATTGCCTGTTGAGTTTAGTATATATTATGCTTGTACATGCATGATTTTTATGCAAGTTGCAAGTATCGGGTATCGACTTCTTTTAATTGCCAAGATGAGCGTACCTTATCACATTATCTCAATGATAAGAGAGGGGAGATAAATTCTCAAGTCCAAATCCCAACCCTCTAAGCCATTTATTCTAATTAAAAATTAGGATAAGTATTCGAGTTGTGTACCCTCCGAATACGTCGGATGATGTAATTTGTGATATTAACCTTTAGTTTGATTTTGTATGTATTTTGGCTATGATGAATTTTCGTATTTTACCTTGAGAGTCTTTGGAGTATTTTTTATTAATTAAGCCTAATTAAAAGATTTTATTAATGGTTTAATTTAATAAAAAATTAATATCATATTTTAATATTTATTTTATTTAATTAATTAGAAAATTAATTAAATAAAATAATTAAATTTGAAAATAAAAGTTATAAGTTTAAATTTGGAATGTGACAATATTTATTTTAATAATAATATATTTGGAGTTCATTTTTAAATAAATGACTAATAATATTATTATTAATGCTAATAAATATTTTAGCAATTAAGTTTTGGAAAATGAAGTTTAAAAGTGGAAAATATATTAAAATTATTAAAAGATTCTAGATCTCATGTAATTAAAATATAAATATATTAAGACTTAAAAAGTGGAATTATTAAAGTTAGTGCATGAGATTTAATAATAAATGAATTAAATTGGAAAGAGTAAATTAAATATTATATTAATTATTGTGCATTATTTTAATCACATAGGAGTTGGCAAATTCTCGAGAGTTGTCATGTAGACAACATAGGGGTTTGCACTCTAAGAATGCATAAGTTGTCTACACTTAGGAGTTAGCATTTTATTTGAGCACATGGTATCTACAACCTTAAGACTCATCTAGAAGGTTGGAGAAGACTCATGCTTGGTTGTCATGCTTATCTTCTAGTTGTTTCTAGACACACTCTAGATGCGTCTTAGAGGCCTTTAAATAGAGGCTCTCCTAGTGTGTTTGGACAAACAAAAATGGAAGCTTCAAGCTTTAAGCTTACATGCATTTGAGAAGCTCATATGTTTCTACATGCTTATATATTTCTACATGCTTCTATGCTCCTTCTAGCACTTCTAGTCTCCTAAAGGATTCAGTTGGCTTGGGTCTTGGAGGAATTGGGAATGATGGAGAAGGAAGAAATTTTTTATGGACTTCTGAGGCATGACAAAATTAGCATCAGTGTCTAGGTGCACTCGTGATAATCACATATTCTATTTGCACTCTTTCTCATCCTATCTTCATCGTGTCTGTTATATGTGTCTAAAATTTCTCTATGATTGAATCTGTAATTTGAAATTGGAATCTAGATATGTATTTATTTGGTTGCAAAAAAAATCAATAAAGAACTCATTAGAAAATTTTAGCTTCAATTTAAGAAAGAAATTAGATCTGAATCGGATTTGGGTTCGAATTTATATTGTGAAATTAGATAGACAAGATTTAAAATTAAAATAGAAATTTTAAGTTAAAAATTTGAATAGTTAGATGTAATCTTTCTATCAAATTATATTTTCAGATGCGTACGAACAAACCTATTAGATGGATGAATGGGTAAATTTAGAGAACAATTACCTTTTAGAAGAAATTCTTAATTCATCACAAATTGTCCTATCGCTGCCCCTTGGATAGACCTGAACGCAGTCATTTATAACTTTTTATCGTTATCGAATTTATTCGATTGCTCTAGTCAGAATTGGCAAAACTTGGCCCTCTCCAACATATTTCAATTTCAGCTCGATCCAATAGTTCATTAGGGAGATATGACCCTCGTACTGGGACTTTTTTATTCAAAGACAAATATTTCTCCATTTTTCATAATTAAGAAGTTATTTATACTTAAACTTCACAAAAATAATATATCAAAGCATGGAATGAATTAAGATATTATTGCAATCTTCCCTTAGTAGAATCTTATTAATATGCATTAGTTTTATATGGTTTATTATCCAATCTAATTAAATCAAATTTAATTAAGATTAGTTAATAGTAGAAGAAGTGTAATTAATTATTAGTCAATCTAGTTAAATAGATTTTTAAATGAGAGAAAATTAAAAGAAAAGAGATTTTAATATAGTTTATATAGTGAACTTTTTATAATGTATATTATTTAATATATATTAAATAATTTAGAGATGGTAATTTTATATTACGTTTTTAAATGAGGAGACTTTAATGATAATGGATTAAGATTTAATTGACATGGAGTCATTGTTATAACATTGTTATAATTTGAATTACTATGGTATTATTAATACATTATATATTATTAACTAAATTATTGATATACCTTAATAATATTAAGAGTTAGCTAATGAAGCTTATGTAAAGTTCTCTAAATTGATTAATAATAGTTTTGATGAGTTTATTATTTATTATAGTTTGTTGGGTCTAACAAACTATTAATAAATAATAGTATAAATAGTTTAAATAGTTATCAATTAATATGATCAGAGTTAATCTAGAGGAGATTAGTTAATGATTGAAGTACTGTAAAAGATATTAATCAAATTGAATTGGTTAATAATTTGGAAGAATATTAATTAACTGAATCAATGTACATAAGAGAAACTTATTTGAGATAATAATACTTGGTATTGGAGATTTATTATAACTTGTTATTATTAAAATATAAATGAGAACATTGTTGTAGAGTAACAAATGTGGTCATTATAGATTTATCAATAAAATTCCCAATATAGCTTGTTATTAAATATTAACAAGTTATTATTATTGAACTATGAATATGAATATTTGTGTACTAGATTATAGTTGACTTTTAACTTACAAAATTATAGTTAGTTATTAGTCAACTGATATTAATTGAAACGTTGCCATGGAAATGTAATTATTAATTAAATTAATTAGAGTTAATTAGATTTAATTAATAATTATGTTATGTAATAAAGTTTTAATTGATATGCTAATATCGATTCTTTTAGTGAAGTTGTTAAGTAATTACATCGAAGTTGACAAGTCGTACTCTCATGACTTGAATAATGACCTTAGATATTTTAATAGTGAGACTTAGTAATATTTAATTGAGAACTATTAGAATGTTAATAGGTCATGGATGGTGTACCTATGTTAATTGATTGATTAAATTGATCATTTTAATAAAGTTATAATCTTCTTATTCGAAGACTAGTAATTGGCTCTTTTATAATTTAGATGATTAATGATCCTTGATTTATGTTAAAAGTTGAGGTAACATTAAGAAGAGTCATTCAATTTGTAACATTGATCTTAGCAAAATAAAGTGAATTATTTTATTAAGTGTCAAATGATTTAATATTTATCTTTCAGCTATTCTTAGAATATTATTTTAATGATGAAAAGAATAATGTTATCGGAGAAACAAATGGGTTGACATGTAGGTCAAATGAAGAACCTTACACATTTATATTTGAAACGAAAATTGAAGCTCTACACATTATTCAGCTATGTGATTTTAATAAACCAAAACATGTGTTTGCATTGTGTATTCTTATGCTTCTTGTTTTGAGTTTTGTGTTGACTAGTGTTGACCAATTATAGGACGTCTATCAAAGGCTTGGGAGTTATGATTGTGATGTCATGATGATGTCTTAATTTTAATCTTTATAAACCCAACCATGGTTATGTGATCATATGCTCTATGAGATGATTGTATTACTGATTGTTATTGCTTATCAGTCTTCTTGAGTGAAACTGAGTTATTTGTATCTGAGACACTTGACTTAACCATTTTGAGTCATCGATCAGTTATCCTTGGATTATTTTTCAGTTGCCATGATGGGACTGAAACGTTGATTTATTTTTTGATGATGTCATGTTGTGACATGTTTGACTCAACCATTTTGGAGTCTTTGATTAGTATTATTTTGAGATATTCTTGGTTTCTTGTTGAGAACTAATGGATATTGTGATTCATATTAGAGATTATATTTATGAGGTTTATTTTGAGGAGTTTTATGTGTTCTTGGATAGGAGAACCATCTTATTATTAGGTTGCCTATTAAGGAACTAAGTTTGATCTTTATGAGTGTTGTGGTATGGGATACAACTATGGATTTATGTGCTTAGGAGAGGTGGTCTAGGTACATGACTATGGGAGTGGCTTGCATAGGGGTCCGGGGCCCAAAGTGGTCAATACCAGGGTAACCTAATGTAAATTATGTAATAAGTGATAATCTAGTAATTAAAATTTATGAGGGGAAAACACACTAAAAAGATAAGTTAGAGATATTTAAACCACCCATGCCTTGAGTGCTTGTATAGACTAAGGATGGGAGAAGTGCCTCATCTTCTTGAGAGGACTTCTTAGTTTCTACATGAGCCACGTTGAGGGTCTGGGATTCAGAGTAACCAGTCCAGGGTAACTCAATGCTTGAGGGTCTGGGGTCTAATGACAGACCAGTCCAGGGTAACTCAAGCAGCCATGTGATGACACTCCCTAGTATGTAGCCTGAGTCTCCTCTATAAATTTTGTGTACCTTTGGTGGTGTACTTATTGTTGTGCCTCTAGGATTAGATGTCAATTTTGTGATTGAAACTTTTGAGTTAGTATACTTTTAAGATTCCTGGACTTAAGGAGTATTATGCTATGTAGTTTTGATATCTTGTTTGGAACTTGAGATTATCTCCTCAGCACGGTGGGAGTGGACCACTTAGGTTCCACGCGGTTGGGTGGTAATGTATTTTCCACTCTTATCATTTGAGATACGTCTGAGACACCATGGCTGATGCATTCTTAGTTGGTATTTATCTTCATTTTGTTCTTGGATCATTATGATAGATGATATACCCTATGTTGGATGTATTTACTAGTATGTTTCTTTTATTGATGATTAGCATATGTTAGATGTTATCTTATGCTTATATTTGCATGTTAGATTACTTTCTGCATATGATATAGTATATGTTAGGAGTGACATTCCTACTATGATAATATCATTGATCTCTTCGCTGCTTTGGAATGTTATGCACGGAGGAATGGCTAGGATCCACGATGGTCTAATGATGCTATTAACGGTTGAGAGGAACCATGTACATAGTTATTTATGTTTGTGAAGTATGGTTATCTTTTGTGACGACGTATCATGTATGATATGTGGTTTCATTTACTTCAATTGTATAATGGATTAATATTAGATGATGATGTACTTTATTTACATAGATTTTTATTCGTCTAAGCTTTTCATACCTTGTAACATATACAGTGGATGATTGAGCTAAACTAAAATATAATTACAAAAAAAGGACACTTGTATATGGTTTATAAACATTGGATGTATCATTGTTATTTCATAAAGATGTGATGTTAGATGAATGATTGATTTAGAAGTAATTCAACGTTAAGGGATCTTTAAAGAATGTAATCTGTTATGTTATGATTACTTTCAGTTGAATGTTACTATTGCTTTTGCAGATGTTATGAAAGGTTTTATTTTCATGGTTTTTTTTTATTTTTTTAAATGTTTGGAAAACTTTAGGTTAATTCTTTGGATCCCTTGGCGGGGCATTACAAGTTCAGTCATAAAGGGAGATTTTCAAATTAAAACGAGTTAACAAATTTAATTTGAGTAAAATAAGGAGTTAACTGATTCAATTTGAGTAAAAAAAGGAGTCAACTGATTTAACTAATTTTTTATCAATAGTGAACTGAAAATTTTCCTTTTTGAACTGAAGAGAGATTTTGTTGAGATATTTAATTTAATAAAATGAGATATGCTCGCATAATTACTTTTTCTATTTAATTAAATAATCTTTAATTAATTAGAGACACTTTTCTTATTTAATTAAATAACTTCATTTAATTAATTAGGAATGGCTTATCATTTAATTAAATAACTTTGTTTAATTAATAAGAAGTAAGTACTCCATTTAATTAAATAATTTTGTTTAATTATTTTTAAAAAAAATTTGAAACTAGTCAACTCAAGTCAAATGTGGTTAAATCTGGTCAACTTTTGGTCAAACCTGACCTTTGCATATGTGAATATGAGCAAATGTGAGTATGAATTCCAACAACAATTCGATGCAAATTCTCATTCAACCTTTCAAAATGAAGAGATGAGGGTATCTTAAATAGACTTTCTTGGAGTTCATCAAGGGTTGAGATCGATTTCAATCAACGGTCAGGATTAAAAGTGAAGTTCAGTCATAAAGGGAGATTTCCAAATTAAAGGGAGTTAATAGATTTAATTTGAGTAAAATAAGGAGTTAACTAGTTCAATTTGAGTACAAAAAGGAGTCAACTGATTTAACTCATTTTTTATCAATAGTGAACTGGAAATTTACCTTTTTGAACTAAAGAGAGATTTTGTTGAGATGTTTAGTTTAATAAAATGAGATATGCTCTCATAATTACTTTTTTTATTTAATTAAATAATCTTGAATTAATTAGAGACACTTTTCTTATTTAATTAAATAACTTCAATTAATTATTTAAGAATGGCTTCTGATTTAATTAAATAAATTTTTTAATTAATTAGAAGTAAGTACTCCATTTAATTAAATAATTTTGTTTAATTATTTCATAATTCTTTTCAAAACTAGTCAACTCAAGTCAACCGAAGTTAAATCTGGTCAACTTTTGGTCAAACTTGATCTTTGAGTATGTGAATATGAGCAAATGTGAGTATCAATTCCAGCAACAATTCGATGCAAATTCTCATTCAACCTTTCAAAACGAAGAGATGAGGGTCTCTTAAATAGACTTTCCTCGAATTCATCAACGGTTGAGATCGATTACAATCAACGGTCAGGATTCAAGGTGACGTTCACTCTTAAAGGGAGACTTTCAAATTAAAATGAGCTAACAGATTTAATTTGAGTAAAATAAGGAGTTAACTGATTCAATTTGAGTAAAAAAAGGAGTCAACTAATTTAACTCATTTTTTATCAATAGTGAACTGAAAATTTTCCTTTTTGAACTAAAGAGAGATTTTGTTGAGATATTTAATTTAATCAAATGAGATATGCTCTCATAATTACTTTTTCTATTTAATTAAATAATTTTTAATTAATTAGAGACACTTTTCTTATTTAATTAAATAACTTCATTTAATTAATTAGGAATGGCTTCTCATTTAATTAAATAACTTTGTTTAATTAATTAGAAGTAAGTACTCTATTTAATTAAATAATTTCGTTTAATTATTTCAAAATTCTTTTCGAAACTAGTCAACTTAAGTCAACCGCGGTTAAATCTGGTCAATTTTTGGTCAAACTTGATCTTTGCGTATATGAATATGAGAAAATGTGAGTATGAATTCCAGCAACAATTCGATGCAAATTCTCATTCAACCTTTCAAAATGAATAGATGAGGGTCTCTTAAATAGACTTTTCTGGAATTCATCAACAGTTGAGATCGATTTCAATCAACTGTCAAGATTAAACGTGAAGTTCAGTCATAAAGGGAGATTTCAAAATTAAAAAGAGTTAACAGATTTAATTTGAGTAAAATAAAGAGTTAACTGATTCAATTTGAGTAGAAAAAAGAGTCAATTGATTTAACTCATTTTTTATCAATAGTGAAATGGAAATTTCCCCTTCTGAACTGAAAAGAGATTTTGTTGAGATATTTAATTAAATAAAATGAGATGCTCTCATAATTACTTTTTCTATATAATTAAATAATCTTTAATTAATTAGAGACACTTTTCCTATTTAATTAAATAACTTCATTTAATTAATTAGGAATGACTTCTCATTTAATTAAATAACTTTGTTTAATTAATTAGAAGTAAGTACTCCATTTAATTAAATAATTTGGTTTAATTATTTCAAAAAAAAATTTGAAACTAGTCAACTCAAGTCAACCGTGGTTAAATCTAGTCAACTTTTGGTCAAATTTGATCTTTGCGTATGTGAATATGAGCAAATGTGAGTATGAATTCTAGCAACAATTCGATGCAAATTCTCATTCCACCTTTCAAAATGAAGAGATGAGGGTCTCTTAAATAGACTTTCCTAGAATTCATCAACGGTTGAGATCGATTTCAATCAACGGTCAGGATTAAAAGTGAAGTTCAGTCATAAAGGAAGATTTAAAAATTAAAGTAAGTTAACAGATTTAATTTGAGTAAAATAAGGAGTTAACTGATTCAATTTGAGTAGAAAAGGAGTCAACTGATTTAACTCATTTTTTATCAATAGTGAACTAGATATTTCCCTTTTTGAATTGAAGAGAGATTTTGTTGATATATTTAATTTAATAAAATGAGATATGCTCTCATAATTACTTTTTCTATTTAATTAAATAATCTTTAATTAATTAGAGACACTTTTCTTATTTAATTAAATAACTTCATTTAATTAATTAGGAATGGCTTCTCATTTAATTTAATAACTTTGTTTAATTAATTAAAAGTAAGTACTCTGTTAAATTAAATAATTTTGTTTAATTATTTCAAAAAAAAATTTGAAAGTAGTCAACTCAAGTCAACCGTGGTTAAATCTGGTCAACTTTTGGTCAAACTTGATCTTTGCGTATGTGAATATGAGCAAATGTCAGTATCAACTCTAGCAACAATTCGATGCAAATTCTCATTCAACCTTTCAAAATGAAGAGATGAGGGTCTCTAAGATAGACTTTTTTGGAATTCATCAACGGTTGAGATCGATTTCAATCAACGGTCAGGATTAAAGGTGAAGTTAAGTCATAAAGGGAGATTTCAAAATTAAAGGGAGTTAAAAGATTTAATTTGAGTAAAATAAGGAGTTAAATGATTCAATTTGAGTAGAAAAAGGAGTCAACTGATTTAACTCATTTTTTATCAATAGTGATTCAAAAATTTCTCTTTTTGAACTGAAGAGAGATATTGTTGAGATATTTAATTTAATAAAATGAGATATGCTCTCATAATTACTTTTTCTATTTAATTATATAATCTTTAATTAATTAGAGACACTTTTCTTATTTAATTAAATAACTTCATTTAACTAATTAGGAATGGCTTCTCATTTAATTAAATAACTTTGTTTAATTAGTTAGAAGTAAGTACTCCATTTAATTAACCAATTTTGTTTAATTATTTTAAAATTTTTTTCGAAACTAGTCAACTCAAGTCAACCATGGTTAAATCTGGTCAACTTTTCATCAAACTTGATCTTTGCGTATGTGAATATGAGCAAATGTGAGTATGAATTCCAGCAACAATTCGATGTAAATTCTCATTCAACCTTTCAAAATGAAGAGATGAGGGTCTCTTAAATAGACTTTCCTAGAATTCATCAACGGTTGAGATCAATTTCAATCAACGCTCAGGATTGAAGGTGAAGTTCAGTGATAAAGAGAGATTTCTAAATTAAAGGGAGTTAACAGATTTAATTTGAGTAAAACAAGGAGTTAATTGATTCAATTTGAGTAGAAAAAGTAGTCAACTGATTTAACTCATTTTTTATCAATAGTGAACTAAAAATTTTCCTTTTTGAACTGAAAATTTTTTTTGTTGAGATATTTAATTTAATAAAATGATATATGCTCTCGAAATTAATTTTTCTATTTAATTAAATAATCTTTAATTAATTAGAGACACTTTTCTTATTTAATTAAATAACTTCATTTAATTAATTATGAATGGCTTATCATTTAATTAAATAACTTTGTTTAATTAATTAGAAGTAAGGACTCCATTTAATTAAATAATTTCGTTTAATTATTTCAAAAAAAATTTTAAAACTAGTCAAGTCAAGTCAACCGTGGTTAAATCTGGTCAACTTTTGGTCAAAATTTATCTTTGCCTATGTGAATATGAGTAAATGTGAGTATGAATTCCACTAACAATTCGATGCAAATTCTCATTCAACCTTTCAAAATGAAGAGATGAGTGTCTCTAAAATAGACTTGCCTGAAATTCATCAATGGTTGAGATCGATTTCAATCAACGGTCAGGATTAAAGGTGAAGTTCAGTCATAAAGGGAGATTTCCAAATTAAAGGGAGTTAACAGATATAATTTGAGTAAAATAAAGAGTTAAGTAATTCAATTTGAGTAGAAAAAGGAGTCAACTGATTTAACTCATTTTTTATCAATAGTGAACTGGAAATTTCCCTTTATGAACTGAAGAGAGATTTTGTTGAGATATTTAATTTAATAAAATGAAATATGCTCTCATAATTAATTTTTCTATTTAATTAAATAATTTTTAATTAAATAGAGACACTTTTCTTATTTAATTGAATAACTTCATTTAATTAATTAGGAATGGCTTCTCATTTAATTAAATAACTTTGTTTGATTAATTACAAGTAAGTACTCCATTTAATTAAATAATTTCTTTTAATTATTTCAAAAATCTTTTCGAAACTAGTCAACTCAAGTCAATCGCCATTAAATCTGGTCAACTTCTTATCAAACTTGATCTTTCCGTATGTGAATATGAGGAAATGTGAGTATGAGTTCTAGCAACAATTCAATGCAAATTCTCATTCAACCTTTCAAAATGAAGAGATGAGGGTCTCTATAATAGACTTTTTTGGAATTCATCAACGGGTCAGATCGATTTTAATCAATGGTCAGGATTAAAGGTGAAATTCAGTCATAAAGGGTGATTTCCAAATTAAAGGGTGTTAACAGATTTAATTTGAGTAAAATAAGGAGTTAACTGATTCAATTTGAGTAGAAAAAGGAGTCAACTGATTTAACTCATTTTTGATCAATAGTGAACTAGATATTTCCCTTTTTGAACTGCAGAGAGATTTTGTTGATATATTTAATTTAATAAAATGAGATATGCTCTCATAATTACTTTTTCTATTTAATTAAATAATCTTTAATTAATTAGAGGCATTTTTCTTATTTAATTAAATAACTTCATTTAATTAAATAGGAATGACTTCTCATTTAATTAAATAACTTTGTTTAAATAATTAAAAGTAAGTACTCTGTTTAATTAAATAATTTTGTTTAATTATTTCAAAAAAAATTTGAAAGTAGTCAACTCAAGTCAACCGTGGTTAAATCTAGTCAACTTTTGGTCAAACTTGATCTTTGCATATGTGAATATGAGCAAATGTGAGTATGAATTCAAGCAACAATTCGATGCAAATTCTCATTCAACATTTCAAAATGAAGAGATGAGGGTGTCTTAAATAGACTTTCCTGGAATACATCAACAGTGGAGATCGATTTTAATCAACGGTCAGGATTTAAGGTGAAGTTCAGTCATAAAGGGAGATTTCCAAATTAAAAAGAGTTCACAGATTGAATTTGAGTAAAATAAGAAGTTAACTAATTCAATTTGAGTAGAAAAGGGATTTAATTGATTTAACTCACTTTTTCTCAATAGTGAACTGAAAGTTTCCCTTTTTGAACTGAAGAGAGACTTTGTCGAGATATTTAATTTAATAAATTGAGATATGCTCTCATAATTACTTTTTCTATTTAATTAAATAATCTTTAATTAATTAGAGACACTTTTCTTATTTAATTAAACAACTTCATTTAATTAATTAGGAATGGCTTCTCATTTAATTAAATAATTTTTTTTGATTAATTAGAAGTAAGTACTCCATTTAATTAAATAATTTTGTTTAATTATTTCAAAATTCTTTTTGAAACAAGTCAACTCAAGTCAACCGTAGTTAAATTTGGTCAACTTTAGGTCAAACTTGATCTTTGCGTATGTGAATATGAGCAAATTTGAGTTTGAATTCCTGCAACAATTCGGTGCAAATTTTCATTCAACCTTTCAAAATGAAGAGATGAGGGTCTCTTAAATAGACATTTCTGGAATTCATCAACGGTTGAGATCGATTTCAATCAACAGTCAGGATTAAAAATGAAGTTCAGTCATAAAGGGATATTTCCAAATTAAAGGGAGTTAACAGATTTAATTTGAGTAAAAAAGGGAGTTAACTGATTCAATTTGAGTAGAAAAAGGAGTTAACTGATTTAATTCACCTTTTATCAATAGTGAACTGAAAATTTCCCTTTTTCAACCGAAGAGAGATTTTGTCAATATATTTAATTTAATAAAATGAGATATGCTCTCATAATTACTTTTTCTATTTAATTAAATAATCTTTAATTAACTAGAGACACTTTTCTTATTTAATTAAATAAATTCATTTAATTAATTAGGAATGGCTTCTCATTTAATTAAATAACTTTATTTAATTAATTAGAAGTAAGAACTCTATTTAATTAAATAAATTTTATTTAATTATTGCAAAGTTTTTTTCAAAACTAGTCAACTCAAGTCAACCGTGGTTAAATTTGGTCAACTTTTGGTCAAACTTGATCTTTGCGTATGTGTATATGAGCAAATTTGAGTATGAATTCCAGCAACAATTCTATGCAAATTCTCATTCAACCTTTCAAAATGAAGAGATGAGAGTCTCTTAAATAGATTTTCCTAGAATTCATCAACGGTTGAGATCGATTTCAATCAACGCTCAAGATTGAAGGTGAAGTTCCGTCATAAAGGGAGATTTTCAAATTAAAGGGAGTTAACAGATTTAATTTGAGTAAAACAAGGAGTTAACTGATTCAATTTGAGTAGAAAAAGGAGTCAACTGATTTAACTCATTTTTTATCAATAGTGAACTGGAAATTTTCCTTTTTCAACTGACGAAAATTTTTGTTGAGATATTTAATTTAATAAAATGATATATGCTCTCATAATTACTTTTTCTGTTTAATTAAATAATTTTTAATTAATTAGAGACATTTTTCTTATTTAAATAAAAAAAAATTTTAATTAATTAGGAATGACTTCTTATTTAATTAAATAACTTTGATTAATTAATTAGAAGTAAGTACTCCATTTATTATATAATTTCGCTTAATTATTTCAAAATTCTTTTCAAAACTAGTCAACTCAAGTCAATAGCGCTTAAATTTGGTCAACTTTTGGTCAAACTTGATCTTTGCGTATGTGAATATGAGCAAATGTGAGTATGAATTCCAGCAACAATTCGATGCAAATTCTCATTCAACATTTTAAAATGAAGAGATGAGGGTCTCTTAAATAGACTTTCTTGGAATTCATCAATGGTTTAGATCGATTTCAATCAAGGGTCAGGATTAAAGGTGAAGTTAAGTCATAAAGGGAGATTTCCAAATTAAAGAGAGTTAATAGATTTAATTTGAGTAAAATAAGTAGTTAACTGATTCAATTTGAGTAGAAAAAGGAATTAACTGATTTAATTCATTTTTGATCAATAGTGAACTAGAAATTTTCTTTTTTGAACTGAAGAGAGATTTTGTTGAGATATTTAATTTAATAAAATGAGATATGCTCTCGTAATTACTTTTTTTATTAAATTAAATAATCTTTAATTAATTAGAGACACTTCTTTTATTTAATTAAATAACTTCATTTAATTAATTAGGAATGGCTTCTCATTTAATTAAATAACTTTGTTTAATTAATTACAAGTAAGTACTATATTTAATTAAACCAATTCGTTCAATTATTTCAAAAAAAAATTTGAAACTAGTAAACTGAAGTCAACCGTTGTTAAATCTGATCAAATTTGTTGTCAAACATGATCTTTGCGTATGTGAATATGAGAAAATGTGAGTATGAATTCCAACAACAATTTGATGCAAATTCTTATTCAACCTTTCAAAATGAAGAGATGAGGGTCTCTTAAATAGACTTTCCTAGAATTCATCAACGGTTGAGATCGATTTCAATCAACGGTCAGGATTAAAGGTGAAGTTCAGTCATAAAAAGAGATTTCCAAATTAAAAGGAGTTAACATATTTAATTTGAGTAAAATAAGGAGTTAACTGATTCAATTTGAGTAGAAAAAGGAGTTAACTGATTTAAGTCATTTTTTTATCAATAGTGAACTGGAAATTTCCCTTTTTGAACTTAAGAGAGATTTTATAAAGATATTTAATTTAATAAAATGAGATATGCTCTCGCAATTACTTTTTCTATTTAACTAAATAATATTTAATTAATTAGAGACACTTTTTTTATTTAATTAAATAACTTCATTTAATTAATTAGGAATGGCTTCTTATTTAATTAATTAACTTTCTTTAATTAATTAGAAGTAAGTACTCCATTTAATTAAATAATTTCGTTTAATTATTTCTAAATTCTTTTCGAAACTAATCAACTCAAGTAAACCGTCGTTAAATCTAGTCAACTTTTTGTCAAACTTGATCTTTGCATATGTGAATATGAGCAAATTTGAGTATGAATTCCAGCAACAATTCCTTGCAAATTCTCATTCGACCTTTCAAAATGAAGAGATGAGGGTCTCTTAAATAGACTTTCTTGGAATTCGTCAATCGTTGAGATCTACTTCAATCAACGGTCAGGATTAAAGGTGAACTTCAGTCATAAAGGGAGATTTCCAAATTAAAGGGAGTTAACAGATTTAATTTGAGTAAAATAAGGAGTTAACTGATTCAATTTGAGTAGAAAAAAGAGTTAATTGATTTAACTCATTTTTTTAACAATAGTGAACTGAAAATTTTCCTTTTTGAACTGAAGAGTGATTTTGTTGAGATATTTAATTTAATAAAATGAGATATGCTCTCCTAATTACTTTTTCTTTTTAATTAAATAATCTTTAATTAATTAGAGACACTTTTCTTATTTAATTAAATAACTTCATTTAATTAATTAGGAATGGCTTCTCATTTAATTAAATAAAATTATTTAATTAATTAAAAGTAAGTACTCCATTTAATTAAATAATTTCATATAATTATTTCAAATTTTTTTTCAAAATTAGTCAACTCAAGTCAACCGTGGTTAAATCTGGTCAACTTTTGGTCAAACTTGATCTTTGCGTATGTGAATATGAGAAAATGTGAGTATGAATTCTAAAAATAATTTGATACAAATTCCCATTCAACCTTTCAAAATGAAGAGATGAGGGTCTCTTAAATAGACTTTCTTGAAATTTAGTAATGGTTGAGATCAATTTCAATCAACGGTCAAGATTAACGGTGAAGTTCAGTCATAAAGGGAGATTTCCAACTTAAACAGAGTCAACAGATTTAATTTCAGTAAAATAAGGAGTTAGTTGATTCAATTTGAGTAGAAAAAGGAGTTAACTGATTTAACTCATTTTTTATCAATAGTGAACTAAAAATTTTCCTTTTTGAACTTAAGAGAGATTTTGTTGAGATATTTAATTTAATAAAATGAGATATGCTCTCGTAATTACTTTTTCTATTTAATTAAATATTCTATAATTAATTTGAGACTTTTCTTATTTAATTAAATAACTTCATATAATCAATTAGGAATGAATTCTCATTTAATTAAATAACTTTGTTTTAATTAATTAGAAGTAAGTACTCCATTTAATTAAATAATTTTGTTTAATTATTTAAAAATTCTTTTCGAAACTAGTTCACTCAAGTCAACTGTGGTTAAATCTGATCAACTTTTGGTCAAACTTGATCTTTGAGTATGTGAATATGAGCAAATGTGAGTATGAATTTCAGCAACAATTCGATGCAAATTCTCATTCAACCTTTCAGAATGAAGAAATGAGGGTTTCTTAAATAGACTTTCTTGGAATTCATCAACTGTTAAGATCGATTTCAATCAACGGTCAGGATTAAAGGTGAAGTTCAGTCATAAAAAGAGATTTTCAAATTAAAGGGAGTTAAAAGATTTAATTTGAGTAAAATAAGGAGTTAACTGATTCAATTTGAGGAAAAAAATAAGTTAACTGATTTAACTCATTTTTTTATCAATAGTGAACTGGAAATTTTACTATTTGAATTGAAGAGAGATTTTTTTGAGATATTTAATTTAATAAAATGAGATATGCTCTCATAATTACTTTTTCTGTTTAATTAAATAATCTTTAATTAATTAGAGACACTTTTCTTATTTAATTAAATAACTTCTTTTAATTAATTAGGAATGGTTTCTCATTTAATTAAATAACTTTGTTTAATTAATTAGAAGTAAGTAATCCATTTAATTAAATAATTTCGTTTAATTATTTCAAAATTATTTTCCAAACTAGTCAACTCAAGTCAATGTTGCTTAAATCTGGTGAACTTTTGGTCAAACTTGATCTTTGCGTATGTGAATATGAGCAAATGTGAGTACAAATTCCAGCAACAATTCGATGCAAATTCTCATTCAACCTTTCAAAATGAAGAGATGCGGGTCTCTTAAATAGACTTTCTTGAAATTCATCAACGGTTGATATCGATTTCAATCAAGGGTCAAGATTAAAGGTGAAGTTCAGTCATAAAGGGAGATTTCCAAATTAAAGGGAGTGAACAGATTTAATTTGAGTAAAATAAAAAGTTAACTGATTCAATTTGAGTAGAAAAAGGAGTTAATTGAATCAACTCATTTTTGATCAATAGTGAACTGAAAATTTCCCTTTTTGAACTGAAGAGAGATTTTGTTGAGATATTTAATTTAATAAAATGAGATATGCTCTCATAATTACTTTTTCTATGTAATTAAATAATCTTTTATTAATTAGAGATACTTTTCTTATATAATTAAATAACTTCATTTAATTAAATAGGAATGGCTTCTGATTTGATTAAATAACTTTGTTTAATTAAATAGAAGTACTCTATTTTATTAAATAATTTCGTTTAATTATTTCAAAATCTTTTTCGAAACTAGTCAACTCAAGTCAACCGTGGTTAAATCTGGTCAACTTTTAGTCAAACTTGATCTTTGCGTATGTGAATATGAGCAAATGTGAGTATGAATTCTAGCAACAACTTGATGCAAATTCTCATTCAACCTTTCAAATTGAAGAGATGAGGGTCTCTTAAATAGACTTTCGTGAAATTCATCAACGGTTGAGATCAATTTCAATCAACGGTCAGGATTAAAGGTGAAATTCAATCATAAAGGGAGATTTTCAAATTAAAGAGAGTTAACAAATTTAATTTGAGTAAAATAAGGAGTTAACTGATTCAATTTGAGTAGAAAAAGGAGTTAACTCATTTAACTCATTTTTTATCAATAACGAACTAGAAATTTCCATTTTTGAACTGAATAGAGATTTTCTTGAGATATTTAATTTAATAAAATGAGATATGCTCTCATAATTACTTTTTCTATTTAATTAGATAATCTTAAATTAATTAGAGACACTTTTCTTATTTAATTAAATAACTTCATTTAATTAATTATAAATGGCTTCTCATTTAATTAAATAACTTTGCTTAATTAATTAGAAGTAAGTACTCCATTTAATTAAATAATTTTGTTTAATTATTTCAAATATTTTTTTGAAACTAATCAACTCAAGTAAACCGTGGTTAAATCTGGTCAACTCTTGGTCAAACTTAATCTTTGCGTATGTGAATATGAGCAAATGTGAGTATGAATTGCAGCAACAATTCGATGCAAATTCTCATTCAACCTTTCAAAAGGAAGAGATGAGGGTCTCTTAAATAGACTTTCCTAGAATTCATCAACGGTTGAGATCGATTTCAATCAATGATCAGTATTAAAGGTGAAGTTCAATCACAAAGGGAGATTTCTAAATTAAAGGGAGTTAATTGATTTAATTTGAGTAAAATAAAGAGTTAACTAATTCAATTTGAGTAGAAAAAGGAGTTAACTCATTTAACTCATTTTTTATCAATAGGGAACTGGAAATTTCCCTTTTTGAACTGAAGAGAGATTTTTTTGAGATATTTAATTTAATAAAATGAGATATGGTCTTATAATTGCTTTTTCTATTTAATTAAATAATTTTTAATTAATTAGAGACACTTTTCTTATTTAATTAAATAACTTCATTTAATTAATTAGGAATGGCTTCTCATTTAATTAAATAACTTTGTTTAATTAATTAGAAGTAAGTACTTCATTTAATTAAATAATTTCGTTTAATTATTTCAAAAGTCTTTTCAAAACTAGTCAACTTAAGTCAACCATGGTTAAATCTGGTCAACTTTTGGTTAAACTTGATCTTTGCGTATGTGAATATGAGCAAATGTGAGTATGAATTCCAGCAACAATTCGATGCAAATTCTCATTCAACCTTTCAAAATGAAGAGATGAGGGTCTCTTAAATAGACTTTCCTAGAATTCATCTACGGTTGAGATCAATTTCAATCAACGGTCAGGATTAAAGGTGAAGTTCAGTCATAAAGAGAGATTTTCAAATTAAAGGGAGTTAACAGATTTAATTTGAGTAAAATAAGGAGTTAACTGATTCAATTTGAGTAGAAAAAAGAGTTAACTGATTTAACTCGTTTTTTATCAATAGTGAACTGGAAATTTCCCTTTTTGAACTGAAGAGAGATTTTGTTGAGATATTTAATTTAAGAAAACAAGATATGCTCTCATAGTTTCTTTTTCTGTTTAATTAAATAATCTTTAATTAATTAGAGACACTTTTCTTATTTAATTAAATAACTTCATTTAATTAATTAGGAATGGCTTCTCATTTAATTAAATAACTTTGTTTAATTAATTAGAAGTAAGTACTCCGTTTATTAAATAATTTCGTTTAATTATTTTAAAATTCTTTTCAAAACTAGTCAACTCAAGTCAATCGTGCTTAAATCTTGTCAACTTTTTGTCAAACTTGATCTTTGCATATGTGAATATAAGCAAATGTGAGTACGAATTCCATCTACAATTCGATGCAAATTCTCATTCAACCTTTCAAAATGAAGAGATGAGGGTCTCTGAAATAGACTTTCTTCGAATTCATCAATGGTTGAGATCAATTTCAATCAAGGGTTAGGATTAAAGGTGAAGTTTAGTCATAAAGGGAGATTTCCAAATTAAAAGGAGTTAACAGATTTAATTTGAGTAAAATAAGAAATTAACTGATTCAATTTGATTAGAAAAAGGAGTTAACTAAATCAACTCATTTTTTATCAATAATGAACTGAAAATTTCCCTTTTTGAACTGAAGAGAGATTTTTTTGAGGCCTCGCCCCGACCCATCGTAGCATAGCGATGCATTACTATTATTTTTTTATATTCACGACTCAAGATGTTGAAACATTATCTGATGCTTAGAACATATTTTATTATTTCATGTTGTGTGATGTTATTTTCAAATATATTTGATGATTGTCATTTAATGTTTCATGTATATGTATGTTGATGAAATCAGTAAATGTAGGATTGAGACTTTGATTTAAGATATTTTAAATGGTTAAGAATTAAATAGGATAAAGAAACCCTTATTGATATATGTTTTAATTTATGAGAATTTATGATATGTATACATTTATGTACATGTGATTTTACGGGACTACTGATGTGTGCAATGAGTGTGCAGATATTTAGCCGAGAAACCCTACGGAGGAACAAAACTAATCTCTATGTGCTTCGGTGTGTTTTTTAGGGTTCATTGTTTAACCTTTGGACTCAAGTTGGTTGAAGTTAGTGTCAATTTTCTATTAGGTTCTTAATTAAGGTTAGTCATCTCTAATTCGGATTAGTGCTTAATTTGCAAGTTAGAGTAGTGAGTTGGACCTATTTTATTCTTAGATTTTATTTGACTCTAAACCTCTTTCCTAAGACTTTTAATCATGTTATTATTATACCCAAAGGGTATGGGTTAGGGGTCTTTTCCAACCCCTAAGCCCTTTTTTTTGACTTTTGAGGTCACTCAAAAAGTCCCTTTTTGCCTTTGTGCAAAAATTGACCATGGTTATCTTGAGTTAACTCACCTCATCTCCACTTAGGGTTTAACCATGGTGTAGGTTGAGTTAGGAGTTTCTAGATTTGTTAGTAGGTGGAGATAGTTATTGCTCCTTTTGGGTGGTTGAGTTGGAGGCTTATTTAGAGGCCTTCCTTGGACTAGTTGGTTGTTAGCCAATCTCTATATTTAGAGAGAAATGCTTGGAGGTTGAAGGAAGGAAAGGGGATACTCTACTCAAATTTGTTCATTGCCATCACCTCTTTGTGAAGGTAGGAAATTTTCATCTCCCTTATTCAGTTTTTTTGTTTTGTTTCATGTTCATGCTACCTTGTTGTTGTTTCACTATTTGTATGGTTGTGGGTATGTTGGAAAAATTTGAAAGCTATGTTATTTTGGTTGTTTTCCTTTCATGTTTATGTTTGCAATTTTGAGTTTTTCTTGCATGGGTGTTTTGGTATTACTCACCCTTGGAGAGGGCAGAAGTGACCAATTTAGGGAGAGGTCTGTTTAGTTGGACTCCAACCAGTGTAGAGTCTCTTCTTAAGATGAGAAGAGGGATAAAGGGTAGGGTGTTATGGGCCCCTACCCGTCAGCACAAACCTGGTATGAATATGGCATGTTTAAATGGAAGACCAAAAGTTCTTGGTTATTAGCTCCGATTGGGCATCTGAATTGGTGTTGTGCTTGACTTCTCCTGTTGGAAGAATCCACCTTTCCCTAGTTTTGATTCATTGTGAATCTTATTGTGTAAACCATGTATGATTATGCATGTTTGATTTTCTTTTGGTTCTGCTTGGTTGTCACCCGATCAGATATTGGTTTCCTCCATGGTTCTTGAAATGAGATTCAAAAAACATTACAAATTCCTTGATTTTTGTCATGAGGAAAAATTTGATTTAATTGTTGAAATTTGGGATTGAGATCCTATTGTAAATAGTATTTTTAAACCATATTGTAAATGGCAACGAAGCTGGGTTTTCTTCTTGATTCTTTCCCGGCTGAGCCTTTGAATCAGGTTTGCCAATAAAATTGGTGTTGAGCATATTTAGTTATCATATGATTTAAATTGTGTATTAAATTTAATATGGTTGCACAAATTTTTAAAAAAATAATAATAATAAGAGTAACGGATAATGTTATGAATTGTGATATTTCAAGTTTTTAAATTGTTAGGGAAGAACAATTTGATAGAATGAATTTCCAAGTTGATGTATAAGTATCAGATGAATCAGGATTCCTACCTTGAGAACTCAATTATCTCTTCTTTGTTAAATTTCCTTATGAACGAATCAATTGGACTAAGAGATCTTGTATCTCCTTAAATTTTTAAAGCATAAATCAGTTAGTTATCTTTAACCTTGCCATGGATTGCTTATCGGTTGCATTAAGTTTTATGTTGATTGTTATATGAATTATCATCCTAAACCATACTTAGTCTTATGAGTAACTCGCACTATCATTGTAATATCTTATCATGAGTAACTTAGACTATTGGAGTAGGAAACCAAGTAGGAAGGAATTGATGATGTTAAATTTGACAAAATTCTAAGCTTTCATAATGTTGAAAACAAAAGCTATGATCATGCATGCAAATTCACTTTTTATGATTGTTAGATCCAAATGATAAAGTATTGCACTATTGAATGAAACAAAAAATTTAAAATCTTGAGATATGCTCTCATAATTACTTTTTTTATTTAATTAAATAATCTTTAATTAATTAGAGATACTTTTCTTATTTAATTAAATAACTTCATTTAATTAAATAGGAATGGCTTCTCATTTAATTAAATAACTTTGTTTAATTAAATAGAAGTAAGTACTTCATTTAATTAAATAATTTCGTTTAATTATTTCAAAATCCTTTTCAAAACTAGTCAACTCAAGTCAACCGTGGATAAATCTAGTCAACTTTTGGTCAAACTTGATCTTTGCGTATGTGAATATGAGCAAATGTGAGTATGAATTCCAGCAACAATTCGATGCAAATTTTCATTCAACCTTTCAAAATGAAGAGATGAGGGTCTCTTAAATAGACTTTCTTGGAATTCATCAACGGTTGAGATCGATTTCAATCAAGGGTCAGGATTAAAGGTGAAGTTCAGTCATAAAGAGAGATTTTCAAATTAGAGGGAGTGAACAGATTTAATTTGAGTAAAATAAGGAGTTAAATGATTCAATTTGAGTAGAAAAAGGAGTTAACTGAATCAACTCATTTTTTATCAATAGTGAACTGTAAATTTCCATTTTTGAACTGAGGAGAGATTTTGTTGAGACATTTAATTTAATAAAATGAGATATGCTCTCATAATTACTTTTTCTATTTAATTAAATAATTTTTAATTAATTAGAGATAATTTTTTTATTTAATTAAATAACTTCATTTAATTAAATAGGAATGGATTCTCATTTAATTAAATAACTTTTTTTAATTAAATAGAAGTAAGTACTCCATTTAATTAAATAATTTTATTTAATTATTTCAAAATCCTTTTTGAAACTAGTCAACTCAAGTCAACCGTGGTTAAATCTGGTCAACTTTTGGTCAAACTCGATTTTTGCGTATGTGAATATGAGCAAATGCGAGTATGAATTCCAGCAACAACTCGATGCAAATTCTCATTAAACCTTTCAAAATGAAGAGATGAAGGTCTCTTAAATAGACTTTCTTAGAATTCATCAACGGTTGAGATCAATTTCAATCAACGGTCAAGATTAAAGGTGAAATTCAGCCATAAAGGGAGATTTTCAAATTAAAGAGAGCTAACAGATTTAATTTGAGTAATATAAGGAGTTAACTGATTCAATTTGAGTATAAAAAGGAGTTAACAGATTTAACTCATTTTTTATCAATAGCGAACTGGAAATTTCCCTTTTTGAACTGAATAGAGATTTTGTTGAGATATTTAATTTAATAAAATGAGATATGCTCTCGTAATTACTTTTTCTATTTAATTAAATAATCTTTAATTAATTAGAGATACTTTTCTTATTTAATTAAATAACTTCATTTAATTAAATAGGAATGGCTTCTCATTTAATTAAATAACTTTGTTTAATTAAATAGATGTAAGTACTCCATTTAATTAAATAATTTCATTTAATTATTTCAAAATCTTTTTCAAAACTAGTCAACTCAAGTCAATCGAGGTTAAATCTGGTCAACTTTTGGTCAAACTTGATCTTTGCGTATGTGAATATGAGCAAATGTGAGTATGAATTCCAGCAACAATTCGATGCAAATTTTCATTCAACCTTTCAAAATGAAGAGATGAGGGTCTCTTAAATAGACTTTTTTGGAATTCATCAACGGTTGAGATCGATTTCAATCAAGGGTCAGGATTAAAGGTGAAGTTCAGTCATAAAGAGAGATTTCCAAATTAGAGGGAGTTAACAGATTTAATTTGAGTAAAATAAGGAGTTAACTGATTCAATTTGACTAGAAAAAGGAGTTAACTGAATCAACTCATTTTTTATCAATAGTGAACTGAAAATTTCCCTTTTTGAACTGAGGAGAGATTTTGTTGAGATATTTAATTTAATAAAATGAGATATGCTCTCATAATTACTTTTTCTATTTAATTAAATAATCTTAAATTAATTAGAGACACTTTTCTTATTTAATTAAATAACTTCATTTAATTAATTAGGAATGGCTTCTCATTTAATTAAATAACTTTATTTAATTAATTAGAAGTAAATACTCCATTTAATTAAATAATTTCGTTTAATTAGTTTAAAATTCTTTTCGAAACTAGTCAACTCAAGTCAACCATGGTTAAATTTGGTCAACTTTTGGTCAAACTTGATCTTTGCGTATGTGAATATGAGAAAATGTGAGTATGAATACCAGCAAAAATTCGATGCAAATTCTCATTCAACCTTTCAAAATGAAGAGATGAGGGTCTCTTAAATAGAGTTTCCAAGAATTCATCAACGGTTGAGATTGATTTCAATCAACGATCAGTATTAAAGGTGAAGTTCAGTCACAAAGGGAGATTTTCAAATTAAAGGGAGTTAAGAGATTTAATTTGAGTAAATTAAGGAGTTGACTAATTTAATTTGAGTAGAAAAAAGAGTTAATTGATTTAACTCATTTTTGATCAATAGCGAACTGGAAATTTCCCTTTTTGAACTGAAGAGAGATTTTGTTGAGATATTTAATTTAATAAAATGAGATATGCTCTTATAATTTCTTTTTCTATTTAATTAAATAATCTTTAATTAATTAGAGACACTTTTCTTATTTTATTAAATAACTTCATTTAATTAATTAGGAATGGCTTCTCATTTAATTAAATAACTTTGTTTAATTAATTAGAAGTAACTACTCCATTTAATTAAATAATTTCATTTAATTATTTCAAAATTATTTTTGAAACTAGTCAACTTAAGTCAACCATGGTTAAATCTGATCAACTTTTGTTCAAACCTGATATTTCCGTTTGTGAATATGAGCAAATGTGAGTATGAATTTCAGCAACAATTCGATGCAAATTCTCATTCAACCTTTCAAAATGAAGAGATGAGGGTCTCTTAAATAGACTTTCCTAGAATTCATCAGCAGTTGAGATCGATTTCAATCAACGGTTAGGATTAAATGTGAAGTTTAGTTACAAAGAGAGATTTTCAAATTAAAGGGAGTTAACAGATTTAATTTGAGTAAAATAAGGAGTTAACTGATTCAATTTGAGTAGAAAAAGGAGTTACCTGATTTAACTCATTTTTGATCAATAACGAACTGGAAATTTTCCTTTTTGAACTGAAGAGAGATTTTGTTGAGATATTTAATTTAATAAAATGAGATATGCTCTCATAATTACTTTTTCTATTTAATTAAATAATCTTTAATTAATTAGAGACATTTTTCTTATTTAATTAAATAACTTCATTTAATTAAATAGGAATGGCTTCTCATTTAATTAAATAACTTTGTTTAATTAAATAGAAGTAAGTACTCCATTTAATTAAATAATTTCGTTTAATTATTTCAAAATCTTTTTCGAAACTAGTCAACTCAAGTCTATTGCGGTTAAATTCGGTCAACTTTTGGTCAAACTTGATCTTTGCGTATGTGAATATGAGCAA
Organism: Cupressus sempervirens; assembly: GCA_028749045.1. Classification (NCBI taxonomy): domain Eukaryota; kingdom Viridiplantae; phylum Streptophyta; class Pinopsida; order Cupressales; family Cupressaceae; genus Cupressus; species Cupressus sempervirens. The sequence continues at coordinate 464,057,954 of CM053791.1, read as the reverse complement.
ATGTGAGTATGAATTCCAACAACAATTTGATGCAAATGCTCATTCAACCTTTCAAAATGAAGAGATGAGGGACTCTTAAATAGACTTTCCTGAAATTCATCAACGGTTGAGATCGATTTCAATCAACGGTCAAGATTAAAGGTGAAGTTCAGTCATAAAGGGAGATTTTCAAATTAAAGAGAGATAACATATTTCATTTGAGTAAAATAAAGAGTTAACTGATTCAATTTGAGTAGAAAAAGGAGTTAACTGATTTAACTCATTTTTTATCAATAGCGAACTGGAAATTTTCCTTTTTGAACTGAAGAGAAATTTTGTTGAGATATTTAATTTAATAAAATGAGATCGTAATTACTTTTTTTATTTAATTAAATAATCTTTAATTAATTAGAGACACTTTTCTTATTTAATTAAATAACTTCATTTAATTAATTAGGAATGGCTTCTCATTTAATTAAATAATTTTGTTTAATTATTTCAAAAATTTTTTTGAAACTAATCAACTCAAGTAAATCGTGCTTAAATCTGGTCAACTTTTGGTCAAACTTGATTTTTGCGTATGTGAATATGAGCAAATGTGAGTACGAATTCCAGCAACAATTCGATGCAAATTCTCATTCAACCTTTCAAAATGAAGAGATGAGGGTCTCTTAAAAAGACTTTCTTAGAATTCATCAACGGTTGAGATCGATTTCAATCAACGGTCAGGATTAAAGGTGAAGTTCAGTCATAAAGGGAGATTTCCAAATTAAAGGGAGTTAACACTTTTAATTTGAGTAAAATAAGGAGTTAACTGATTCAATTTGAGTAGAAAAAGGAGTTAACTGATGTAACTCATTTTTTATCAATAGTGAACTGGATATTTTCCTTTTTGAACTGAAGAGAGATTATGTTAAGATATTTAATTTAATAAAACGAGATATGCTCTCATAATTAGTAATGGCTTCTCGTTTAATTAAATAACTTTGTTTAATTAATTAGAAGTAAGTACTCTGTTTATTAAATAATTTTGTTTAATTATTTTAAAATTATTTTCGAAACTAGTCAACTCAAGTCTATCATGCTAAAATCTAGTCAACTTTTGGTCAAACTTGATCTTTGCATATGTGAATATGAGCAAATGTGAGTACGAATTTCAGCAACAATTCGATGCAAATTCTTATTCAACATTTCAAAATGAAGAGATGAGGGTCTCTGAAATATACTTTCTTTGAATTCATCAACAGTTGAGATTGACTTCAATCAAGGGTCAGGATTAAAGGTGAAGTTCAGTCATAAAGGGAGATTTCCAAATTAAAGGGAGTTAACAGATTTAATTTGAGTAAAATAAAGAATTAACTGATTCAATTTGAGTAGAAAAAGGAGTTCATTGAATCAACTCATTTTTTATCAATAGCGAACTGAAATTTTTTTTTTTTGAACTGAAGAGAGATTTTGTTGAGACATTTAATTTAATATAATGAGATATGCTCTCATAATTACTTTTTCTATTTAATTAAATAATCTTTAATTAATTAGAGACACTTTTCTTATTTAATTAAATAGCTTCATTTAATTAAATAGGAATGACTTCTGATTTAATTAAATAACTTTGTTTAATTAAATAGAAGTAAGTACTCCATTTAATTAAATAATTTTATTCAATTATATCAAAATCTTTTTTGAAACTAGTCAACTCAAGTCAACTGCGGTTAAATCTGGTCAACTTTTGGTCAAACTTGATCTTTGCGTATGTGAATATGAGCAAATATGAGTATGAATTTCAACAACAATTTGATGCAAATTCTCATTCAACCTTTCAAAATGAAGAGATGAGGGCCTCTTAAATAGACTTTCTTGAAATTTATCAACGGTTGAGATCGATTTCAAACAACGGTCAGGATTAAAGGTGAAGTTCAGTCATAAAGGAAGATTTTCAAATTAGAGAGAGTTAACATATTTAATTTGAGTAAAATAAGGAGTTCACTGATTCAATTTGAGTAGAAAAAGGAGTTAACTGATTTAACTCATTTTTGATCAATAGCGAACTGGAAATTTTTCTTTTTGAACTGAAGAGAGATTTTGTTGAGATATTTAATTTAATAAAATGAGATATGCTCTCGTAATTACTTTTTCTATTTAATTAAATAATCTTTAATTAATTAGAGACACTTTTCTTATTTAATTAAATAACTTCATTTAATTAATTAGGAATGGCTTCTCATTTAATTAAATAATTTTGTTTAATTAATTAGAAGTAAGTACTCCATTTAATTAAATAATTTCGTTTAATTATTTCAAAATTCTTTTTGAAACTAATCAACTCAAGTAAACCGTGCTTAAATCTGGTCAACTTTTGGTCAAACTTGATCTTTGCGTATGTGAATATGAGCAAATGTGAGTATGAATTCCAGCAATAATTCGATGCAAATTCTCATTCAACCTTTCAAAATGAAGAGATGGGGGTCTCTTAAAAAGACTTTCTTAGAATTCATCAACGGTTGAGATCGATTTCAATCAACGATCAGGATTAAAGGTGAAGTTCAGTCATAAAGGGAGATTTCCAAATTAAAGGGAGTTAACACTTTTAATTTGAGTAAAATAAGGAGTTAACTGATTCAATTTGAGTAAAAAAAGGAGTTAACTGATTTAACTCATTTTTTATCAATAGTGAATTGGAAATTTCCCTTTTTCAACTGAAGAGAGAGTTTGTTAAGATATTTAATTTAATAAAACGAGATATGCTCTCGTATTTACTTTTTCTGTTTAATTAAATAATCTTTAATTAATTAGAGACAATTTTTTTATTTAATTAAATAACTTCATTTAATTAATTAGGAATGGCTTCTCATTTAATTAAATAACTTTGTTTAATTAATTAGAAGTAAGTACTCCATTTAATTAAATAATTTTGTTTAATTATTTCAAAATTCCTTTTGAAACTAGTCAACTCAAGTCAACCGTAGTTAAATTTGGTCAACTTTTTGTCAAACTTGATCTTTGCGTATGTGAATATGAGCAAATGTGAGTATGAATTCCAGCAACAATTCAATGCAAGTTATCATTCTACCTTTCAAAATGAAGAGATGAGGGTCTCTTAAATAGACTTTCCTGGAATTCATCAACGGTTGAGATCGATTTCAATCAATGATCAGGATTAAAGGTGAAGTTCAGTCACAAAGGGAGATTTCCAAATTAAAGGGAGTTAACAGATTTAATTTGAGTAAAATAAGGATTTAACTGATTCAATTTGAGTAGAAAAAGGGGTTAACTGATTTAACTCATTTTTTATCAATAGTGAACTGAAAATTTCCCTTTTTGAACTGAAGAGAGATTTTGTTGAGATATTTAATTAAATAAAATGAGATATGCTCTCATAATTACTTTTTCTATTTAATTAAGTAATCTTTAATTAATTAGAGACACTTTTTATTACTTAATTAAACAACATACATTTAATTAATTAGTAATGGCCTCTCATTTAATTCAATGACTTTGTTTAATTAATTAGAAGTAAGTACTCCATTTAATTAAATAATTTCGTTTAATTATTTCAAAATGCTTTTCGAAACTAGTCAACTCAAGTCAACCGTGGTTAAATTTGGTCAACTTTTGGTCAAACTTGATCTTTGTATATGTGAATATAAGCAAATGTGATTATGAATTCCAGCAATAATTCGATACAAATTCTCATTCAACCTTTCAAAATGAAGAGATGAGGATCTCTTAAATAGACTTTTCTGAAATTCATCAACGGTTGAGATCGATTTCAATCAACGGTCAGGATTAAAGTTAAAGTTCAGTCATAAAGGGAGATTTCCAAATTAAAGAGAGTTAACAGATTTAATTTGAGTAAAATAAGGAGTTAACTAATTCAATTTGATTAGAAAAAGGAGTTAACTGATTTAACTCATTTTTTATCAATAGTGAACTGAAAATTTCTCTTTTTGAACTGAAGAGAGATTTTATTGAGATATTTAATTTAATAAAATCAGATATGCTCTCATAATTACTTTTTCTATTTAATTAAATAATCTTTAATTAATTAGAGACACTTTTAATTATTTAATTAAATAACTTACATTTAATTAATTAGGAATGGCCTCTCATTTAATTAAATGACTTTGTTTAATTAATTAGAAGGAAGTACTCCATTTAATTAAATAATTTCATTTAATTATTTCAAAATTCTTTTCAAAACTAGTCAACTCAAGTCAACCGTGGTTAAATTAGGTCAACTTTTGGTCAAACGTGATCTTTTCGTATGTGAATATGAGCAAATGTGAGTATGAATTCCAACAACAATTTGATGCAAATTCTCATTGAACCTTTCAAAATGAAGAGATGAGGGTCTCTTAAATAGACTTTCCTGAAATTCATCAACGGTTGAGATCGATTTCAATCAGCGGTTAGGATTAAAGGTGAAGTTCAGTCATAAAGGGAGATTTCCAAATTAAAGGGAGTTAAAAGATTTAATTTGAGTAAAATAAGGAATTAACTGATTCAATTTGAGTAAAAAAAGGAGTTAAGTGATTTAACTCATTTTTGATCAATAGTGAACTGAAAATTTCCCTTTTTGAACTGAAGAGAGATTTTGTTGAGATATTTAATTTGATAAAATGAGATATGCTCTCATAATTACTTTTTCTATTTAATTAAACAATCTTTAATTAATTAGAGACACTTTTCTTATTTAATTAAATAACTTCATTTAATTAATTAGGAATGGCTTCTCATTTAATTAAATAACTTTGTTTAATTAATTAGAAGTACTCCATTTAATTAAATAATTTCGTTTAATTACTTAAAAATTCTTTTCGAAACTAGTCAACTCAAGTCAACTGTAGTTAAATTTGGTCAACTTTTGGTCAAACTTGATCTTTTCGTATGTGAATATGAGCAAATGTGAGTATGAATTCTAGCAACAATTTGATGTAAACTCTCATTGAACCTTTCAAAATGAAGAGATGAGGGTCTCTTAAATAGACTTTCCTGAAATTCATCAACGGTTGAGATCGATTTCAATCAGCGGTTAGGATTAAAGGTGAAGTTTAGTCATAAAGGGAAATTTCCAAATTAAAGGGAGTTAACAGATTTAATTTGAGTAAAATAAGGAATTAACTGATTCAATTTGAGTAAAAAAAGGAGTTAAGTGATTTAACTCATTTTTGATCAATAGTGAACTGAAAATTTACCTTTTTGAACTAAAGAGAGATTTTGTTGAGATATTTAATTTGATAAAATGAGTTATGCTCTGATAATTACTTTTTCTTTTTAATTAAACAATCTTTAATTAATTAGAGACACTTTTCTTATTTAATTAAATAACTTCATTTAATTAATTAGGAATGGCTTCTCATTTAATTAAATAACTTTGTTTAATTAATTAGAAGTAAGTACTCCATTTAATTAAATAATTTCGTTTAATTATTTCAAAATTCTTTTCGAAACTAGTCAACTCAAGTCAACCGTGGTTAAATCTGGTCAAGTTTTTGTCAAACTTGATCTTTGCGTATGTGAATATAAGCAAATGTGAGTATGAATTTGTAACGCCCCGCCAAGGGATCCAAAGAATTAACCTAGAGTTTCACTAAGTTTGGTAAAAAAAATTTTTTACATGAAAGTAAATAGCATACATAACTTATTCACAATAACAAAAGCAATAGCAATGTCCATCTGAAAGTAAACATAAGATACATAACAGATTACATTCTTTAAAGATCCCTTAACGTTGAATTACATACAAGAATCCATCTAGTACAACATCCACATGAAATAATAATGATAAGTTCAATGTTTAAACATTACATTTGCAAAGGCTCAATCATCCTCTGTACATGTCATAGGGTATGATAAGCTCAAAGAATATACATATGTAGAATAAGGTACATCATCCTATTCCAATCCATGATACATCAAAGTAGAGATAATCACATGATACATCATCATAGAAGACATATACATCCATCATAGAGATCAAACAAAATAAACTAAGTGCACGGTTCCTCCCAACTGTTAATAGCATCATTAGACCATCATGGATCCTAGCCATCCCTCCATACGTAACATCCCAAATCACCGAAGAGATCATCGGTATTAACATAGTAGGAATGTCACTCCTAACATATACAACATCATATGTAGAAAGTAATCTAACATGCAAATATAAGCATAAGATAACATCATCTAACATATGCTAATCATCAATGAAAGGATACATATCCACCATCACGAAGGACGCATCAACCACGATGTCTCAATGAGTCTCAAATGATAAGAGTGGAAAATACACTACCACCCGACTGCGTGGTACCTAAGTGGTCCACTCCCACCATGCTAAGGAGATAATCTCAAGTCCCAAACAGGCTATCAAAATCACATAGCACATATCTCTATAAGTCCAGGAATCTTAAAAGTATTCTAACTCAAGGTTCCAATCACAAAGCTGACATCTACTTCCCAAAGGCACACAATGACATGTAGGAACCTACTATGCAAGCAGGAAAGTGTCATCACATTTATCATGTACAAGTTACCCTAGTAGTTAGCTAAACTCCACGGGTCCATACTGATTTCATGCGGCCACTAGTATCCTCTCATACTGACAAGGCATACTATGGAATGTAAGGTCGCAACCATGCGTTCTCACTACTCCCATCCTAGCCTATACAAGCACTCAAGGCATGGGCAAGAAAAAAACACTTATCTTTTTAGGTTCATTTAGTTAGTATTAGGTGTGAATGTTATCACTTATTAATCCAACTTATAATGAGTTACCCTAGCAGCCTCTTAGGAACTTGGCCCCCATTGCAAACCACTTCCCGTCACTACATGCAGATATCCTACCCTAATGCTCATGGAATCATAAATCTCATAATCACAAAAGATAATCCATAATAAAATCATCAAATATGCATAAAAGTATCAAATCTCCATGAGCAAACATCTATAGAAAATCATGACCACAACAGCTCTCTATTGGCAACTGAAGTATCACTAATAATCAAATATCCAATGGTTCTCAATAACCAAAATATATCTCAATCATACTGATCGAAGACTCCAAAAATGGTTGAGTCAAACATGTCACAACATGACATCATCAAGAATAAATCCACATCTCAGTCCCATCATGGCGACTAGAAAATAATCAAGGATAACTTATCGATGACCAAAATAATGGTTAGGTCAAGTGTCTCATACACAAGAATCTCAACTATAACAATCAGTAATCACATCCAATACATAGAGCATTCCATCACATACCATGGTTGGATTTATAAAGATCGAGATTAAATCATCATCATGACATCACAATCACATAACCCCCAAGCCTCTGGTAGACGTTCTATACTGGTCAGCACTAGTCAACCCAAAACCCAAAATAATAGCATAAAGAATACACAATGTAAACACATGTTTTGGTTTTGCTAAGTTTTCAAATTTGAATTTAAAAGTCTCAGTTTACATTTTTCTAAACTATATCAAGTGGGGAAATTTGACATTTTTCCTAACCCATGTATTTGTTTGATAGATAAAAGTTTCTCCATTAGACTCAATTTTCTAATTGATCTAATAATATTTTATTCATATAAATTTTTTTTGAAAAATGACATTTCCATTGAACAAAATTTGCATATATCAAAACTTATATCACGTTCTAATAATTAACCTTAATTAACTAAATTAAGTTAATTATTATTATCTCCTCATTATAATTATTAATCGCATTCTTTTAATCTTTTATCTTTACAAAATGATCCATCTATATAAATCATTTTAAATAAAATAATTATTTATAACTATTATAAATATATACATATACATATATATATATATATATATATATATATATATATACATACATAAATATATATTTATATATTAATATCAATTGATAATAACTTTTTTTTTAAAATTATATAAAAATTGATCACTATTTATAACCAAAGCCGAAAGCAATTTATATGTTTGAATCGCCGCTGATGACGTGCGATCATACCCGTCACGGGTACCCTGCGACCACTGCCGTATGGCAATCCTTTTGTCGTGGGTACACTGCGTTGCAGGTACCCTGCGACCCGTCAATATAAATATCGGTGTACAAATAAACGTGGGGGGGTACATACCCACCCAAACATATTTATTTATTATTATTTTTTAAACAACATTTTTAAAACGCTTTTCGCAAAGATATATATATATATATATATATATATATATATATATATAAGTATGTATAAGTAACTTTATGAATACAATCTTCAATTTTTAGAATTTCTTTATAAACTTTTGATTTCCAAAATTTCCAATAATTAATCTAATGGGTTTGACTATAAATTTCAACCCTAACCCCGTTTTCCTTTTTGATCTATGCATATAAAATTTTCAAATAAATTTAATTTTCCAAATTGAGAATGCATACAATAAAAATATGAAATTCCTCAGAAGACATATGGAAGACACGAAGAAGATAGGGAAAGCAAGATGCAGAAATAGCATAGTAAAATCACGAGAATCTACCCGGATTTTGATGCTAAATCGCTCTTCCTCAGAAAACCCGCAGAGCAAGCTCCCTTCATCAAAACTCTCGAATCCTCCAATGCTCCAATTGTACTCCAAACGCTGTGTCCAAGCTTCTAAGAATGCTTTAATATATAGAGCTTTCAGCAAACATCTAGAATGCTTCTAGAAACAGCTGGAAGGTGTCACCAACTAAGCATGGGTCTTTTCCAACTTTCAAGATGAGCCATAGGGTTGTAGAACCCATGTGCTTAATTGATGCACTAACCTCCGTATTGTTGACACATGAGAAATAGAAAAGTGCGTTAACTCCCATGCAAGCTTATAACTCCAATTTACTTTTTAAATAATTTCTATTTAAATTTTATAACTTTCATTTTAATTTTTATAACTTTTATTATTATTATTTTATTTATTAATTTATTATTATTTTATAATTATTATTAATTTTAATTTACTAATTTTCTTTTATTTAATTCTTTTTCCTCAATTAATTCTCATTTAATTAATTATACTCAAAATATCAAAGATCATGTTACTTTATTAATTTTCTCCAAAATAATTAATTTATTAATTAAATCTATTTATTAAGACTTAATTAATGAAAAATTCACCATAGACCTCCAAAATAAAATATGAAAACCCATCATAGAACAAATCATACAAAATCAGTCTAAAGGGTAAAAAATCACAAAATATGTCATCCGACATATTCGGTGGGTACTCAACTCTGATACTTGTCCTAACTCACTAGGACAAATGGTTTAAGGGTTTGGGATTTGGACTTGAGAATTTATCTCCCTTCTCTTATCATTGAGATAATATAATAGGGTACGCTCATCCTGGCAATTCAGGGAAGTCGATACCTGGTACCTACAACCTCCAGAAAAACCATGCATGTACATACAATATATAATGCTAAGTTAAACAGACAATGGCAGGAAGTGGCGCATCGTGTAGATCCTGACTAAGTAGGTGACTACGACTCCCTTCCTTAACCACATCAGAAATGCCATACAATAATAAAACACGTACACCATACACATGCATGAGTATGGGATAAGTAACCATAATAAAACACATGAGATAATAAACCATCTAACTAATCATCATTAATAACTGAAAACAATATAATGATCATCATACATACATGAAATGTAAAGTCTAAATGATCTCATATATCAACTGAATCCATATCATAATATCTGATAGTGTCAAAACAATACCACTAATCCATCAACATAATACTAGTCCATCAAAGTCTGATAATAATAGCAACAATGAGTCTAGAAAAGATGTGAACGAGGGTAGGCACTACAGAATTCCAGTAACAATTCGATGCAAATTCTCATTCAACCATTCAAAATGAAGATATGAGGGTCTCTTAAATAGACTTTCCTAAAATTCATCAACGGTTGAGATCGATTTTAATCAGCGGTCAGGATGAAAGGTGAAGTTCAGTCATAAAGGGAGATTTCCAAAGTAAAGGGAGTTAACAGATTTAATTTGAGTAAAATAAGGAGTTAACTAATTCAATTTGAGTAGAAAAGGGAGTTAACAGATTTAATTTGAGTAAAATAAGGAGTTAACTAATTCAATTTGAGTATAAAAAGGAGTTAACTAATTTAAATCATTTTTGATCAATAGTGAACTGAAAATTTCTCTTTTTGAACTGAAGAGAGATTTTGTTGAGATATTTAATTTAATAAAATGAGATATGCTCTTATAATTACTTTTTCTAATTAATTAATTAATCTTTAATTAATTAGAGAGATTTTTCTTATTTAATTAATTAACTTCATTTAATTAATTAGGAATGGCTTCTCATTTATTTAAATAACTTTTCTTAATTAATTAGAAGTAAGTACTCCATTTAATTAAATAATTTTGTTTAATTATTTCAAAATTCTTTTCGAAACTAGTCAACTCAAGTCAACCGTGGTTAAATCTGATCAACTTTTGGTCAAACTTGATTTTTGCGTATGTGAATATGAGAAAATGTGAGTATGAATTCCATCAACAATTCGATGCAAATTCTCATTCAACCTTTCAAAATGAAGAGATGAGGGTTTCTTAAATAGACTTTCCTAGAATTCATCAACGGTTGAGATCGATTTCAGTCAGCAGTCAGGATTAAAGGTGAAGTTCAGTCATAAAGGGAGATTTCCAAATTAAAGGGAGTTAACAGATTTAATTTGAGTAAAATAAGGAGTTAACTGATTCAATTTGAGTAGAAAAAAGAGTTAACTCATTTAACTCATTTTTGATCAATAGTGAACTGGAAATTTCCCTTTTCGAACTGAAGAGAGATTTTGTTGAGATATTTAATTTAATAAAATGAGATATGCTCTCATAATTGCTTTTTCTATTTAATTAAATGATCTTTAATTAATGAGAGACACTTTTTTAATTTAATTAAATAACTTTGTTTAATTAATTAGAAGTAAATACTCCATTTAATTAAATAATTTTGTTTAATTATTTCAAAATTCTTTTTGAAACTAGTCAACTCAAGTCAACCGTCGTTAAATCTGGTCAACTTTTGGTCAAACTTGATCTTTTCGTGTGAATATGAGGAAATGTGAGTATGAATTCCAGCAACAATTCGATGCAAATTCTCATTCAACCTTTCAAAATGAAGAGATGAGGGTCTCTTAAATAGACTTTCCTGGAATTCATCAATGGTTGAGATCGATTTCAATCAGCGGTCAAGATTAAAGGTGAAGTTCAGTCATAAAGGGAGATTTCCAAATTAAAGGGAGTTAACATATTTAATTTGAGTAAAATAAGGAGTTAACTGATTCAATTTGAGTAGAAAAAGGAGTTAACTAATTTAACTCATTTTTTATCAATAGTGAACTGGAAATTTCCGTTTTTGAACTGAAGAGAGATTTTGTTGAGATATTTAATTTAATAAAATGAGATATGCTCTCATAATTACTTTTTCTAATTAATTAAGTAACCTTTAATTAATTAGAGAGATTTTTCTTATTTAATTAATTAACTTCATTTAATTAATTAGGAATGGCTTCTCATTTATTTAAATAACTTTGCTTAATTAATTAGAAGTAAGTACTCCATTTAATTAAATAATTTTGTTTAATTATTTCAAAATTCTTTTCAAAACTAGTTAACTCAAGTCAACCGTGATTGAATCTAGTCAACTTTTGGTCAAACTTGATCTTTGCGTATGTGAATATGAGAAAATGTGAGTATGAATTCCATCAACAATTCGATGCAAATTCTCATTCAACTTTTCAAAATGAAGAGATGAGGGTCTCCTAAATAGACTTTCCTGGAATTCATCAACGGTTGAGATCGATTTCATTCAGCAGTCAGGATTAAAGGTGAAGTTCAGTCATAAAGAGAGATTTCCAAATTAAAGGGAGTTAACAGATTTAATTTGAGTAAAATAAGGAGTTAATTGATTCAATTTGAGTAGAAAAAAGAGTTAACTCATTTAGCTCATTTTTTATCAATAGTGAATTGGAAATTTCCCTTTTTGAACTGAAGAGATATTTTTTTGAGATATTTAATTTAATAAAATGAGATATGCTCTCATAATTACTTTTTCTATTTAATTAAGTAATCTTTAATTAATTAGAGACACTTTTCTTATTTATTTAAATAATTTAATTTAAATAATTAGGAATGGCTTCTCATTTAATTAAATAACTTTGTTTAATTAATTAGAAGTAAGTACTTTATTTAATTAAATAATTTTGTTTAATTATTTCAAAATTCTTTTCGAAACTAGTCAACTCAAGTCAACTGTGTTTAAATCTGGTCAACTTTTGGTCAAACTTGATCTTTGTGTATGTGAATATGAGCAAATGTGAGTATGAATTTCAACAACAATTCGATGCAAATTCTCATTCAACCTTTCAAAATGAAGAGATGAGGGTCTCTTAAATAGACTTTCCTGAAATGCATCAATGGTTGAGATCGATTTCAATCAGCGGTCAGGATTAAAGGTCAAGTTCAGTCATAAAGGAAGATTTCCAAATTAAAGGGAGTTAACAGATTTAATTTGAGTAAAATAAGGAGTTAACTGATTCAATTTGAGTAGAGAAAGGAGTTAACTCATTTAACTCATTTTTGATCAATAGTGAACTAGAAATTTCCCTTTTTGAACTGAAGAGAGATTTTGTTGAGATATTTAATTCAATAAAATGAGATATGCTCTGATAATTACTTTTTCTATTTAATTAAGTAATCTTTAATTAATTAGAGACACTTTTCTTATTTAATTAAATAACTTCATTTAATTAATTAGGAATGGCTTCTCATTTAAGTAAATAAAGTTGTTTAATTAATTAGAAGTAAGTACTTCACTTTGTAGAACTAGAATCTTAGTATGCAAGGAACATTAACATTAAAAAAAGCATTCACAAAACAAAACTAAGTTCACATATATGCTTAGACAAAGAAAACAAACAAGAGATGCAAACCTCCAAAGAGAAAACACTCCATGCTTTCTTGTTTTTGTAGATGTGTCCTTTTATGTGGATGTATGCTCAATTGCTTTTCCAATTGCTTCAATGGTGGAGATGGGTAATGAAAAATTGGTAGCTTTGTGAGCTCTCAAAATAGCATGGTAACTTTAGCTCAAAAGGTTAAGATTGATGACTTTGGTTCTCAAAATAGCATGGTAACTTTAGCTCAAAGATTGTTGATGAAATGGCTTGGGATGGGATTCAATTTATAGGCCAAGGGGTAGAGGGATGGAGGGCTTAGATGCAAGGATGGGGAGATGGTTAAGGAGGGCTAAGATGCACTCAAAGGGGAGCACATGAATTGTGCTTGTTTAGTACCAATGGGAAGGGTACAGTTGTCACAAGGAGGATGAGTGTGAGAGGGTAGGGTAAAGGGTTGGTTAAAGGGTTGGTTAAAGGCATGATGAGTGGAGTTTAGTATGTAAGAGAGATGTAAGAGGAATGAGTGTGGAAGAGGGAAGAGTGTGGAAGATGGATGTAAGAGTCATGAGTGGGCTTGTAAGAGTTTTTTATGGTTTGTAAGAGCAGTCATGACTTGGTGGTTGGTATTTTTGAGGGGAGACTTTGATTTGGTTTAGGAAAGTCTTAAACTTGTTTAGGGAATGTGACAACATTAGGGGGTGGATTAGGCTTGGGATTAGGATTAGATTAGGGATGTTAGAGATGTGCAAGTGGATGGCATTATGAGGGTGGGTGAGTTAGTGGCTAAGCTTGGTTAGTATGGGTGGATGGGGTGGATTAGGCTAAATGGAGGATTAGGGATAAGTTAGGGGTTTTTAGATTTGAGAATTTTATTTATCAAATAGATTTATTTAATAAATGGGGATTTTTGGAATTGGATAGAAGAATAGGATTTAATTGATAAATAATAGGATATTTGATTTATCAATTAGGACTATAGATGATTAATTAAATCAATCAGCTAGGGGATAGCAAAGGATTAATTAAATAGAAATTTAATTAATGATGCCTTTAGAGATGGCTAAATTAGATTACCAAAGCGGTGTAATCAAATTTAGGTGTCTACATTTTGCCCCTCTTTGACATAGTGTTGAGACAACACTATTTCAAAGAAGTTTGAATGAAGACAACATGAGGAAGATGTTTTAGCAACAAGGTTGCCCCAGTCTCGAATAAAAAAAGGAGAGACTAGACTTAGATGATGCCCCCTCAAGAAGGCAGCGTGGGGAGAAATGAGGCTCGACGACTTCTTGAAAAGCACAAGAAATTGAAATGAGCTGAGACATAGGTTGGCAAAGAGAAGGGGTTGAATTAGCTCAAACTCTCACTACGAGAGAATGATAAAGGAAAATCAGGGGCACAAAAGTAAAGCAAGCTTAAGACTTTCCAAGATTGGGGGGGGGGGGGGGGATGGAGGAGCAAAGCACTATAAAAGGAATCCATGGTAGGGAGATGGATGATGGAATGATAAAGCTGATGCAACAGGATTTCAAAGAGTTAGATTGGCAGAAGATGGGTTTTCGGAGATCCCTAGGACTAGGATTGTGGATCTCAAAAGATGAGGCTTGGTGGATTGATTTGATTGGTGGATCCCTAAGACTAGGATTGTGGATCCCTAAAGCTAAGCATGAGGAGTGATCCAAAGAGATACTAATGCATAAGCTGGGATAGGTGCTGGATATGGATGGGGGATGAAGGGAATCCATTAAAGCTTTTTGAGTAGGGGGATACTTCAAGGAGAAGTACCACCATGTAGTTGAACACTAGATTTGCTATAGGACTGTTGGTTAATTGCCAAGGTTACCAAGAACATCAAGGCCTTTTCACCAACTATCTAGAGGACTAATGAACTGACTCGAAATAAACATGCAAGGATTGCCCCAGTATCACACATGAATCCCAGAGGAAGCAGCGTGGAAATGACACTAGGTAACCCACAAGCAGAAAAAGAAAACAAGCAAAAGACCTGATCAAGACCTTACGCTTTAATTGCCCCATTCGAAGCATACCATGATATGGAAGATCATGGCAACCTTGAGGAGGGAACAAGGAGATTGCTTGGAAAAGATATTTCAAGACCCAAAAGGGAAGATCCAAAATCAAAAGAAAGTGAAAATCTAAAAGAGAACTGTTTGCCAATGAGATGGGTAGGACGAGGTACTAACGAACCAAGATTAGACATGAGGAAAGCTATATCCTGCAAGGACCTATTCGAGAGTACCTAGGCTGGTGGATTTGGATGAGTGATGCGTCTGGCAAGCTGAACTAAGAAGGATAACACCTTGGTGACAGAAAATCTAGCTAAAGGATGCATTGGAATAGCTAACCAAGGTGTGCGATGTGTGCAAGATGTTGATCAAGGATGAACTGACACAAAAGCTGGATAGATACAATGGTACTAAGCTAAAGAGGATGTACAAGCTAATGGACCAAGATATGTTACAAATGTACAAATTTGTTCATATTTGGGGTTTGTGAGATGGAAATTTTTTTGAAGGGTGGGATGTCTATAATAGTTGATAGGTGGATAGGTAGATGGTTTGTGAAAAGTTTAAGTAAAAATGGGGTTCTTTGTGTGCAAGTGATGGGATACAAGCTAGGATACAAAATTATTTACAAGCTAGAATATGGTACAAGCTTTGGACAAGATTCAGATATACAAGGTATGGTACAAGATTTACAAGGTATAATACAAGCTTTGGTACAAGATTTTACAAGCTGAGGTACAGGATTTACAAGCTAAGGTAAAAGATTTACAAGTTGTACAAGAGGTATTTACAAGCTCCATTAGATTTTGGATATTTGGTTGGAACACCAGGGGAACAAGCAGGTGTGTTATGGGATGGTGAATGGATGGATGAGGGATAGGATAGTGATAGATTATGGATTAGTCTTAGTACACAAGGTGCCTAAATTATCGAGTTTTCACCAAAGTACCTATCCAAGGTGCTTGAATTGCCAAGTTTTCACCATTGGACGCTTATTTCTCTTTACTATTTTTTTTGCATTTTTCAAAAGCTGGATATACTAAGGATCTTCAAGCATAGAACTTCTTGAGATGAATGATGTTAGTAGGATCATTCAAGAGTTCTCCTTCTGGTGTAGATAATTGATAGGCTTCAGAGCCAAAGGATGTAGTGACAACATAAGGACCAAGCCAGGTAGGTTCAAACTTGCCTTTCTTTTCTTGATCTGCTTGGACTTTCATATTTTCTTTGAGGACCATGTCACCTGGCTGAAAGTGTCATGGAAGCATGTTCTTGTTGAAATTCCTTTTGAGACAAGTTTGGTAGACTGTGAAATGGTCATAGGCTTGTTGTCTCTTCTCGTCTAAGAGATCTAATTGGGTGAGCCGAGCTACTCTATATTCTTCATCTGATATTTGCCCTCGCAAAGATATGCATAGTGAGGGAAGTTCAACTTCTATAGGTAATATCACTTTGGCACCATAGATTAGGGAGTATGGAGTTGTGCCTATGGATGTACGAAAGGAAGTTCGATAGGCCCATAGGGCTAGATTTATTTGTAGGTGCCAATCACAGCCGAAATCATTGACAACCTTTTTTAGGATTTTGAGGAGGGTTTTGTTAGTTGCCTCTGCCTGGCTATTACCTTGTGGGAAATATGAGCTAGAAAAGTGGTGATGGATGCAGAGGGAAGTGCATAATTCTTCCATGTTGA
The DNA here is from genome assembly GCA_028749045.1 of Cupressus sempervirens. Taxonomy (NCBI): domain Eukaryota; kingdom Viridiplantae; phylum Streptophyta; class Pinopsida; order Cupressales; family Cupressaceae; genus Cupressus; species Cupressus sempervirens. The sequence continues at coordinate 464,041,314 of CM053791.1, read as the reverse complement.
GATTTTCAAAGTTACCTCCGTGGTCAGTGAAGATGGTGGATGGGATGCCGAAGCAGCAAACAATGTGGTATAAGATGAACTTGGAGACCTAAACTCCTGTAGCTGAGACTAGGGGGACTGCTTCCACCCATTTAGTGAAATAGTTTGTAGCTATTATTATCCATTTATGTCCATCAAATGAGAGAGGTGTGATAGTTCCAACTAGATCAAGGCCTCAACAAGCAAAAGGACAAGGTGGTGCAATAGGCTGTAGATCTTATGCTGGAGTGTGCACAAGATTTGCGTGCTACTGACATGGGAGACACTTTCTAACAAAGTCACAGAAGTCTTCTTCAATGGTAGGCCAATAGTAACCTGCTCTAAGGATTTTTCATGCTAGGACAATACCACTCGTGTGGGCACCGCAAAGTCTGAAGTGTACTTCTTTTAACGCCATCGCAGCCTCATTTTTATCTAAACATCGAGAGAGAGTACCATGATAACCCCGACGATATAGAGTATTGGTTATGATAACATAGCGAGATGATTTTCGGATAAGGTTTTGGCGTTGGGTGCGTGTGAGATGAGGGGATATGATACCATCTTGTAAGTAAGTGTGAATTTCATGGTACCAAGGGGATTGGGGATCAACCAAGATACAAACATGGTTTGAATCCTCATTCACATAACCAGGTGTGAGGAGCTGCTCGACTAAAAACTCATACTGCATAGCTTCTTAGGGAATTTCCAAGAGCGAGCCGATAGTGGCCATGGCGTCTGCTGCCTTGTTCTACATTCGTGGCACTTGTGTAAATTGAAGCTTTGTAAAATGCTGAGTTAGCTGATCAACTAGCTCTTTGTAGGGTAATAGCTTTTCGTCTTTGGTTTGATATTCATTTAGGACTTGCTTGATGATGAGCTGAGAATCGCCAAAAATTTGTAACTCAGTGATATTCCATTCTGCAGCTATCTTTAATCCTGCTACAAGAGCTTCATATTCTGCTATATTGTTGGTGCTAGGGAATTGTAGCTTGAAGGCTTTTGGAATGTAATCTCCTTGAGGTGTAACTAATAATATTCCTGCCCCTAATCCATGAGATGTGTATGAGCCATCAAAATAAAGCTTCCATGGGGGTTGTTCTTCAATTAGGCAAATATGCTCATCTAGGAATTCTGTGAGCAAAGGATATGCATCTACTAAAGGTGCATCAGCTAGGTGATCTGCTATAGCTTGCCCTTTGATTGCCTTTCTATCCACATACTGGATGTCAAACTCACTTAGTAGGATAACCCACTTTGCTAGCGACCTGTGAGTGCTATTCTAGAGAGCATATACTTGAGAGGATCAATCTTGGAGACTAGTTGGATGGTATGACTTAGCATGTAGTGGAAAAACTTTTGAGTTGAGAAAACAACTGCCAAACAAGATTTTTCCATAGGAGTATAATTGAGTTCATAACCAACTAGGGTTCTACTAATATAGTAGATGTCTCTTTCTTTGCTATAATCATCATGTTGTGCTAGAAGTGCCCCTAGAGCCGTAGGTGTTACTGATATGTACAAGATCAAGGGACGACCAGGAACTGGTGGGACCAAGATAGGGGGATTGGCTAGATACTGCTTGAGCTGATTGAAGCTGCGCTACCATAAAGGATCCCACTTGAAGTTCGCATCCTTCTTTAGTAAATGTGAAAATGGTGTACACTTATCTGCAAGCTGGGAGATGAAGCACCGGATGGATTGAAGCTTTCCCTAAAGAGAGCGAAGCTATCGCAGTGTCTGGGGAGGAGGCATGTCTAAGATAGCCTTGACCTTTTTGGGGTCGATCTCTATACCTTGTTTAGAAACTATGAAGCCCAGAAGCTTGCCAGATGTGACCCCAAAGACACACTTCTTGGGATTTAGCATGAGATGATATTGGGCTAACCTATCAAAGACTTTCTCTAGGTCAGCGAGATGATCCATGAAGGTGTGAGATTTGACTAGGATATCATCCACATAATCCTCCAAAATGCTATGGATAAGATCATGGAAAATGGTTTTCATAGCTCTTTGATAGGTAGCCCCAACATTCTTTAGGCCAAAAGGCATCATGGTGTAGCAAAAGGTTCCCCAAGGGGTAGTGAATGATGTCTTATGTTGATCCTCTTCTGCAATCTTGATCTGATTATACCTAGAAAATCCATCCATAAGGGATAGAATTTCATGTCCAGCTATAAGATCTACAATCATATCTATGTTGGGTAAGGGAAAATCATCTTTTGGGAAAGCTTAGATCTCTAAAATCAGTGCAGATTCTGATGTCACTGAAAGGCTTAGTGACAGGGACCATGTTGGAGATCCACTCTGAGTAGTTAATAGGCCGGATAACCTTAGCAGCTAACATTCTTTCTAATTCAGCTTTGACCAGTAATGCCACCTTGGGGTGCATTTTTCTAAGCTTTTGTCTAACGGGCTTGATCTTTGGATCGACTGCAAGATGATGAACTACAAGCTTTGGATCAAGTCTTGGCATGTACTGATATGACCATGCAAATCGGCCAATGTTCTCTCATAAGACCTCAAAGAGGAGATCAACTTGGTCTTGTGATAGGGATCCAGCAATGTGAACAAGTCTGGGCATCTCTGAAGAACCGATGTTGACTTCTCTAGTATCCTCTATTAGAATAGATGACACCTCTAGCCGATTATCTTGAGGAGGCAATACTAAATCCTCATGTTTTGCTTGTGGCTCTAGATTTTCTTGCTTAGGGGTTCTCTTCACTGCCTTAGCTAGTCCCGGATTCACCTTAGTTCCAGTTTTGGGTGTATTGAAACTAGGTTGGGGATTTTCTCCGAAATACCCCTTGGGATCTAGCTTATAGATATAGGTAGAATCTAGCTTTGTCTGCTTGTGAGGTTTTTTAGCTCCCATGAATCTTAGAAGCGCTTCCTCTTATGCGAACTCATCAATGTGTATGACGCTTGGTTGGTCCCAATCTATGAGTTGTGGATGAGCGAGTGGTAGGTCAATGAGATGGATGGATAGTTCTTGGAGAATAGAGTCTCCTAGGGATATTTGGTCTGGGATATCATCGTAGGCTCTCTTTTCAACTTTCTCAGGAATGTCTTCGATTTTGACAAGGTCACGATGGATGTTCGAAAAAGTGTGACCATTCTTGTTGGTGCCCCCAGTTGTGCATATGCCAAAGCCAAGACCTGACTTTGTTTCCCACTTATGTGCTTTGATGGGACATTGCATGCCCCTTTCTTCTGGTCCTAGTCCACCACCTTGATAGTTCTATTTTTTAGTGATGAGCTTATGTTCTTGGGGATACCTCTGGTTGAAGTGATCAAGGCATGCTTGATTTCTTGGAGGTGCATCCTTATGTAACCAATTGTTGATATCTGGAGTGAGCTCCTTATGAAGAGGGGTTTTTGAGGATACAAAGGTTTTTGGACGAAACTGTTTGTATCAAGGAGGTGGAATCTCCTTAGCTTTGTGATATGTCAGCCGTCCATGGGTATGTGGATCAAGTGGGATTGCTCTGACAACAAATGCATCTGATAGACTATATTCTCCATAGCCTTTGTTGTTGATCTTTACGGTAGATAGGCTGGAGGCGAGGATGGTTTCTGCATCATTGCAAGTGTGGGATGAGCTGGCGATGGTTGTGCAGATGTCTATTCCAGGGCAATGGTTTGTATATGAAGCTTCAACTGCATTGCAGTAAGCAAAGGGTTCTGGATTGGCATGGATGGTCATCTTAGTGCCCTGATGCAAAAATTTGATGCACTGATGGTAGGTGGATGGAATGACCTTCATAGCGTGAATCCATGGGCAACTAAGGAGGATGTTAAATGGTAGGTTTAGATAAACAACATGGCAAACTGTCTCTTGGATGACCGGCCCAACCTTGATTGGTAGCAAAATAGTCCCTTCTGTGGTTCTTTCCAAGTTGTCATAAGCTTTGATGGTGATAACCTCACTGATCATATCTGCCTCAGTATACCCAGCTTGTTTTATGAATTTTAGGGTGCAAATGTTCAAGTCTGATCCATTATCTATCATTACTCTTTTCATGGAAAAATTGGATACCATGATGGCTATGCAAAGCAGAAGGGTGTGATCTGGCTCGACCGCAGGTATGTCGGTGGGTTTGAATGATAGGGCACATGAGGAGGATAGGTGTCCAATGAGATTACAAAAATTAGTAGCATTGATATCAGAAGGGACACGGGATTCTATGAGAGCACTCTCAAGGATGTCTTTGTACACAGGACTAGTGCGGAGAAGGTCTAAAATGGAGATTTGGGCTGGCATGTTCCTAAGGTGTTCCAAGATATTGTACCAACTTTTCGATGGAGCTGATGGTGCTGATGAAACTGGTGGGCCTACGATGTTAAATCATGCTCTTCGAGTGGTAACTACACACTCATTGTCTGGTCCTCGTATATTGATAACATTGACAGAAGGCTCTTTCTCGGATATACAACCTATAAGGCTACCATAGTCTATATAGGATGAAGTGTGGTCATTGTTCTTCCCGTGCTATTGGTTTGGCTAGCGGTTGTTGGTGTTGTTTTGGATAGGTGCTTTTCCAGGATTTTGGTTGTTGTGTGGAGGAAAAGCATTTTGATAAATTTGTAAGCCTACATTGGGAGAGGTTTGGGCACCAACAGTGATTTCTTTCTGATCAATGAGGTCCTGCACATAATCTTTCAGTTTCATGCATCTGAGGGTGGTGTGACCGTTTACCCTATGGAACTTGCAATACTCATTGTCCTTATACCATGTAGCTTTGGATTGGCTTGGATCAATTTGCTGGGTAGGAGGAAATTTGATGAGGTTTCCCTTAGCCAATTTCTCAAAAATGACATCCAATGGCTCACCAAGGGGTGTATAGTTTCTAGGTGTTGGTTGGAATCTGGGTTTTTTCCTTGCAGCTACATTGATGGCATTAGCTTGATTGTTAGACCCTTGAAAGTTGGGTCTTGTATTGTGTTTTTGATAGCTTTGGTTATTCCGTTGTTGGTAATTGATAGCCTGTTGGTTGTTTGTTTGATATGGTGGGTTAGACTGATTTTGGGAAGGACCAACAATATTCACATGTCTGGTGTCAGTAACCCCATCTGTTGCAACATGCTTGTTTTTGTTCCAATACCTAGACTTTTCATTGGAATGTGATTGATTTTGGTTGGCCTCTTTGTAAATCTTGACCACACCATCTTTGATGAGTCCTTGCTCAAGGATCATTCCTTACTCTTTGATATCCTTATAGGTCTGTAAATAGTTCATGGTCATGTGGTGAGCCAAGCTGGGATGTGCATTATCAATAAACATTTTCTCCACATGGCATTCTGGCAAGGTGTAGGATATGCAGGTGGTAAGGGTTTGCCATCTTTGCATGTATTCGGCAAGGCTTTCTCCACCTTTTTGCTTGGTGTAGACAAGATCAACTATTGATAGCTCTGTTTCAACAAGATGGGCATATTGGGCTACGAATGCCTCAGATAATTCAGCAAAATTTTTAATTGTGCCATAGGGGATTCTGTAAAACCATTCAAGAGCTGGTCCAGCCAAGCTTTTGGGAAAAAGGCGCAAGAGGAAGACATCATTGTATGCCACGTCCTGGCAGTGCATGTAAAAGTCTTTGATATATGTGACAGGGTCTCCTTTTCCTCTGAATTTGTCAAATTTGGGTACCTCAAAGTGTTTGAGAAATGGTGTCATGGTAATGGCTCTGTCAAATGGGTAAGGACTCACATTCTCAAACTTGAATGTCTTCAGATCATTCCCTTCTTGGATGGCTTTCAGAGTTGTCTTCATTTGCTCTCATTCTGAATTGATAGGTGATGGCTGGGGTGCCCCCAATGTAGGAGTGCCTTGAGGTAGGTATGCGCTAGATGGGGCCACTGAATATGGATGGCTGTGAGGGATTTTTTGATAGGGATTGTACATTTTTTGGGAAGTTGCATGGTGGATGACGGGTTGCTGAGGGGGAGTTGGCGCATATTGCTGCATGTGTTGCGAGGCTTGCTGTTGATATGAGATTTGAGGTTGGGATTGAGAAACATAAGATGGCTATGGGATAAATGGATTGTTTTGTGGAGCTAAGGTATAAGATGGTTGTGAGGCTTGGGGAAAGGATCAGGGGGCTTGTGGGGTTTGACCAATATATGTGGGTTGTGCCCCCATTTGGGATGGTACCTGCAAATAATTGGTGGTTGGCTGGATTGCTGGGTTACCTCCTAGAAGTGGCATTGAAAAGTAGTTGGTAATAGGAGGTAATGGATTAGTTGGTGGTGGAGGTGGTGGGAGTTGAAAGCTTGGGAATGGAACTAATGGGGTTTGATAGCTTTGTGGCTGGATTTGGAAGCTTGGTAGAGTGGTGGCGGGAGCTGGGGTCACTTGGGAGCTTGGCAAAAAATTGGCAGTAGCTTGTGGGATTTGATAGCTTTGTGGAGTGAGGTTAGTAGCTTGTGGATTTGTGGCTAATGGTATTGAGCTCCCAAGACCTAATGGAAATGATGGGATTGTGCTTTGGGCTATGGTGAACAAGCTGGGGGTGATGAAAGGTTGATTACTTGGCCCCATGGGTGGCATCCTTGTTGTATATTGCTGAGGTTGGCCAAAGATGCTAGCACTGATTTGGGAGATGGGTGGATTTGGAAGGTTGGGTTGGGGAGCAGCAGCAGCAATAGTGAAGGGGGTGAACAGTGAGGTATTTTGGGTAAAGGGGGTTTGGAGTGGAGAGGTATGAACCAAGGATGGAGTGGTGGTGGTTGGGTTGGCTTGCGGCATGGCGATTTCAACTTGGGTGGATGATGGTATATTTGGGTCTGTTGGATCATATGGATTGGCTGGAGGCTCTTCTTTTGGCATATATTGAGGATAATTTAGATCATAAGAGCCTATGGGTGGTGGCAGCTACCCAAATAATGGGTGAGATGGATATGATAATGGAGGGGGTCTTCCAAAGTCAAAGGTTCCTACATTGTCCCTTCAAAAATTAGCCATGATTGTCTCTGTGTTCTTGTCTATAATGGCGTTTACCAATACTGCATTTCCTGGTTGGTTCATGAAAGCTTCAATGTCAGTAGGTGATGGCATAGCTTTTTCTGGGCTGAAGGATGGCTAAGTGCTCAAGGGGGGTGATGTTATTCAGTCCAAATGATAGGGCTCCATTGTTTCTTTCTTCTTGGCTAAGCGAGTGACAGGTGGCATGAAGATGCAGAATGTTCCTAGGGATGAGATGCAACAAATGCTGGTGGATGCAAAAGGGGGGAAGGCTTTTCTATGCAAATGATTTCCTAGGTTGAGGCAAAGCTATATGAAAAAACCTAAGGAGGATTGGGTTGGGGATTCTAACTTCAAAGATATGTTGCCAAAGCACGAAAGGTCTGCTTTCCTATGTGCAAGCTTGGTGATGATTGTGTCAACTTAAGGATAGACTGACGATCCTTTAGGAAGAACACAAGATTGACCACTTGTGGATCCCAACCTTTAGCTCAAGGTGATGAGGGATAACAAGTGACAAAGCTAGATTACCCTAGACAAAGCTCTGTCAAAGGGATAACCTTGGTGAGATTGGTGGATTTGGAAGATTTTAGGAATGGCAAACTTTTGGCAAGGTTACAACAAATTTTGAAGGCTTGGATGTGAATGTTTTTGGAGTGTTGGCTAGATGGTTTGATTCTAAATGAGATGGATGAGCTAAAACACTTAAGGGGAAGACTAAAGATGGTTGGCTTTCATACAAAGATGACTCTAAAGTGAAACTTATCCAAGAAGATGTGGAGAAACAAGGGTGTCTAATTATAGAAATCATGCCTAGTTGGTAAGGCATAAGCATGATTAACTCTTGGATGTTGGCTAAATTTGATGGTGCGCTCTAACCAGGCCTCTTGAGGTGCTTCGTCGGTAGCTTTTTCCTCTACTTTGTGGAGTTTGGCAATCCGTAGGCTTGGTGTTATTTCTTTTCTCTTGGCTGAAAGTTCTTGGTATGCCAGAGATGGCTTGAGTTTGACTTTGTGAAACTTCTGTTTGGGTTTGGGTTGTTTCGACATAAATTCTTGAATTTTATTGGCTTTGAGAGATCTCAGTTGTTTTTCTTCGACTCGTTCAACTTCTAAAATAGGCAATGACTACGCTAAGTGTGCCCTAAGCTAGGATTGACCAAGTTTGGCAAACAATCATTCAACAAGTAAAATAAAATCAAGCAATAGATAGGAACACCCAAATAGAAGTTTGTGGTTCTCAGAATGTGATACTTGCACCAAGGAGTGTGTATGTTCTACAAATGTTTCGATCAGTCACTTCAAACACATTAACATCCTAGATGGTTGTCTGCAAGGCTGACAATTGGTTTAGCTAGGGAGTCCTCGATATACACAAGGTACGTGAGGCCCAAATCCATAGATGAGACAAAAAAGATGTCACACAGCCGAGAGGAGTGGTAACCCACTTCTCCTCTTTCACTTCTCAAGGGTATAAATTTCTTTGAGGCTTAGCCCGAGTGACAAAATCTTAATCCCAAGAGAGGTGTCTTTCGATTCACCTCCCGATTCTTATACTCCGTCGGAATGCTGGAGTTGAGGTCATCCAAGGGGTGATGAAATCCCCAAGTAGGCCTCCTAAAAAGAAACAAGGTTTTGGATCCTAATCTTATGTACCCAAGATTGCCTTGAAAGACGACAAGGGGAGAGAAGAATTGGATGACCTTGGGCTAAAAGATACGCTTGTTCTTTTACCGACTCTTATGTGTGCTAATCTAGACTTTGCAAGCACTCATGTTTAAGAGACAATGTTCAATTCCAACTTGAAGCGCCAACAAAAGTAAATCGATCGAAGAATGCAAACAATAAAAAGAGTTAGGGTCAACAAAAGAAAACTCGCGCACCCGGAGGCCCTCCACGTCAAGTATCGATTAATTTTTTTTACGGCATTCAAGATTGAGCGTGAGTTTGTTTTAATCCCAAAACAAAAGTGTGTGAGATTCGATTTCAAGCATGTGCCCAGAGGCTCTCCACGTCAGTTGTTGTTCAATTTCTGTGCACAAACTTGAAGTGTGATCAATTTAATCTAGAGTTTTCATCATTTAAGAATTTTGATAAAGTTAAAGCAAATGTTCAAAGACCAAGTGAGTTAGTTAGATTGTGAAACATTTAACACCTTTTTCAAGTAGACCCATCCCCATAAATGGCGCTGAGATTGTAACCAATGGTTGAATTGATGGGTGATTAGAAAATAGGTGAGTCCAAGGAACTACTCAAATTGATTTTTGCAAATTTGTATTTAACCTAACAAAGTTTCTTAATTGTCCAAAAATCAAACTTTACTTAAATTGCATGTGAAAAAGAGATTTTTTTTTGTTCAATTTTAGAAGATCCAAATGAAGTGTTTGATATTGCAATGGTTAATTGATCTTTGGCATTCAAGATTAGATTTGTTGTTTTAAGCATGCATTCCAAAGAAAATTGATTCTAATCCATCGCATTCAAGAGTGTGTTTTGAGCAATATTCATTCAATGGAAAATGTGTTTAACCATTCAAGTTCATTTAAGCAACATGCATTCAAAGACAAATGGTTAAACATTAAAGTTCATTTTTCAGCAACATGAGAACCTACAAGAAACATGGTTAGTGGTTCCATATGTGCTCTAACCTGCAATGAGACAAAAAAAAAAAGCAATTTAGTTAGTTATCCAAAATTTTCAAAAATGAGAGCTTAACTATTAGAAAATTTTTTAAAACTATTTTTGTTGTTTTTCTTCGAATTCATCAACAGTTGAGATCGATTTCAATTAGCGGTCAAGATTAAAGGTGAAGTTCAGTCACAAAGGGAGATTTCCAAATTAAATGGAGTTAACAGATTTAATTAGAGTAAAATAAGGAGTTAACTGATTCAATATGAGTAGAAAAAGGAGTTAACTAATTTAACTCATTTTCAATAAATAGTGAATTGGACATTTCCCTTTTTGAACTGAAGAGATATTTTGTTGAGATATTTAATTTAATAAAATGAGATATGCTCTCATAATTACTTTTACTATTTAATTAAGTAATCTTTAATTAATTAGAGACACTTTTCTTATTTAATAAAATAACTTCATTTAATTAATTAGGAATGGGTTCTCATTTAATTAAATAACTTTGTTTAATTAATTAGAAGTAAGTACTTCATTTAATTAAATAATTTCATCTAATTATTTCAATTTTTTTTCGAAACTAGTCAACTCAAGTAAATCATGGTTAAATCTGATCAATTTTTGGTCAAACTTGATCTTTGCATATGTGAATATGAGCAAATGTGAGTATGAATTCCAGCAACAATTCGATGCAAATTCTCATTCAACCTTTCAAAATGAAGAGATGAGGGTCTCTTAAATAGACTTTCATGGAATTCATCAACGGTTGAGATTGAATTCAATCAGCGGTTAGGATTAAAGGTGAAGTTCAGTCATAAAGAGAGATTTGCAAATTAAATAGAGTTAACAGATTTTATTTGAGTAAAATAAGGAGTTAACTGATTCTATTTGAGTAGAAAAGGTAGTCAATTGATTTAACTCATTTTTGATCAATAGTGAATTGGAAATTTTCTTTTTTGAACTGAACAGAGATTTTGTTGAGATATTTAATTTAATAAAATGAGATATGCTTTCATAATTAGTTTTTCTATTTAATTAAATAATCTTTAATTAATTAGAGACACTTTTCTTATTTAATTAAATAACTTCATTTAATTAATTAGGAATGGCTTCTCTTTTAATTAAATAACTTTGTTTCATTAATTAGAAGTAAGTACTCCATTTAATTAAATAACTTCGTTTAATTATTTCAAAATTCTTTTCGAAACTAGTCAACTCAAGTCAACCGTGGTTAAATCTGGTCAACTTTTGGTCAAACTTGATCTTTGCGTATGTGAATATGAGCAAATGTGAGTATGAATTCCAGCAACAATTCGATGCAAATTCTCATTCAAACTTTCAAGATGAAGAGATGAGGGTCTTTTAAATAGACTTTTTTGGAATTCATCAATGGTTGAGATCGATTTCAATCAATGATCAGGATTAAAGGTGAAGTTTAGTCATAAAGCGAGGTTTCCAAATTAAAGAGAGTTAACAAATTTAATTTGAGCAAAATAAGAAGTTAACTGATTCAATTTGAGTAGAAAAAGGAGTCAACTAATTTCACTCATTTTTGATCAATAGTGAACTGAAAATTTCCCTTTTTAAACTGAAGAGAGATTTTGTTGAGATATTTAATTTAATAAAATGAGATATGCTCTCATAATTACTTTTTCTATTTAGTTAAATAATCTTTAATTAATTACATAAACTTTTCTTATTTAATTAATTAGGAATGACTTCTCATTTAATTAAATAACCTTGTTTAATTAATTAGAAGTAAGTACTCCATTTAATTAAATAATTTCATTTAATTATTTCAAAATTCTTTTCAAAACTAGTCAACTCAAGTCAATCGTGGTTAAATCTGGTCAACTTTTGGTCAAACTTGATCTTTGCATGTGTGAATATGAGCAAATGTGAGTATGAATTCTAGTAACAATTCGATACAAATTCTCATTCAAACTTTCAAAATGAAGAGATAAGGGTCTCTTAAATAGAATTTCTTGCAATTCATCAACGGTTGAGATCGATTTCAATCAACAGTCAGGATTAAAGGTGAAGTTCAGTCATAAAGGGAGATTTTCAAATTAAAAGGAGTTAACAGATTTAATTTGAGTAAAATAAGAAGTTAACAGATTCAATTTGAGTAGAAAAATGAGTTAACTAATTTTAACTCATTTTTTATCAATAGTGAAATGGAAATTTCTCTTTTTGAACTAAAGAGAGATTTTGTTGAGATATTTAATTTAATAAAATGAGATATGCTCTCATAATTACTTTTTCTATTTAATTAAATAATCTTTAATTAATTAGAGGCACTTTTCTTATTTAATTAAATAACTTCATTTAATTAATTAGGAATGGCTTCTCATTTAATTAAATAACTTTGTTTAATTAATTAGAAGTAAGCAATCCATTTAATTAAATAATTTCATTTAATTATTTCAAAAAAATTTGAAACTAGTCAACTCAAGTCAAGCGTGGTTAAATCTAGTCAACTTTTGGTCAAACTTGATCTTTGCGTATGTGAATATGAGCAAATGTGAGTATGAATTCCAGCAACAGTTCAATGCAAATTCTCATTCAACCTTTCCAAATAAAGAGATGAGGGTCTCTTAAATAAACTTTCCTAGAATTTATCAACAGTTGAGATCTATTTCAATGAACGGTCAGGATTAAAGGTGAAGTTCAGTCATAAAGGGATATTTCCAAATTAAAGGGAGTTAATAGATTTAATTTGAGTAAAATAAAGAGTTAACTGATTCAACTTGAGTATAAAAAGGAGTTAACTGATTTAACTCATTTTTGATCAATAGTGAACTGGAAATTTTCCTTTTTGAATTGAAGAGAGATTTTGTTGAAATATTTAATTTAATAAAATGAGATATGCTCTCATAATTACTTTTTCTATTTAATTAAATAACTTCATTTAATTAATTAGGTATGGCTTCTCATTTAATCAAATAACATTGATTAACTAAAATTAAATTTGTTAACTCCCTTTAATTTGGAAATCTTCCTTTATGACTAAATTTCACCATTAATCCTGACCGTGAATTGAAATCGATCTCAACCGTTGATGAATTCTAGAAAAGTCTTTTTAAGAGACCCTCATCTCTTCATTTTGAAAGGTTGAATGAGAATTTGTATCGAATTGTTGGTGGAATTCATTCTCACATTTGCTCATATTCACATATGCAAAGATCAAAATTGACCAAAAGTTGACTAGATTTAACCATGGTTAATTTGAGTTGACTAGTTTCGAAAAGAATTTTGAAATAATTAAATAAAATTATTTAAATAAATGGAGTACTTAATTCTAATTAATTAAACAAAGTTATTTAATTAAATGAGAAGCCATTCCTAATTAATTAAATAAAGTTATTTAATTAAATAAGAAAAGTGTCTCTAATTAATAAAAGATTATTTAATTAAATAGAAAAAGTAATTATTAGAGCATATCTCATTACTCTCTTTAATTTAGAAATCTCCCTTTATGGCTGAACTTCACCTTTAATCCTAACCGTTGATTGAAATCGATCTCAGCCGTTGATGAATTCTAGGAAAGTTTATTTAAGAGACCCTCATCTCTTAATTTTGAAAGGTTGAATGAGAATTGTCATTGAATTGTTTTTAGAATTCATAGTCACATTTGCTCATATTCACATACGCAAAGATCAAGTTTGACAAAAACTTGACCAGATTTAACCATGGTTGACTTGAGTTGACTAGTTTCGAATTTTTTTTTTTAAATAATTAAACGAAATTATTTAATTAAATGGAGTACTTACTTCTTATTAAATAAACAAAGTTATTTAACTAAATTAGAAGCCATTCCTAATTAATTAAATGAAGTTATTTAATTAAATAAGAAAAGTGTCTCTAATTAATTAAAGATTATTTAATTAAATAGAAAAAGTAATTATCAGAGCATATCTCATTTTATTAACTTAAATATCTCAAAAAAATCTCTCTTCATATAAAAAAGGGAAATTTCCAGTTTACTATTGTTAAAAAATGAGTTAAATCAGTTAACTGCTTTTTCTACTCAAATTGAATAGGTTAACTCCTTATTTTACTCAAATTAAATCTGTTAACTCCCTTTAATTTGGAAATCTCCCTTTATAATTGAACTTCACCTTTAATCCTGATAATTGATTGAAATCGATCTCAACCGTTGATGAATTCCAGGAAAGTCTATTTAAGAGACCCTCATCTCTTCATTTTGAAAGGTTGAATGAGAATTTGCATCGAATTGTTGTTGGAATTCATACTCACATTTGCTCATATTCACATACGCAAAGATCAAGTTTGACCAAAAGTTGACCAAATTTAACCACGGTTGACTTGAGTTGACTAATTTCGAAAAGAATTTTGAAATAATTAAAAAAAATTATTTAAGTAAATGGAGTGCTTACTTCTAATTAATTAACCAAAATTATTTAATTAAATGAGAAGCCATTCCTAATTAATTAAATGAAGTTATTTAATTAAATAAGAAAAGTGTCTCTAATTAATTAAAGACTATTTAATTAAATAGAAAAAGTAACTATGAGAGCATATCTCATTTTATTAAATTAAATATCTCAACAAAATATCTCTTCAGTTCAAAAAGAAAAATTTCTAGTTCACTATTGATAAAAAATGATTTAAATGAGTTAACACCTTTTTCTACTCAAATTGAATCAGTTAACTCCTTGTTTTACTCAAATTAAATCTGTTAACTCCCTTTAATTTGGAAATCTCCATTTATGACTGAAGTTCACCTTTAATCTTGATCGTTGATTGAAATCGATCTCAACCCTTGATGAATTTTAGAAAAGTCTATTTAAGAGACCCTCATCTCTTCATTTTGTAAAGTTGAACGAGAATTTGCATCGAATTGTTGCTGAAATTGATACTCACATTTTCTTATATTCATATGCGCAAAGATCAAGTTTAACCAAAAGTTGATCAAATTTAACCACGGTTGACTTGAGTTGACTAGTTTCAAAACGAATTTTGAAATATTTAAACAAAATTATTTAATTAAATGGAGTACTTACTTCTAATTAATTTTAAAAAGTTATTTAATTAAATGAGAAGCCATTCCTAATTAATAAATGAAGTTATTTAATTAAATAAGAAACATGTCTCTAATTCATTAAAAATGATTTAATTAAATAGAAAAAGTAATTATGAGAGCTTATGTCATTTTATTAAGTTAAATATCTCAACAAAATCTCTCTTCAGTTCAAAAAAGAAAATTTCCAGTTCACTATTGATAAAAAATGAGTTAAATTAGTTAACTCCTTTTTCTACTCAAATTGAATCAGTTAACTCATTATTTTACGCAAATTAAATCTCTTAACTCCTTTTAATTTGGAAATCTTCCTTTACGACTGAACTTCACCTTTAATCCTGACCGTTGATTGAAATCGATCTCAACCATTGATGAATTTTAGAAAAGTCTATTTAAGAGACCCTCATCTTTTCATTTTGAAAGGTTGAATGAGAATTTGCATCGAATTGTTGCTGGAATTCATACCCACATTTGCTCATATTCACATACGCAAAGATCAAGTTGGAGCAAAAGTTGACCAAATTTAACCACGATTGACTTGAGTTGACTAGTTTCAAAAAGAATTTTAAAATAATTAAACGAAGGTAATTTATTAAATGGAGGACTTACTTCTAATTAATTAAACAAAGTTATTTAATTAAATGACAAGTCATTCCTAATTAATTAAATGAAGTTATTTAATTAAATAAGAAAAGTGTCTCTAATTAATTAAAGATTATTTAATTAAATAGAAAGAGAACTTATGAGAGCATATCTGATTTTATTAAATTAAATATCTCAACAAAATCTCTCTTCAGTTCAAAAAAGGAAATTTCCAGTTCACTATTAATGAAAAATGAGGTAAATTAGTTAACTCCTTTTTCTACTCAAATTGAATTAGTTAACTCCTTATTTTACTCAAATTAAATCTGTTAACTCCCTTTAATTTGGAAATCTTCCTTTATGACTGAACTTCACTTTTAATCCTGACCGTTGATGGAAATCAATCTCAACGTTAATGAATTTCAGAAAAGTCTATTTAAGAGACCCTCATCTCTTCATTTTGAAAGGTTGAATGAGAATTTGCATCCAATTGTTGCTGGAATTCATACTCACATTTGCTCATATTCACATACGCAAAGACCAAGTTTGACCAAAAGTTGATCAGATTTAACCATGGTTGACTTGAGTTGACTAGTTTTGAAAAGAATTTTAAAATAATTAAACGAAATTATTTAATTAAATGGAGTACTTACTTCTAATTAATTAAACAAAGTTATTTAATTAAATGAGAAGCCATTCCTAATTAATTAAATGAAGTTATTTAATTAAATAAGAAAAGTGTCTCTAATTAATTAAAGATTATTTAATTAAATAGAAAAAGTAATTATGAGAGCATATCTCATTTTATTAAATTAAATATCTCAAAAAAATCTCTCTTTAGTTCAAAAACGAAAATTTCCAGTTCACTATTGATCAAAAATGAGTTAAATCAGTTAACTTTTTTTTACTCAAATTGAATCAGTTAACTCCTTATTTTACTCAAATTAAATCTGCTAAGACTCTTTAATTTGGAAATCTCCCTTTAAGACTGAACTTCACCTTTAATCCTGACCGTTGATTGAAATCAATCTCAACTGTTGATGAATTCAAGAAAAGTCTATTTAAGAGACCCTCATCTCTTCATTTCGAAAGGTTGAATGAGAATTTGCATTGAATTGTTTTTGGAATTCATACTCATATTTGCTTATATTCACATACACAAAGATCAAGTTTGACCAAAAGTTTACCAGATTTAACCACGGTTGACTAGTTTCGAAAAGAATTTTGAAATAATTAAACAAAATTATTTAATTAAATGGACTACTCACTTCTAATTAATTAAACAGAGTTATTTAATTAAATGAGAAGCCATTCCTAATTAATTAATTGAAGTTATTTAATTAAATAAGAAAATTGTCTCTATTTAATTAAATATTATTTAGTTAAATAGAAAAAGTAATTATGAGAGCATATCTCAGTTTATTAAATTAAATATCTCAACAAAATCTCTCTTCAGTTCAGAAAGGGAAATTTCTAGTTCACTATTGATAAAAAAATGAGTTAAATCAGTTAACTTCTTTTTCTACTCAAATTGAATCAGTTAACTCCTTATTTTACTCAAATTAAATATGTTAACTCCCTTTCATTTGGAAATTTTTCTTTATGACTAAACTTCACCTTTAATTCTGACAGTTGATTGAAATCGATCTCAACCATTGATGAATTTCAAGAAAGTCTATTTAAGAGACCCTCATCTCTTCATTTTGAAAGGTTGAATGAGAATTTGCATCAAATTATTGCTGGAATTCATACTCACATTTGCTCATATTCACATACATAAAGATCAAGTTTGACCAAAAGTTAACCAGATTTAACCACAGTTGACTTGAGTTGACTAGTTTCTAAAAGAATTTTGAAATAATTAAATAAAATTATTTAATTAAATGGAGTACTTACTTCTAATTAATTAAAAAAAGTTATTTAATTAAATGAGAAGCCATTCCTAATTAATTAAATGAAATTATTTAATTATATAAGAAAAGTGTCTCCAATTAATTAAAGATTATTTAATTAAATAGAAAAAGTAATAATGAGAGCATATCTCATTTTATTAAATTAAATATCTCAACAAAATCTCTCTCCAGTTCAAAAAGAGAAATTTCTAGTTCACTATTGATCAAAAATGAGTTAAATCAGTTAACTTCTTTTTCTACTCAAATTGAATCAGTTAACTCTTTATTTTACTCAAATTAAATCTGTTAACTCTCTTTAATTTGGAAATCTCCTTTTATGACTGAACTTCACCTTTAATTCTGACCGTTGATTGAAATCGATCTCAACCGTTGATGAATTCCAGGAAAGTTTATTTAAGAGACCCTCATCTCTTCATTTTGAAAGGTTGAATGAGAATTTCCATGAAATTGTTTCTGGAATTCATACTCAAATTTTCTTATATTCACATACGCAAAGATCAAGTTTGACCAAAAGTTGACTAGATTTAACCACATTTGACTAGTTTCAAATTTTTTTTTGAAATAATTAAACAAAATTATTTAATTAAATGGAGTACTTACTTCTAATTAATTAAACAATGTTATTTAATTAAATGAGAAGCCATTCCTAATTAATTAAATGAAGTTATTTAATTAAATAAGAAAAGTGTCTCTAATTAATTAAAGATTATTTAATTAAATAGAAAAAGTAATTATGAGAGCATATCTCATTTTATTAAATTAAATATGTCAACAAAATCTCTCTTCAGTTCAAAAAAATTTTTTTTTAGTTCACTATTGATAAAAAATGTAATGCCCCACCAAGGGATCCAAAGAATTAATCTAGAATTTCACTAAGTTTAGAAACAATTTTTTTTTTTTTTATGACAGTAAACATTAAATATAACTTATGCACAATAATGGAAGCAATAGCATTGTCCATCTGAATATAAACATAACATAAATAACAGATTACATTCTTTAAGATCCCTTAATGTTTAATTACATACATGAATCCATCTAGTACAACATCCACATGAAATAATAATGATAAGTCCAATGATTACACATTACATTTCAAATGCTCATTCATCCACTGTACATGTCACAGGGTATGACAAGCTCAAAGAATATACATACATAGAATAAGGTACATCATCCTATTCTAATCCATGATACATCAAAGTAGAGATATTCACATGATACATCATAGAGAACATATACATCCATCATAAAGATCAAACATAATAAACTAAGTGCACGGTTCCTCCCAATCATTAATAGCATCATTAGACCATCGTGGGCCCTAGCCATCCCTCTGTGCGTAACATCTCAAATCACCAAAGAGATCATCGGTATTAACATTGTAGGAATGTCACTCCTAACATATACAAAATCATATGTAGAAAGTAATCTAACATGCAAATATAAGCATAAGATAACATCATCTAACATATGCTAATCATCAATGAAAGGATACATATCCACCATCACGAATGACGCATCAGCCACGATGTCTCAATGAGTCTCAAATGATGAGAGTGGAAAATACACTACCACCCAACCGCGTGGTACCTAAGTGGTCCACTCCCACCATGCTAAAGAGATAATCTCAAGTCCCAAACAAGTTGTCAAAATTTCATAGTATAAATCTCTATAGTCCAGGAATCCTAAAAGTATACTAACTCAAAGGTTCCAATCACAAACTGACATCTAATCCCAGAGGCACACAATGACATGTAGGAACCTACTATGCAAGCAAGAAAGTGTCATCGCATTTATCACGTACAAGTTATCTTGGCAGTTAGCTAAACTCCACGGTTCCATACTGATCTCATGCGGCCACTAGTATCCTCTCATACTGACAAGGTATACTATAGAATACAAGGTCGCAACCATGCGTCTCACTACTCCCATCCTAGCCTGTACAAGCACTCAAGGCATGGGCGAGAATAAAACAATTATCTTTTTAGGTTCATTCAGTTAGTATTAGGTGTAAATGTTATCACTTATTAATCCAACTTACAATGATTTACCCTAGCAGCCTCTTAGGGCCCCAACCCCCATTGCAAGCCACTTCCCGTCACTACATGCAAATATCCTACCCTAATGCTCATGGACCCATAAATCTCAAAATTACAAAAGATAATCCATAAAATCATCAAATATGCACAAAAGCATCAAATCTCCATGAGCAAACATCCATAGAAAATCATGACCACAATAGCTCTCTATTGGCAACTGAAGTATCACTGATAATCAAAAGTATCCAATTGTTCTCAATAACCAAAATATATCTCAATCATACTGATCGAAGACTCCAAAAATGGTTGAGTCAAACATGTCACAACATGACATCATCAAGAATAAATCCACATTTTGGTCCCATCATGGCGACTAAAAAATAACCAAGGATAACTGATTGATGACCAAAAATAATGGTTAAGTCAACTGTCTCATAAATAAAAAAATCTCAACTATAACAATCAGTATACACATCCAATACATAGAGCATTCCATCACATAACCATGGTTGGGTTTATAAAGATCGAGATTAAAATATCATCATGACATCACAATCACATAACCCCTAAGCCTCTGGTAGACGTCCTATACTGGTCAACACTAGTCAACCCAAAACCCAAAACAATAGCATAAAGAATACACAATGTAAACACATGTTTTGGTTTTTCTAAGTTTTCAATTTTGAATTCAAATGCAAAAGTCTCTGTTTACGTTTCCCAAACTATATCAAGTGGAGAAATTTCACGTTTTACCTAACCCATGTATTTGTTTGATAGATAAAAAGTTTCTCCATTAGACTCAATTTTTTAATTGATCTAATAATATTTTATTTATATAAACTCTATTTGAAGATAGACATTTCCTATGAACAAAACTTCGATTATTTATTCTAATAATTAATCTTAATTAAAACTAAGTTTAATTAAATTAATTATTAATATCTCCTCATAATTGACAAGCTTAATAGCAATATTTTAAATCATTAAAAAGAGTGACCCATTAATTGAGAACTTTATCATTAATTATATATACATATATACTTATATACATACATATATATATATATATATATATATATATATATATATATATATATATACATACATACATAAATATATATATATATATATATTTAATAGCATTTAATAATTAATAACATTTCAGCATTTAAAACAAAATTGAAACTCAAATCGCGTGGTTATTTAAAGTACCGCACCGCAAGTACACTGTGATCGCAGGTACCCTGCGATCTCGTAGGCCTGCGGTGGGTGGGGTATATGATACCCACCCAACATATATATATATATATATATATATATATATATATTTAAAAATATTTTCAATGTAACATTTTTTTATAATGATTTTTCGAAACGAAATTGAAATCGCAAATGCATTTTAATGAGTATTACTGCGATAACTCACTCAGCTTTTCAATTAATTAAATATATATATATATATATGTATATATATATATGTATGTATATATATGTATATATATATGTGTGTATATATATATATACAAATATACGTAGAATTTTATACAGTATAAATTTATATACGAAAATACAGATCTGAACTATATATATATATTTTCATAAAGAATATATATATATATATATATATATATATATATATATATATATATATATATATATATATATATATATATATATATATATATATAAGTTTCCTACAATTATTTACTCTAAATTTTCTCTATAATTTTCTTAAAAATGAATTTGGCTACAATTCAACACTAGCCTTGTAGTTTTTTAGATCTATGCATATAATATTCTCAAATAAATTAACTACCCATAGAGAATTCATATAATAACAACAGGAAATTCTTCAGAAAACATATGAAAGACACGAAGAAGACATGGAAATGAAAGATGTGGAAATAGCATAAATAAAATCACAAGAATCTATCCGGATTCTGATGCTAAATCGCTCTTCCTAAAAAAATTCACAGAGCAAGCTCCTTTCTTTAGAACTCTCAAATTCTCCAATGCTCCAATTGCACTCCAAACACTATCTCTAAGCTTCTAAGAATGCCTGAATATAAAGAGCTCTCAGGAAATCTCTAGAATGCTTCTAGAAAAAGCTGGAAGGTGTCACCAACTAAACATGGGTCTTTTCCAACCTTCAAGATGAGCCATAGGGTTATAGACACCATGTGCTTAATTAATGCACTAACCCCCATGTTGTTGACACATGAGAAATAGAAAAGTGTGTTAATTCCCATGCAAGCTTATAACTCCAATTTAATTTTTAAATAATTTCTATTTAAATTTTATAACTTTCATTTTAATTTTTATAACTTTCATTATTATTATTTTATTTATTACTTTATTATTATTTTATAATTATTATTAATTTTAATTTACTAATTTTCTTTTATTTAATTATTTTTCTTCAATTAATTCTCATTTAATTAATTATAATCAAAATATCAAAGATCATGGTATTTAATTTTCTCAAATAATTAATTTATTAATTTAATCTATTTATTAAGACTTAATTAATAGAAAATTCACCATAGACCTCCAAGATAAAATATGAAAACCCATCATAGAACAAATCATACAAAATCAGTCTAAAGGGTTAAAAATCATAAAATATGTCATCCGACTCATTCGCTGGGTATTCAACTCTGATACTTGTCCTAACTCACTAGGACAAATGGTTTTAGGGTTTGGGATTTGGACTTGAGAATTTATCTTCCTTCTCTTATCATTGAAATAGTATAATAGGGTACGCTCATCCTGGCAATTCAGAGAAGTTTATACCCGGTACTTAAAACCTGTAGAAAAACTATGCATGTAAATACAATATATAATGCTAAGCTCAACAGACAATGGCAGGAAGTGGTACATCGTGTTGATCCAGACTAAGCAGGTGATTACGACTCCCTTTCTTAACAACATCAGAAATGCCATACAATAAGAAAACACGCACACCATACACATGCAAGTATGGGGTAAGTATCCATAATAAAACACATGAGATAATAAACCATCTAACTAATCATCATTAATAACTGAAAACAATATCATGATCATCATACATACATGAAATGTAAAGACTAAATGATCTCATCATATATCAATTGAATCCATATCATAATATTTGATAGTGTCAAAACAATACCACTAAACAATCAACATAAAACTAGTCCATCAAAGTCTGATAATAATAGCAACAATAAGTCTAGAAAAGATGTGAACGAGGGTAGGCACTACAAAAAATGAGTTAAATCAGTTAACTCCTTTTTCTACTCAAATTGAATCAGTTAACTCGTTATTTGATTCAAATTAAATCTATTAACTCCCTTTAATTTGAAAATCTTCCTTTATGACTGAACTTCACCTTTAAACCTGACTGTTGATTGAAATCGATCTCAACCATTGATGAATTTCAAGAAAGTCTATTTAAGAGACCCTCATCTCTTCATTTTGAAAGGTTGAATGAGAATTTGCATCGAATTGTTGCTGGAATTCATACTCACATTTGCTCATATTCACATACGCAAAGATCAAGTTTGACCAAAAGTTGACCAAATTTAACCACGGTTGACTTGAGTTGACTAGTTTCGAAAAGAATTTCAAAATAGTTAAAGGAAATTATTTAATTAAATGGAGTACTTACTACTAATTAATTAAATAAAGTTATTTAATTAAATGAGAAGCCATTCCTAATTAATTAAATGAAGTTATCTAATTAAATAAGAAAAGTGTCTCTAATTAATTAAAGATTATTTAATTAAATAGAAAAAGTAATTATGAGAGCATATCTCATTTTATAAATTAAATATCTCAACAAAATCTCTCTTCAGTTCAAAAAGAGAAATTTTTAGTTCACTATTGATAAAAAATGAGTTAAATCAGTTAACTCTTTTTTCTACTCAACTTGAATCAGTTATTTTACTAAAATTAAATCTGTTAACTCCCTTTAATTTGGAAATCTCCCTTTATGATTGAACTTCACTTTTAATCCTGACCATTGATTGAAATCGATCTCAACTGTTGATGAATTCCAAGAAATTCTATTTAAGAGACCCTCATCTCTTAATTTTGAAAGATTGAATGAGAATTTGCATCGAATTGTTGCTAGAATTCATACTCACATTTGCTCATATTCACATACGCAAAGATCAAATTTGACAAAAAGTTGACCAAATTTAACTAAGGTTGATTTGAGTTGACTAGTTTCGAAAAGAATTTTGAAATAATTAAACCAAATTATTTAATTAAATGGAGTACTTACTTCTAATTAACTAAACAAAGTTATTTAATTAAATAAGAAAAGTGTCTCTAATTAATTAAAGATTATTTAATTAAATAGAAAAAGTAATTATGTGAGCATATCTCATTTTATTAAATTAAATATCTCAACAAAATCTCTCTTTAGTTCAAAAAGAAAATTTTTTAGTTCACTATTGATCAAAAATGAGTTAAATGAGTTAAGTCTTTTTTCTACTCAAATTGAATTAGTTAACTCCTTAACTTACTCAAATTAAATCTGTTAACTCTCTTTAATTTGAAAATCTCTCTTTATGACTGAACTTCACCTTTAATTCTAACCATTGATTGAAATCGATCTCAACCGTTGATGAGTTCCAGGAAAGTCTATTTAAGAGACCACCATCTTTTAATTTTGAAAGGTTGAATGAGAATTTGTATCAAACTGTTGCTGGAATTCATACTCACATTTGCTCATATTCACATACGAAAAGAACAAATTTAACCAAAAGATGACCAGATTTAACCACGGTTGACTTGAGTTGACTAGTTTCAAAAATAATTTTGAAATAATTAAATGAAATTATTTAATTAAATGGAGTACTTACTTCTAATTAATTAAACAAAGTTATTTAATTAAATGAGAAGCCATTCCTAATTAATTAAATGAAGTTATTTAATTAAATAAGAAAAGTTTCTCTAATTAACTAAAGATTATTTAATTAAATAGAAAAAGTAATTATGAGAGCATATCTCATTTTATTAAATTAAATATCTCAACAAAATCTCTCTTCAGTTCAAAAAGAGAAATTTTCAGTTCACTATTGATAAAAAATGAGTTAAATTAGTTAACTCTTTTTTCTACTCAAATTGAATCAGTTAACTCCTTATTTTACTCAAATTAAATCTGTTAACTCCCTTTAATTTGGAAATCTCCCTTTATGACTGAACTTCACCTTTAATTCTGAATGTTGATTGAAATCAATCTCAACCGTTGATGAATTCTAGGAAAGTCTATTCAAGAGACCCTCATCTCTTCATTTTGAAAGGTTGAATGAGAATTTGCATCAAATTGTTGCTGAAATTAATACTCACATTTGCTCATATTCACATACACAAATATCAAGTTTGATCAAAAGTTGACCAGATTTAATCATGGTTGACTTGAGTTGACTAGTTTTAAAAAGAATTTTGAAATAATTAAACGAAATTATTTAATTAAATGGAGTAGTTACTTCTAATTAATTAAACAAAGTTAATTAATTAAATTAGAAGCCATTCCTAATTAATTAAATGAAGTTATTTAATTAAATAAGAAAAGTGTCTCTAATTAATTAAAGATTATTTAATTAAATAGAAAAAGTAATTATGAGAGCATATCTCATTTTAAAGAGATTAAATTTTTACAATCCATAGCAAATAAACTGATATATTTCTGGATTCGATTGTGTAAAGATTTTTTACCATCAACGTTTTGAATCACACCAAGTGATCCATCATCATGATGGATCACTTGGTGTGATTCGAAACGTTGGTGGTAAAAAATCTTTACACAATCGAATCTAGAAATATATCAGTTTATATCTCATTTTATTAAATTAAATATCTCAACAAAATCTCTCTTCAGTTCAAAAAGAGAAATTTTCAATTCACTCTTGATCAAAAATGAGTTAAATCAATTAACTCCTTTTTCTACTCAAATTGAATCAGTTAACTCCTTATTTTACTCAAATTAAATCTGTTAACTTCCGTTAATGTGAAAATCTCCCTTTACGACTGAACTTCACTTTTAATCATGACCGTTGATTGAAATCGATCTGAACCGTTGATGAATTCCAGGAAAGTCTATTTAAGAGACCCTTATCTCTTTATTTTGAAAGGTTGAATGAAAATTTGCGTCGAATTGTTGCTTGAATTCACAGTCACATTTGCTCATATTCACATACACAAAGAACAAGTTGGACCACAAATTGACCAGATTTAACCACGATTGACTTGAGTTGACCAATTTCGAAAAGAATTTTGAAATAATTAAACAAAATTATTTAATTAAATGGAGTACTTACTTCTAATTAATTAAATAAGGTTATTTAATTAAATGAGAAGCCATTCCTAATTAATTAAATGAAGTTATTTAATTAAATAAGAAAAGTCTCTAAATAATTAAATATTATTTAATTAAATAGAAAAATTAGTTATGAGAGCATATCTCATTTTATTAAATTATATATCTCAACAAAATCTCTCTTCAGTTCAAAAAGGGAAATTTTTAGTTCACTATTGATAAAAAATTATTTAAATCAGCTGACTTCTTTTTCTACTCAAATTGAATCAGTTAACTCCTTATTTTACTGAAATTAAATCTGTTAACTCTTTTTAATTTGGAAATCTCCCTTTATGACTGAATTTCACCTTTAATCTTGACCGTTGATTGAAATTGATCTCAACCGTTGATGAATTCCAAGAAAGTCTATTTAAGAGACCCTCATCTCTTCATTTTGAAAGGTTAAATGAGAATTTGCATCAAATTGTTGCTGGAATTCATACTTACATTTTCTTATATTCACATACGCAAAGATCAAGTCTGACCAAAAGTTGACCAGATTTAACCACGGTTGACTTGAGTTGACTAGTTTGGAAAAGAATTTTGAAATAATTAAACGATATTATTTAATTAAATGGAGTACTTACTTCTAATTAATTAAACAAAGTTATTTAATTAAATGAAAAGTATTTCCTAATTAATTAAATGAAGTTATTTAATTAAATAAGAAATGTGTCTTTAATTAATTAAACATTATTTAACTAAATAGAAAAAGTAATTATGAGAGAATATCTCATTTTATTAAATTAAATAGCTCAACAAAATCTCTCTTCAGTTCAAAAAGAGAAATTTTCAATTCACTATTGATAAAAAAAATGTGTTAAATCAGTTAAATCTTTTTTCTACTCAAATTGAATCAGTTAACTCTTTATTTTACTCAAATTAAATCTTTTAACTCCCTTTAGTTTGAAAATCTCCCTTTATGACTAAACTTCACCTTTTATTCTGACCGTTGATTGAAATCCATCTCAACCGTTGATGAATTCTAAGAAAGTCTATTTAAGAGACCCTCATCTCTTCATTTTAAAAGGTTGAATGAAAATTTGCATTAAATTGTTGCTGGAATTCATACTCACATGTGCTCATATTCACATACGCAAAGATCAAATTTGACGTAAAGTTGACCAAATTTAACCATGGTTGACTTGAGTTGACTAGTTTCAAATTTTTTTTGAAATAATTAAACGAAATTATTTAATTAAATATAGTACTTCTTCTTAATTAAACAAAGTTATTTAATTAAATTAGAAGCCATTGCTAATTAATTAAATGAAGTTATTTAATTAAATAAGAAAAGTGTTTCTAATTAATTAAAGATTATTTAATTAAATAGAAAAATTAATTATGAGAGCATATCTCATTTTATTAAATTAAATATCTCAACAAAATCTCTCTTTAGTTCAAAAAGAAAAATTTTCAGTTCACTATTGATCAAAAATGAGTTAGATCAATTAACTCCTTTTTCTACTCAAATTGAATCAGTTAACTCCTTATTTTACTCAAATTAAATATGTTAACTCCCTTTAATTTGAAAATCTCTCTTTATGACTGAACTTCACTTTTAATCCTGACCGTTGATTGAAATCGATCTTGACCGTTGATGAATTTCAAGAAAGTCTATTTAAGAGACCCTCATCTCTTCATTTTGAAAGGTTGAATGAGAATATGCATCAAATTGTTGCATCACTTATTAACCAAACTTACAATGTGTTACCCTGACAACCACTTAGGTCTTCGGCCCCCATTGCAACCCACTTCCCAACACTACAAGTAGATTACCTACCCTAAGCTTATGGAATCATAAAATCAGTACAGTCCTGTACAAGCGACTGTAAAAAAATTTTAAAAGATAATATAAAAAGAATCATCCAATATCCACAATATAAGCATCAAATATCCATAATAAGAATCATCAAATCTCCAAGATAAAAATCATGACCACAACAGTTCTCTATTGGTAATTGAAGGCATCACTGATAATCATAATAATCATTGGTTCTAAATAACCAAAATATATCTCAAGATAAATCACAATATTCATTGGTTCTCAACCAGCAACCAAGAATATCTCAAAATTATACTGATCGAAGACTCCAAAATGGTTGAGTCAAAACATTCACAACATGACATCATCAAAAAATAAATCCACATTTCAATCCCATCATGGTGACTAGAAAATAATCCAAGGATAACTGATCGATGACTCAAAAATAATTAGCTCAAGTGTCTTATACACATACATCTCAGCTTCACACATGAAGACTGATGAATAATAACAATCAGTAAATACAAACATTTCATAGAGTATACGATCACATTACCATGGTTGGGCTTATAAAGATCGAGACAAATTAAGATCAACATGCCAACACATCTCATAACCTCCAAGCCTCTGGTCACAACCTAAGACTGGTCAACACTAATCAACCCAAAATCCAAAACAAGAAGCATATAGAATACATGATGCAAACACATGTTTTAGTTTACTAAATTCACATAGTTGAATAATGTGTATGGGTTTCCAATTTTCTGTTTACAAGTATACTTTCTAGTGTCTTAAGTTTCATCATTTGACCTACAAGTCAACCCAATTATTTCCTGATAGAATTATCCTTCCATTATTAAGAATTACATTCTAAGAATAACTTAAGAATAAATATTCACTAAACTGATCATCATTGACTTTTATTTAAATTTTCCTCTATATTTAACTATGATCCATATTCTAATTGATTAACTCTTCTTTAATGTTACGTCAACTTTTCAACATAATCAAAGATCATTATTCATTATATTATAAGAGGACCAATTATCATTCTTCGAATAAGAGATTATATCTTTATTAGAATGATCAATTAATATCGGTTCATAATCCTTGACCTTTTATCATCCTAATAATTCTCAATTATATATTACTAAGTCTACACCATTAAAATATCTAGTCATTATTCAAGTCATCAAAATAAGACCTATCAATTTTGATATCAGTATTTGTACAATCTTATTAAAAGAATTATATCAATTAAATCTCTATTACATAACTTATTTATTAATTAAAATTCAATTAGCTCTAGTTAATTGATTTAATTAATAATTTCACAACCAAACCATCAACCCAATGAGTATTAGTTGACTAATAATAGTTTGTACGTCAAAGTCAACTTCAATCCAATACACAAATATTAATATTATAATAATAATAATATTCATAAGTTATTTTGGAAATCTTATCTATAATGACTACATTCATCTTTCTTAACGATTTCGTATTAATGATAATGATTTCAAGTTAAAACTCTATCGCATAATATAATTATATTGACAACTCAATGAATATCAATTGATTAAAATCAATTATAATCCAACTCCAAAAATTATTATCTTTTACAATACTTCAATCAATAAATAATCTCCACTAGATTAATTCTAATTAAATTTGTTGATATTTATTTAAACCATTATTTATTAATAGTTTGCTAGTCCTTACAAACATTAATAAATAATAAACTCCTCAAACTATAAATACTTGATCTATAGAATCTTTCCATAAACTCATTAGTTAATATCTGGCTAACTGTTAACTTCATTAAAGTATTCAAACGTATTAACTAATAACATAATAATTCAGTCTTAATCCAATATCATTTAGAGTTTCTAAATTTAAATCAACATAATATAAATTATCATCTTACAATTATTTAATCAATATTAAAATCAACCATTAGACTCCATTTTTTAATTGTTCTAATAATATTTTGTCTATATAAATGTTGTTTGAAAAAGATTCCTATCACAAACTAATAAGACTCATTGTAGATTTTAATATGAATAATCTTCAAATTCTTAACATTATCATCTTCATTAAACAATTCTAAAATTGTTTAATATATATTAAATAGTATTCAATATACATTATAAAAAGTCCACTATATAAACTATATTAAAATCTCTTTTCTTTTAATTTTTTCTCATTTGAAAATCCATTTACTTAGATTGACTAATAATTACTTACACTTCTTCCACTATTAACTAATCTTAATTAAATTTGATTTAATTAGATTAGATAATAAACTATATAAAACTAATGCATATTAATAAGATTCTAATAAGGGAAGATTGCAATAATATCTTAATTCATTTCATGCTTTGATATATTATTTTTGTGAACTTTAAGCATAAAAAACTCTTGGTTATGGGAAATGGAGAAATATCTGTCTTTGAATAAAATAATCTCAGTACGATGGCCATATCTTCCTAATGAACTATTGGATCGAGCTGAAATTGAAATATGTTGGAGAGGGCCAAGTTACGCCACTTTTAACTGGAGTGATCGAATAAATTTGATCACGATAAAAAGTTATGAGTGACTGAGTTTGGGTCTATTCAAGGGGCAGCAACAAGACAATTTGTGATGAAGTAAGAATTTCTTCTTAAAATAATTGTTCATTAATTTTTAAATAGGTTTGAGTATATATTAAGAAATCCTTTTTTCAAATCTATTTATTAATTTGATTCTAATTCGAACCCAAATCTGTTTAGATCTAATTTCTTCCTTAATTGGATCTAGGATTTTCTAATGTTTTCTTTGCAACTCTACATATCTAGATTCCAATTTAATTGTAGATTCATTCACAAGAGTATACAGACACATATAACAGACATGATGAAGACAGGAAGAGAAATAGTGCAAAGAGAATATGTGAATATCACGAGTGCACCTGGACACTGATGCTAATCCGCCATGCCTCAGAAGTCCATAGAAAATCTCTTCATTCTCTATCATTCGCAATTCCTCCAAGATCCAAGCCAACTGAATCCTCCAAGTGACTAAAAGTGCTAGAAGAAGCATAGAAGCATGTAGAAAATATATGAGCATATAGAAGCATATGATCTTCTCAATGAATGTAAGCTTTGAAGCTTCCATTTTAGCTTAAAGCTTGTAGCTTGTAGCTTCTATTCAGCTTGTCCAAACACACTAGGAGAGCCTCTATTTAAAAGCTTTTAAGATGCATCTAGAGTGTCTTTAGAAAAAATTAGAAGATAAGCATGACAACCAAGCACGAGTCTTCTCCAACCTTCTAAATGAGTCATAAGGTTGTAAACACCATGTGCTCAAATAAAATGCTAACTCCTAAGTGTTGACAACTTATGCATTCTTAGAGTGCAAACTCCTGTGTTGGCTATATGACATCTTTCGAGAATTTGCCAACTCCTATGTGAACAAATATTAATATAATGCACATTAATTAATTTAATATTTACTTTTACTCTTTCCAATTTAATTTATTTATATATTAAATCTCATGCACTTACTTTAACAATTCCACTTTTCAATCTTAATATATTTATATTTTAATCACATGAAATCTATAATCTTTTAATAATTTTAAAACTATTTTTCAATTTTAAATTTCATTTTCAAAACTTAATTGCTAAAATATTTGTTAGCTTTAATAATAATATTATTTAATCATTTATTTAAAAATGAACTCCAAATATATTATTATTAAAATAAATATTGTCACATTCCAAATTTAAACTTTTAACTTTTTATTTTCAAATTTAATTATTTAATTTAATTAATTTTTTAATTAATTAAATAAAATAAATATTAAAATATCATATTAATTTTTCATTTAATTAAACCATTAATTAAATTTTTTAATTAGGCTTAATTAATAGAAAATACATCAAAGACTCATAAGGTAAAAATATGAAAACCCATCATAGCCAAAATACATACAAAATCAAATCAAGGGTTTAAATCACGAATTATGTCATCCAACGTATTCAGAGAGTACTCAACTCAGATACTTGTCCTAATTTTTCAATTAAAACAAATGGCTTAAAGGGTTTGGATTTGGACTTGAGAATTTATCTCTTCTCTCATATCATTGAGATAGTGTGATAGGGTACGCTCATCCTAGCAATTCAGGGAAGTCGATACTCGGTACCTGCCATCTACATAAAAACCATGCATGTACAAATATAATATACTAAACTAAACAAGCAATGGCAGGAAGTGGTGCATTGTGTAGATCCCGACTAGCAGGAGACTACGACTCCCTTTTTTAACCACATCAGACACGTCATACAAAAGAAAACATGCAAAACAAACACGCACACCATACACATGCAAGTATGGGGTAAGTATCCATAAGAAAACACATATGATAATAAATCATCTTACTAATCATCATTAATAACTGCAAATACTAAAAATAATAATCATGCATACATAAAATGCAAAATTTAAGTAATCTCATCACATATCAACTAAAACCATAGCACAATATCTGATAGTCTCAAAACAATGCTACTAATCAACAACATAAAACTAGCTCTAAAAGAGTTCAGCAACGAATACAAAATGTGAACTAGAGGCAGACACTACATTTGAAATAATAAAATGAAATTATTTAATTAAATGGAGTAGTTACTTCTAATTAATTAAACAAACTTATTTAATTAAACGAGAAGCCATTCCTAATTAATTAAATGAAGCTATTTAATTAAATAAGAAAAGTGTCTCTAATAAATTAAAGATTATTTAATTAAATAGAAAAAGTAATTATGCGAGCATATCTCATTTTATTAAATTAAATATCTCAACAAAATCTCTCTTTAGTTCAAAAAGAGAAATTTCCAGTTCACTATTGATAAAAAATGAGTTAACTCAGCTAACTCTTTTTTCTACTCAAATTGAATTAGTTAACTGCTTATTTTACTCAAATTAAATATATTAACTCCCTTTAATTTGAAAATCTTCTTTTATGACTGAACTTCACCTTTAATCCTGACCGTTGATTGAAATCGATCTAAACTGTTGATAAATTTCAGGAAAGTCTATTTAAGAGACCCTCATCTCTTCATTTTCAAAGGTTGAATGAGAATTTGCATCGAATTGTTGCTAGAATTCATGCTCACATTTGCTCGTAGTCACATACGCAAATATCAAGTTTGACCAAAAGTTGACCAGATTTAACTACGGTTGACTTGAGTTAACTAGTTTCAAAAATTTTTTTAAAATAATTAAACGAAATTATTTAATTAAATGGAGTACTTAGTTCTAATTTATTAAAAAAAGTTATTTAATTAAATGAGAAGCCATTCCTAATTAATTAAATGAAGTTATTTAATTAAATAAGAAAAGTGTCTATAATTTATTAAAGATTATTTAATTAAATAGAAAAAGTAATTATGAGAGCATATCTCACTTTATTAAATTAAATATCTCAACAAAATTTCTCTTTAGTTCAAAAAGGGAAATTTTCAGTTCATTATTGATAAAAAATGAGTTAAATCAGTTAACTCTTATTTCTACTCAAATTGAAACAGTTAACTTCTTATTTTACTCAAATTAAATCTGTTAACTCACTTTAATTTAAAAATCTCCCTTTATGACTGAACTTCACCTTTAATCCTTACCGTTGATTGAAATCGATCTCAACCGTTGATGAATTCCAAGAAAGTCTATTTAAGAAACCCTCATCTCTTTATTTTGAAAGGTTGAATGAGAATTTCCATCAAATTGTTACTGTAATTCATACTCACATTTGCTCATATTCACATACGCAAAGATCAAGTTTGACCAAAAGTTGACCAGATTTAACCACAGTTGAGTTGAGTTGACTAGTTTCGAAAAGAATTTTAAAATAATTAAACAAAATTATTTAATTAAATGAATTACTTACTTCTAATTAATTTAAAAAAATTATTTAATTAAATGAGAAGTCATTCCTAATTAATTAAATAAAGTTATTTAATTAAATAAGAAAAGTGTCTCTAATTAATTAAAGATTATTTAATTAAATAGAAAAAGTAATTATGAGAGTATATCTCATTTTATTAAATTAAATATCTCAACAAAATCTCTCTTCAGTTCAAAAAGGGAAATTTCCAGTTCACTATTGATAAAAAATGACTTAAATCAGTTAACTCCTTTTTCTACTCAAATTAAATCAGTTAACTCCTTATTATACTCAAATTAAATCTGTTAACTCACTTTAATTTGGAAATCTCCCTTTATGACTGAACTTCACCTTTAATCCTAACCGTTGATTGAAATCGATCTCAACTGTTGGTGAATTCCAGGAAAGTCTATTTAAGAGACCCTCATCTCTTCATTTTGAAAGGTTGAATGAGAATTTGCATCGAATTGTTGCTGGAATTCATACTCACATTTGCTCATATTCACATATGCAAAGATCAAATTTGACCAAAAGTTAACTAGATTTAACCACGGTTGACTTGAGTTGACTAGTTTCAAAAAAAAATTGAAATAACTAAACGAATTTATTTAATTAAAGGGAGTACTTACTTCTAATTAATTAAACAAAGTTATTTAATTAAATGAGAAGCCATTCCTAATTAATTAAATGAACTTATTTAATTAAATAAGAAAAGTGTCTCTAATTAATTAAAGATTATTTAATTAAATAGAAAAAGTAATTATAAGGACAGATCTCATTTTATTAAATTAAATATCTCAACAAAATATTTTTTCAGTTCAAAAAGGGAAATTTTTAGTTCACTATTGATCAAAAATGAGTTAAATGAGTTAACTACTTTTTCTACTCAAATTGAATCAGTTAGCTCATTATTTTACCCAAATTAAATTTGTTAACTCCCTTTAATTTAGAAATCTGTCTTTATGACTGAACTTCATGATTAATCATGACCGTTGATTAAAATCGATCTCAACCATTGATGAATTCTAGAAAAGTCTATTTAAAAGACCCTCATCTCTTCATTTTGAAAGGTTGAATGAGTATTTGCATTGAATTGTTGCTAGAATTCATATTCATATTTGCTCATATTCACATACACAAATGTCAAGTTTGACCAAAAGTTGACCAGATTTAACGACGATTGACTTGAGTTAACTAGTTTCGAAAAGAATTTTTAAATAATTAAACAAAATTATTTAATTAAATGCAGTAATTACTTCTAATTAATTAAAGAAAGTTATTTAATTAAATGAGAAGCCATTCCTGATTAATTAAATGATATTATTTAATTAAATAAGAAAAGTGTCTTTAATTAATTAAAGATTATTTAGTTAAATAAAAAAATTAATTATGAGAGCATATCTCATTTTATTAAATTAAATACCGCAACAAAATCTCTATTCAGTTCAAAAAGAATTTTTTTTAGTTCAGTATTGATAAAAAATGAGTTAAATTAGTTAACTCCTTTCTCTACTCAAATTGAATTAATTAACTCCTTATTTTACTCAAATTAAATCTATTAACTCCCTTTAATTTGAAAATCTCCCTTTATGGCTAAACTTCACCTTTAATACCGACCGTTGATTGAAATCGATCTCAACCATTGATGAATTTAAAGACGTCTATTTAAGAGACCCTCATCTCTTCATTTTGAAAGGTTGAATGAGAATTTGCATCGAATTATTGCTGGAATTCATACTCACATTTTCTCATATGCACATACACAAAGATCAAGTTTGACGAAAAGTTGACCAAATTTAACCATGGTTGACTTGAGTTGACCAATTTTGAAAAGAATTTTGAAATAATTAAATAAAATTACTTAATTAAATGGAGTACTTACTTCTAATTAATTAAACAAAGTTATTTAATTAAATAGAAAAAGTAATTATGAGAGCATATCTCATTTTATTAAATTAAATATCTCAACAAAATCTCTCTTCAGTTCAAAAAGAGAAATTTTCAGTTCACTATTGATAAAAAATGAGTTAAATCAGTTAACTCCTTTTTCTACTCAAATTATTTTATCAAATTAAATCTGTTAACTCCCTTTAATTTGGAAATCTCCCTTTATGACTGAACTTCACTTTTAATCCTTACCGTTGATTTTAAATCGATCTCAACCGTTGATCAGTTTCAAGAAACTCTATTTAAAAGACCCTCATCTCTTCATTTTTAAAAGTTGAATGAGAATTTGCATCAAATTGTTGCTGAAATTCATACTTACATTTGCTAATATTCACATACGCAAAGATCAAGTTTGACCAAAAGTTGACCAGATATAACCATTGTTGACTTGAGTTGACTAATTTCGAAAAAAAATTTGAAATAAGTAAACGAAATTATTTAATTAAATAGAGTACTTACTTCTAATTAATTAAACAAAGTTATTTAATTAAATGAGAAGCCATTCCTAATTAATTAAATGAAGTTATTTAATTAAATAAGAAACGTGCCTCTAATTAATAAAAACTTATTTAATTAAATAAAAAAAGTAATTATGAGAGCATATCTCATTTTATTAAATTAAATATCCCAACAAAATCTCTCTTCAGTTCAAAAAGAGAAATTTTTAGTTCACTATTGATCAAAAATGAGTTAAATTAGTTAACTCCTTTTTCTACTCAAATTGAATCAGTTAACACTTTATTTTACTAGAATTAAATCTGTTAGCTCCTTATAATTTGGAAATCTTCCTTTATGACTGAACTTCACTTTAATCCTGACGATTGGTTGAAATCGATCTCAACCATTGATGAATTCCAAAAAAGTTTATTTAAGAGACCCTCATCTCTTCATTTTAAAAAGTTGAATGAGAATTTGCATCGAATTGTTGCTGGAATTCATACTCACATTTGCTCATATTCACATATGCAAAGATCAAGTTTGAGAAAAAGTTGACCAAATTTAACCACGGTTGACTTGAGTTGACTAGTTTCGAAAAGAACTTTAAAATAATTAAACGAAATTATTTAGTTAAATGGAGTACTTACTTCTAATTAATTAAACACAGTTAATTAGTTAAATGAGAAGCCATTCCTAATTAATTAAATAAAGTTATTTAATTAAATAAGAAAAGTGTTTCTAAGTAACTAAATATTATTTAATTAAATAGAAAAAATAATTACGAGAGCATATCTCATTTTATTAAATTTAATATCTTAACAAAATCTCTTTTCAGTTCAAAAAGGGAAATTTCCAGTTCACTATTGATCAAAAATGAGTTAAATGAGTTAACTCCTTTTTCTACTCAAATTGAATAAGTTAACTCCTTATTTTACTCAAATTAAATCTGTTAGCTCCCCTTAATTTGAAAATCTCACTTTATGATTGAACTTCGCCTTTAATCTTGACCGTTGATTGAAATTGATCTCAACCTTTGATGAATTTTAAGAAAGTCTATTTAAGAGAACCTTGTCTCTTCATTTTGAAAGGTTGAATGAGAATTTGCATTGAATTATTGCTGGAATTCATACTCACATTTGCTCATATTCACATGCGCAAAGAACAAGTTTGACCAAAAGTTGATCAGATTTAACCACGGTTGACTTGAGTTGACTATTTTCAAAAAAAAATTTGAAATAATTAAACGAAATTATTTAATTAAATGGAGTACTTACTTCTAATTAATTAAACAAAGTTATTTAATTAAATGTGAAGCCATTCCTAATTAAGTAAATGAAGTTATTTAATTAAATAAGAAAAGTGTCCCTAATTAATTAAAGATTATTTAATTAAATAGAAAAAGTAATTATGAGAGCATATCTCATTTTATTAAATTAAATATCTCAACAAAATCTCTCTTCAGTTCAAAAATGGAAATTTCTAGTTCATTATTGATAAAAAATGAGTTAAATTAGTTAACTCCTTTTTCAAATCAAATTGAATAGTATAACTGCTTATTTTACTCAAATTAAATTTGTTAACTCCATTTAATTTGGAAATCTCCCTTTACGACTGAATTTCACCTTTAATCATGACCGTTGATTGAAATCGATCTCAACCGTTGATGAATTTCAGGAAAGTCTATTTAAGAGACCCACATCTCTTCATTTTGAAATGTTGAATGAGAATTTGCATCGAATTGTTGCTAGAATTCATACTCACATTTGCTCATATTCACAAACGCAAAGATTAGGTTTGACCAAAAGTTGATCAGATTTAACCACGACTGACTTGAGTTGACTAGTTTCGGAAAGAATTTTGAAATAATTAAACAAAATTATTTAGTTAAATGGAGTACTTACTTCTAATTAATTAAAAAAATTTATTTAATTAAATGAGAAGCCATTCCTAATTAATTAAATGAAGTTATTTAATTAAATAAGAAAAGTGTCTCTAATTAATTAAAAATTATTTAATTAAATAAAAAAAGTAATTATGAGAGCATATCTCATTTTATTAAATTAAATATCTCAACAAAATCTCTCTTAAGTTCAAAAAGGGAAATTTCCAGTTCACTATTGGTCAAAAATGAGTTAAATCAATTAACTCCTTCTACTCAAATTGAATTAGTTAACTCCTTATTTTATTCAAATTAAATCTGTTATCTCCCTTTAATTTGGAAATCTCCCTTTATGATTGAACTTCACCTTTAATCCTGATCATTGATTGAAATCGATCTCAACCGTTGATGAATTTTAGGAAAGTCTATTTAAGAGACCCTCATCTCTTCATTTTGAAAGGTTGAATGAGAATTTGTATCAAATTGTTGCTGAAATTCATACTCACATTTGCTCATATTCACATACGCAAAGATCAAGTTTGACGAAAAGTTGACCAAATTTAACCACAGTTGACTTGAGTTGACTAGTTTTGAAAAGAATTTTGAAATAATTAAATAAAATTATTTAATTAAATGAAGTACTTACTTCTAATTAATTAAAAAAAGTTATTTAATTAAATGAGAAGCCATTCCTAATTAATTAAATGAAGTTATTTAATTAAATAAGAAAAGTGTCTTTAATTAATTAAAGATTATTTAATTAAATAGGAAAAGTAATTATAAGAGCATATCTCATTTTATTAAATTAAATATCTCAACAAAATCTCTCTTCAGTTCAAAAAGGGAAATTTTCAATTCGCTCTTGATAAAAAATGAGTTAAATCAGTTAACTCCTTTCTCTACTCAAATTGAATCGGTTAACTCCTTATTTTACTCAAATTAAATCTGTTAACTCCCTTTAATTTGAAAATCTCCCTTTATGACTGAACTTCACCTTTAATCCTGACCGTTGATTGAAATTGATCTCAACCATTGATGAATTTCAGAAAGTTCTATTTAAGAGACCCTCATCTCTTCATTTTGAAAAGTTGAATTAGAATTTGCATCGAAGTGTTGTTGATGTAGGAGCATCTTGCATGGAAAAAAAAAAATTGAAAAAAAAAAAAAAATTGTGGAGGAGAGAGAAAGTGACGAAAATTAGAGGAAAAATAATAAAAAAAAATAAAAAAAGGGAAAAAGGAGAAAAGAAAGGAAAAGGTGATTTCTATTTTTGAGGTGCATAGGTGGCATAATAGAAAAAATAAAAAAATAAATGGTTGTCATTTCATTTATCGAGGTGAGTGGATAGAATTCTAGAAAGTTATGAATATTGTAGAAAGTTTTGGAAGTTGTAAAAGGTTGTGGAAGTTGTAGAAGGTTGTGGAGGAATTCTAGAAGGTTGTGGATAAGTCATGCATTGGGTGGTAAGTGCCTATTTAAGCAAGGCATATGAGCATTTCTAAATCAAGCTCAAGGAGAAGCTCGAGAAGTGAAAGCTCGAGGAGTAGAAGCGTGAGAAGGAGAAGCTTGGGAAGGAGAAAGCTTTGGAAGGAAAATCTTGAATGTGTGAAAGTTGGAAAGTGTGAAAGAGGTAAGTGAAGAGTGAGTTTTCTTGAGTCTGTGGACAGAGTGCCGAATGTGAGGCAGTCTACAACAGGATTGTGATGGAGTTGTGAGTGTGTAGATAGAGCGCCAAATGTGAGGCAGTTTACACTTGGATCTTGGATTAGGTTTGTGAGAAGAGCTAGTGGCTATGGTTTAGAAATAAGGAGGTTGCTTGGTGGCTTGCGAGCACAAGTTGAGATCTCAGAGGTTTCTACCAGAATGTGGATCTGGACTAGCTTGGGTTTGGATTGGATCTTGAGAGATCTTGGAAAAATGTTATTGTAATTGCTATTGAATTTTCACGTATAATAAAATTGTCTCCATATTGTTGCTTTCTTGATTGTGAGTGGGTAAGGGTGGTGTGGCCCTCTATCAAGTGGTATCAGAGCGTACCTTCATTAGTTGTTGAAATTCATACTCACATTTGCTCATATTTACGTACGCAAATATCAAGTTTGACCAAAACTTGACTAGATTTAACCATGGTTGACTTGAGTTGACTAGTTTCAAATTTTTTTTTGAAATAATTAAACGAAATTATTTAATTAAATGGAGTACTTACTTCTAATTAATTAAACAAAGTTATTTAATTAAATGAGAAGCCATTCATAATTAATTAAATGAAGTTATTTAATTAAATAAGAAAAATGTCTCTAATTAATTAAAGATTATTTAATTAAATAGAAAAAGTAATTATGAGAGCATATCTCATTTTATTAAATTAAATATCTCTACAAAATCTCTCTTCAGTTCAAAAAGAGAAATTTCTAGTTCATTATTGATCAAAAATGAGTTAAGTCAGTTAACTCTTTTTTCTACTCAAATTGAATCAGTTAACACCTTATTTTACTCAAATTAAATCTGTTAACTCCCTTTAATTTTGAAATCTACCTTTCTGACTGAATTTCACCTTTAATCCTGACCGTTGATTGAAATCGATTTCAACCGTTGATGAATTTCAGGAAAGTCTATTTAAGAGACCCTTATCTCTTCATTTTGAAAGGTTGAATGAGAATTTGCATCGAATTGTTGCTGGAATTCATACTCACAGTTGCTCATATTCACATACGCAAAAATCAAGTTTGACCAAAAGTTGACCAGATATAACCACAGTTGAGTTGAGTTGACTAGTTTTGAAAAGAATTTTAAAATAATTAAACGAAATTATTTAATTAAATGAAGTTCTTACTTCTAATTAATTGAACAAACTTATTTAATTAAATGAGAAGCCATTCCTAAGTAATTAAATGAAGTTCTTTAATTAAATAAGAAAAGTGTCTCTAATTAATTAAAGATTATGTAATTAAATAGAAAAAGTAATTATGAGAGCATATGTCATTTTATTAAATTAAATATCTCAACAAAATATCTATTCAGTTCAAAAAAGGAAATTTCCACTTCATTATTGATAAAAAATGAGTTAAATCAGTTAACTCCTTTTTCTACTCAAATTGAATCAGTTAACTCCTTTTTTTACTCAAATTAAATTTGTTAACTCACTTTTATTTGGAAATCTCCCTTTATCACTGAACTTCACCTTTAATCCTGACCATTGATTGAAATCGATCTCAACCGCTGATGAATTCCAGGAAAGTATATTTAAGAGACCCTCATCTCTTCATTTTGAAAGGTTGAATGAGAATTTGCATCCAATTGTTGCTGGAATTCATACTCACATTTGCTAATATTTACATACGCAAAGACCAAGTTTGACCAAAAGTTGACCAAATTTAACCACGGTTGACTTGAGTTGACTAATTTCGAAATTTTTTTTGAAATAATTAAAGGAAATTATTTAATTAAATAGAGTACTTACTTCTAATTAATTGAACAAAGTTATTTAATTAAATGAGAAGCCATTCCTAATTAATTAAATGAAGTTATTTAATTAAATAAGAAAAGTGTCTCTAATTAATTAAAGATTATTTAATTAAATAGAAAAAGTAATTATGAGAGCATATCTCATTTTATTAAATTAAATATCTCAACAAAATCTCTCTTCATTTCAAAAAGGGAAATTTCCAGTTCACTATTGATCAAAAATGAGTTAAATGAGTTAACTCTTTTTTCTACTCAAATTGAATCAGTTAACTTTTTATTTTACTCAAATTAAATCTATTAACTCCCTTTAATTTGGAAATTTCCCTTTATGACTTAACTTCACCTTTAATCCTGACCGTTGATTGAAATCGATCTCAACCGTTGATGAATTTCAGGAAAGTCTATTTAAGAGACCCTCATCTCTTCATTTTGAAAGGTTGAATGAGAATTTGCATCAAATTGTTGCTGGAATTCATATTCACATTTGCTCATATTCACATAAGCAAAGATCAAGTTTGGCCAAAAGTTGACCAAATTTAACTACGGTTGACTTTAGTTGACTAGTTTCGAAAAGAATTTTGAAATAATTAAACAAAATTATTTAATTAAATTGAGTACTTATTTTTAATTAATTAAACAAAGTTATTTAATTAAATGAGAAGCCATTCCTAATTAATTAAATAAAATTATTTTATTAAATAAGAAAAGGGTCTCTAATCTTTTATTTAATTAAATAGAAAAAGTAATTATGAGAGCATATCTCATTTTATTAAATTAAATATCTCAACAAAATCTCTCTTCAGTTCAAAGACAAAAATTTGCTGTTCACTATTGATAAAAAATGAGTTAAATGAGTTAACTCTTTTTTCTACTCAAATTGAATCAATTAACTCATTATTTTACTCAAATTAAATCTGTTAACTCCCTTTAATTTTAAAATCTCCCTTTATGTGTCATGCCCAAACTATGCGGGCAAAAACACACAATTTTTTTTTTTTTTTTTGAAAGATAATAAATAATTAAACATGCTCTAAGTTGAAAAGGTTGATATCAGTTTAAGAAAAGTTCCTCTACAACATCCTTGGTTTAAAACTTTTGTGAAGGAATACATCGTCAGGATTCAGAAGTACATTGTTATTTAATTGATATCAATGTTTACCGATTCGTTATTACATTGCTTAAACAATCATGTGAAAATTATTTTAATAACAATCTAAAGAAGATTGGGTTTAGATTATTCGAATGACTTAAGCTATTAGGACACTAATTAAACAAATTATCAAAGATACGATTAATACCAACATTTCTTAAAACTCTGACTTAGCTTAATTTTCAATCAAAAATTTAATCGAATAAAAATTAAATCTAAACTAAATTTAATAATAATTTCATATTAACCTCTTTTATCTTAAACTAACTAACTAAATCTATAGTTGGTCTAATCATTCATAAAAGAACGTCTAATCTTTTATATAGAACTTAACTTTACAAATTAAATAAAATTTAAAACTATCTAATGGAAACATGAAATAAATCTAATATTAATCAAGAAATATAAATGAACTACAAACAAAATAACTTTAACAAGTTTATAATTTTAAACTTAATTTAAATTAAATACTAAACCCACTTACTAAAACAAAACTTAATAATAATAACAAAATTAATAAACAAACTAACAATACATTTGATTTTCTATGACACTCCAATCCGAATAATATCTAAATATCTTATATCAACACTCAACTAAATATAAGTTTCAATTTCTAAAGTCAAGCTATCCTTAGATCCTCACACTAATCTTAATATTATTATATGAACTTACATGCAATTACAAATTCAAGTTTTAATAAGACTCCCTTCATCCTAAGAGATTATGATCCCTATCACACTATATTATCCTAATGTAAATTGTATCTAAGCTCATTTAATTTGTTCTAACTCCACTACATTTACACCTCACAAAATATAATTCCTAACTATGTTTCCCCCTAGCCTTACATTATTCCAAACTATAAATTGAACTTAACACCATAAAAGACATTTCCCCTTACCATGTTTTCTTTGTTTTGCCCATACACTAATCCCCCTCAATCCACGTGGCTACCCACGCCCCTAACTTTCTTCCTACCATATCCTCATGCGAAATTTACCTCTTACCATCCTTTCACAATATCTTACTTCTTTCCATGCGAATTGACTTGCTGACAATTTCATAGGTGCCAATACATAGGTCACATCAAGCTTAATTTGAATTGCTTTAGCAGGGAAGTCGATCTTACATTGTTACATCAGCACATTGGTCAGAGTGCTCATTAATCCAACCACAAAATTTCTAGGAAATGCATGGAAAAGTTGCGCCAAGTTTGGTGAGAGTGGGGACCACTAAGTATGTGGCAACGTTCTTTTCCATTGCCCTTAAAGCTGGTCACCTCATGAAGTGGGTCTATTCCCAAGGCAAGTATTATAGCCTTGCCCACTTGCATCTATGTCATAAGGAGGGTAGGCGTCATGTGGGGTCCCTTGTTTGGGTTTTATTATTTTTTTCAAAATTTGCTGCTCTCTTGAACAAAGGTGATGCCTTGGGCTTTCTGACATAATGACTTATGTTGTTTTAAATTATTATTATAAAACAAAAAGTTAAAGATTTGAAGAGAACTTAGATATATGTCTTATCGTATTGGTATACTTCATTTACTAATACCTTGCAAGGAATTTTAGGAATATTCTTTGAATATTTAATTGGTCTAATAGATCTAAGATTAATTTTTCACTCTCATACAAAATCTAGAGAGGTGAATGGGAACCTTCAGCAAGTTAGTTTTTTTTATGTTCCAAACACTCTATATGCATTATTTAAATTTTCTTCTCTCATAATAGAGGTCATCCACCATGGGTTATTATACTAATACATAATGAATTATTAACATGTTCCTTTCATTTAAATTAATAAATTTATTGGATCATTTAGACAAGGGATTTTATTTGAAACAACATATGGAAAAACATGCTGGAGAAATCAATTTCAGAAAGGAACTCAAGAAGATTTGAACTAAATTTCATTGCAACCATTGTTTTCCATTACTTTAATGTCATTCAATACCATGATATTGCACCAATTCTCCTAACA
Source organism: Cupressus sempervirens (assembly GCA_028749045.1). Lineage (NCBI taxonomy): Eukaryota > Viridiplantae > Streptophyta > Pinopsida > Cupressales > Cupressaceae > Cupressus > Cupressus sempervirens. The sequence continues at coordinate 463,997,225 of CM053791.1, read as the reverse complement.
TGGCTATCCTCACATAATAATTAAATTTCAAGCTTACAATATTTACAGAAGCAAAGGGCTCAATCTCTTTAAGAACCAAAGTAACTTATTCCCCTACACACATTACATGCTTACTACACTAATTCTCACAATACACAAAGGTGGTGGAAACAAAGTATCATAGGTATACACAATGACTTACTCGCAATACATAGGTACTCTTAATCCCATCCAAATTGATGGTTGGAATAAAATAATGGCAATGCTCTTACAACACATAAAGATTCGTATGTCAAGGTGTATGTTCCATTTATCTAGAATTCAAGTGATGCACATTTCTTAATCAAATTTGATTATGACAAAAAAGAGAAATTTAACAATGAGAGAGTAAACCTTGTGATCGCAATGCAGGATTATTGTTTCCTCTTAATACTTGACATTGAATTGGAAACTTTAGCATACCAAATTGCCTTTCATTACCATAATTGAAAACTTGAAAATTCATAATTCAAAGACATTATCTACCAACTATTTCTTTACAAACATAAGCCAAATTCTAAGTTCTCATGAGAACAACACAAGGAGACTTTCATAATCTTTTTCCTTTCTCTATTATGCATCCTGGTTCAAGGTCCATCGGGAAAGAACCAGTAAGAAAACCCAATGTCGTTGCCAATCATTCACAATATAATTTACATAAAATTTACAATTCATGATAAGCTCTTCAAAATTTCTTCACAAGACTTCCTTCTTTAACTTCAAATCTTCATGGAAACACAAGGAGAAACAAAAGCTGACCCAAGATGATTCAACACAACACAAGGAACAATTCAACATACACCCAAACCAGTTTAACACAATGAATCCATCCATAGGATCCTATTAGGGGGGGAGGTGGATTTTTCCCAATGGGAGATGTCAATCACCATACCTTAACATAGCCCTTTTGGGGCTAAAATCTCAGGAACTTTCTTTGTTCCACAAATGCCCTTTTGGGGCCAATCCAACAAGGATTTTCTCTCCTTTCCATACTCAAGATTTCACAATATCAACAAGGTATGTGATGACCGGTAGGGGCCCATACACCCTACCCTTTTTCCCTCCTCTCACCATGAAAGGAGACTCTGCACCATTAAGGTCCAACTAAAGCCCTACCCCCACATGGCCACTTCTTCCCTATCCAAGGGTGAGTAATGCCAAATACACCCCATGAAAACCCCTCAATACAATACATCAAGATATACAAGGAAGCATCCAAGAATAACACAAAATAAAAACCCTCCAAATCAACCCAACATACAAGCAAGCAACAAATAGCAATACAACACCATATGCAAGGACAAGCATGATAAAACATGGAGAAAACCAAATACAAGGCCAAAAATCCTACCTTCAACAAAGAGTGATGGTAGCAATGGAGGTTTGAGAAGAGCTTATCCTTTTCTTCCTTCCATCTTCAACTACCTTTCAAACTTTCTCTAAAAATAGAGATTGGGTAACCACCCCAACTAGTCCAACAAAGGCCTCTAAATAAACCTCCAACTCAACCACCCAAAAGGAGCAATAACTATTTCCACCCACTAGCCACTCTAGAAACTCCTAACTCAACCTACACTATGGTTAAACCCTAAGTGGAGATGAGGTGAGGTAACTCAAGATAACCATGATCAATTTTCGCACAAAGGCAAAAAGGGACTTTTTGGGTGACTTCAAAAGTCAAAAAAAGGGGCTTAGGGGTTGGAAAAGAATCCTAACCCATACCCATACCCTTTGGTTAGAATAAAAACAAGTTTTAAAGCCTTAGAAAAGAGGTTTAGAGTCAAATAAAATTTAGGAATAAAATAGGTCCAACTCACTAGTCTAACTTGCAAATAAGCACTAATCCGGATTAAGGGATGACTAACTTTGATTAAGAACCTAAATAGGAAAACTGACACTAACTTAAACCAACTAAGGTCCAAAGGGTACACAGCTAACCCTAATCAACACGTTGAAGAGCACAACATGAGTGTCAAGCGACACTGAAAGAACATAGTTATGAATATTAACATTTACTGAACACAAAGAGATACATACATACATCTCACAATACAATACTTCAATTACGAACAACAACGTTTCCAAAATTAGCACATGGAGATCAGTTTTGTTCCTCCATCAGTTTCCTTGACTAAAATATCTGCACACTCATTGTACACATTAGTAGTCCCAAAAAATCACATGTACATACATACATACGTATCAAAAATTTACATAAATTGAAACATACATAAATCAGGTTTTTTTGCATCCTACTTATATCCTTAATCATCAAGATTCCAAAATCAATGTGTTAATCCTATATTTTACTTAACTCATCACATACATATACATAAAGCATTAAATGACGGACATCAATATCTAAAAACAACATCACACAACATGAAATAATATGATATGTTTAAGTATCTGATAGTGTCTCGATATCTCGAGTCATGAGTAACAAAATGATAAAATAAAAACTAGGGCTATGGAGGGTTGGGGCGAGGCCTCACATTATGACTGAACTTCACCTTTAATCCTGACCGTTGATTGAAATCGATCTCAACCGTTGATGAATTCTAGGAAAGTCTATTTAAGAGACCCTCATCTCCTCATTTTGAAAGGTTGAATGAGAATTTGCATCGAATTGTTGTTGGAATTCATACTAACATTTGCTCATATTCACATACGCAAAGATCAAGTTTGACCAAAAGTTAACCAGATTTAACCACGGTTGACTTGAGTTGACTAGTTTCGAAAAGAATTTTGAAATAATTAAACGAAATTATTTAATTAAATGGAGTACTTACTTCTAATTAATTAAACAAAGTTATTTAATTAAATGTGAAGCCATTCGTAATTAATTAAATGAAGTTATTTAATTAAATAAGAAAAGTGTCTCTAATTAATTAAAGATTATTTAATTAAATAGAAAAAGTAATTTTGAGAGCATATCTCATTTAATTTAATTAAATATCTCACCAAAATCTCTCTTCAGTTCAAAAAGGAAAATTTTCAATTCACTATTGATAAAAAAATGAGTTCAATCAGTTAACTCCTTTTTCTACTCAAATTGAATTAGTTAACTCCTTATTTTATTCAAATTACATCTGTTAACTCTTTTTAATTTGGAAATCTCCCTTTATGACTGAACTTCACCTTTAATCCTGACCATTGATTGAAATCGATCTCAACCCTTGATGAATTTCAGGAAAGTCTATTTAGGAGACCCTCATCTCTTCATTTTGAAAAGTTGAATGAGAATTTGCATCGAAATGTTGTTGGAATTCATACTCACACTTGCTCATATTCACATACACAAAGATCAAGTTTGACCAAAAGTTGATCAGATTTAACCAAAGTTGACTTGAGTTGACTAATTTCGAAAAAAACTTTGAAATAATTAAACGAAATTATTTAATTAAATGAAGTACTTACTTCTAATTAATTAAACAAAGTTATTTAATTAAATGAGAAGTCATTCCTAATTAATTAAATAAATTTATTTAATTAAATAAGAAAAGTGTCTATAATTAATTAAAGATTATTTAGTTAAATAGAAAAAATAATTATGAGACCATATCTCATTTTATTAAATTAAATATCTCAACAAAATCTCTCTTCAGTTCAAAAAGGGAAATTTCCAATTCACTATTGATCAAAAATGAGTTAAATCAGTTAACTCTTTTTTCTACTCAAATTGAATCAGTTAATTCCTTATTTTACTCAAATTAAATCTATTAACTCCCTTTTATTTGGAAATCTCCCTTTATGACTGAACTTCACCTTTAATCCTGACCATTGATTGAAATCGATCTCAACCGTTGAAAAATTCTAAGAAAGTCTATTTAACAAACCCTCATCTCTTCATTTTGAAAGGTTGAATGAGAATTGGCATCAAATTGTTGCTAGAATTCATACTCATATTTGCTCATATTCACATATGCAAAGATCAAGTTTGACCAAAAGTTGACCAAATTTAACTACGGTTGACTTTAGTTGACTAGGTTCAAAAATAATTTTGAAATAATTAAACGAGATTATTTAATTAAATGGAGTACTTACTTCTAATTAATTAAACAAATTTATTTAATTAAATGAGAAGCCATTCCTAATTAATTAAATGAAGTTATTTAATTAAATAAGAAAAGTGTGTCTAATTAATTATATATTATTTAATTAAATAAATAAAGTACTTATGAGAGCATATTTCATTTTATTAAATTAAATATCTCAACAAAATCTCTCTTCAGTTCAAAAAGGTAAATTTCCAGTTCACTATTGATAAAAAATGAGTTAAATCAGTTAACTCCTTTTTCTATTCAAATTGAATCAGTTAACTCCTTATTTTACTCAAATTAAATCTGTTAACTTCCTTTAATTTGGAAATCTCCCTTTATGACTGAACTTCACCTTTAATCCTGACCGTTAATTGAAATGGATCTCAACCGTTGATGAATTCTAGGAAAGTCTATTTAAGAGACTCTCATCTCTTCCTTTTGAAAAGTTGAATGAGAATTTGCATCGAATTGTTGCTAGAATTCATACTCACATTTGCTCATATTCACATACGCAAAAATTAAGTTTGACCTAAAGTTGACTAGATTTAACCATGGTTGACATGAGTTGACTAATTTCGAAAAAAAAATTTAAAAAATTAAATGAAATTATTTAATTAAATAGAGTACTTACTTCTAATTAATTAAACAAATTTATTTAATTAAATGAGAAGCCATCCCTAATTAATTAAATGAAGTTATTTAATTAAATAAGAAAAATGTTTCTAATTAATTAAAGATTATTTAAATAAATAGAAACAGTAATTATGAGAGCATATGTCATTTTATTAAATTAAATATCTCAACAAAATCTCTCTTCAGTTCAAAAAGGAAAATTTCCAGTTCAGTATTGATAAAAAATGAGTTAAATCAGTTAACTCTTTTATCTACTCAAATTGAATCAGTTAACTCCTTATTCTACTCAAATTAAATCTGTTAACTCCCTTTAATTTGGAAATCTCCCTTTATGACTTAACTTCACCTTTAATCCTGACCATTGATTGAAATCGATCTCAACCCTTGATGAATTCCAAGAAAGTCTATTTAAGAGACCCTCATCTTTTCATTTTGAAAGGTTGAATGAGAATTTGCATCGAATTGTTGCTGAAATTCATACTCACATTTGCTCATATTCGCATACGCAAAGATCATATTTGACCAAAAGTTGATCATATTTAAGCATGGTTGACTTGAGTTGACTAGTTTCGAAAAGAATTTTGAAATAATTAAACAAAATTATTTAATTAAATGGAGTACTTACATCTAATTAATTAAACAATGTTATTTAATTAAATGGGAGGGCATTCCTAATTAATTAAATGGAGTTATTTAATTAAATAAGAAAAGTGTCTCTAATTAATTAAAAATTATTTAATTAAATTAAAAAAGTAATTATGGGAGCATATCTCATTTAATTAAATTAAATATCTCAATAAAATCTCTCTTCAGTTCAAAAAGAAAAATTTCTAGTTCACTATTTGTAATGCCCCGCCAAGGGATCCAAAGAATTTCACTAAGTTTGGTAACTTTTTTTTTTAATAACATGAAAGTAAATACCACATATAACTTGTACATAATAACGGAAGTAATAGTAACATCCAACTAAAAGTAAACATAACATATATACATAACAGGCTACATTCTTTAAAGATCTCTTAATGTTGAATTACATCTAAATCAACCATTTATCTAACATCACATTCTTATGAAATAACAATGATACATTCAACATTCTTAAAATATATACAAGTGTCATTTTTGTAATTACACTTTAAAATTGCTCAATCATCCACTGTACATGTTACAAGGTATGAAAGGCATAAAAGAATATACATCCATATAAACAAAAAACATCATCATCCAATTTTAGTCCATGATGCAATTAAAGTAAATGAAACCACATATCATACATGATACATCATCATCATAAAGATATAAATATCCATTATAAGAGATAACCATATATCACAAACATAAATAACTAAGTGCATGGTTTCTCCCAACCGTTAATAGCATCATTAAACCATCGTGGATCCTAGCCATCCCTCTCTGCGTAACATTCCAAAGCACCGAAGAGATCATCGATGATAACATAGTAGGAATGTCACTCCTAAAACATCTTACTAAAATGAAAAGTAAAGCATAGGATACCATCATCAACATATGCAAATCATCAATATAGGAAACATACCAGAAAATATATCCATCATAAGGTATATCATCTATAATAAAGCTCCAAGAACATAATGAAGATAAATACCAACCAAGAATGCTCTAGCCACGGTGTCTCTGATGGATCTCAAGTGATTAGAGTGGAAAATACACTACCACCCGACCGCGTGGAACCTAAGTGGTCCACTCCCACCGTGCTAAGGAGATAATCTCAAGTCCCAAACAGGCTATCAAAACCACAAAGTATAAATCTCTATAAGTCCAAGAATCCTAAAGTATACTACTCAAAGGTTCCATCACACAAAATCGACATCTAATTTTCAGAGGCACAACAATGATATGTAGGAAACCTACTCTGCAAGCGAAAAAGTGTCATCGCATTTATCACGTACAAGTTACTCTGACAGTTAGCTAAACTCCACGGGTCCATACTGATCTCATGTGGCCACTAGTATCCTCTCATGCTGACGAGACATACTATGGAATGCACGGTCGCAACCATGCGTTCTCACTACTTCCATCCTAGCCTATACAAGCGCTCAAGGCATGGGCGAGAACATCAAAACAATTATCTTTTTAGGTTCATTTAATCTCCATTTAGTGTGTAAATGTTATCACTTATTAACCAAACTTACAATGAGTTACCCTGGTAGCCACTTAGGGTCCTGGCCCCCATTGCAAGCCACTTCCTGACACTACAAGTAGATAACATACCCTAAGCTCATGGAATCATAAATCTCAAAATCACAAAAGATAATCTATAATAAAATCATCAAATATGTATAAAAGCATCAAATATCCACAATAAGAATTATTAAATCTCCAAGATAAGAATCATCAAATCTTCATGAGCATCCGAAAAGCATTCATAGAAAATCATGACCACAACAGTTTTCTATTGGCAATTGAATGCATCACTGATAATCATAAGTATCAATTGGTTCTCAATAACCAAAATACATTTCAAAATAAATCACCATATCCATTGGTTCTTCAACAAGCAACCAAGAATATCTCAAAATTATACTGATCGAGGACTCCAAAATGGTTGAGTCAAACATGTCACAATATGACATCATCAAGAAATAAATCAACACTTTAGTCCCATCATGGCAACTATAAAGCAATCCAAAGATAACTGATTGATGACTCAAAAATGGTTAGCTCAAGTGTCTCATACACATACCTCTCAGCTTCACACATGAAGACTGATGAACAAATACAAACATTTCATAGAGCATACGATCACATAACCATGGTTTGGCTTATAAATATTGAGACCAAATAAGATCAACATGTCATCACATCTCATAACCCCCGAGCCTCTGGTAACAACCTAGGACTGGTCAACGCTAGTCAACCCAAAACTCAAAACAAGAAACATATAGAATACACGATGCAAACACATGTTTTAGTTTTGCTAAAATCTCATAGTTGAATCAAGTGTAGAGGTTTCCAATTTTCTTTTTGCAAGTATACTTTCAAGTGTCTTAAGTTTCATCATTTGACCTACAAGTCAACCCAATTGTTCCCCAATAGCATTATCCTTCCATTATTAAGAATTACATTCTAAGAATAACTTAGGGATAACTATTTACTCATTAAACTAATCATCATTAAATTTTCTTAATTTATCTATGATCCATATTCTAATTGATTAACCTTTCAACTTTTCTAAGATCATTATTCGTTATATTATAAGAGGACCAATTATCATACCTCGAATAAGAGATTATAACTTTATTAAAATGATCAATTTAATCTACCAATTAACATAGGTACACAATCCATGACTCTTTAACATTCTAATGGTTCTCAAATAAAACTTATTTAAATACTTCTAAAGTTTGAGTCTTTTAATTTAATCATTATAACAATTAAATCATCACTAATAACCATTAAAATATCTAAGTCATTATTCAAGTCATTAGAATAAGACTTATTAACTTGACATCAATATTTCTACAATCTCATTAAAAGAATTATATCAATTAAATCTCTATTACATAACTTAATTATTATTTAAATCCAATTAGCTCTAGCTAATTGATTTAATTAATAATTTTACAACCAAACCATCAACCCAATGAGTATTAGTTGACTAACAATAGTTTGTATGTCAAAGTCAACTTCAATCCAATACACAAATATTAATATTTTAATGATAATAATATTAAAAAGTTATTTTGAAAATCTTATCCATAATGATTACATTCATCTTTCTTAACGATTTCATATTAATGATAATCATTTCAAGTTAAAACTCTATCGCATGATATAATCATATTGACAACTCAATGAATATCAATTGATTAAAATCAATTATAATCCAACTCCAAAGATTATTATCTTTTACAAAACTTCAATCAATAAATAATCTCTACTAGATTAACTCTAATCAAATTTGTTGATATCTATTTAAACCATTATTTATTAATAGTTTGCTAATCCTTACAACATTAATAAATAATAAATTCTTTAAACTATAAATACTCAATCTATAGAATCCTTCCATAAACTCATTAGTTAATGTTTGGCTAACTCTTAACTCCATTAAGGTATTCAAATGTATTAACCAATAACATAACAATTCAATCTTAATCCAATATCATTCAAAGTTTCTAAATTTAAATCAACATAATATAAATTATCATCTTACAATTATTTAGTCAATACTAAAATCAACCATTAGACTCCATTTTCTAATTGTTCTAATAATATTTTGTCTATATAAAAGTTGTTTGAAAAAAATTCCTATCACAAACCAATAAGACTCATTGTAGATTTTAACATGAATAGTTTTCAAATTCTTAGCATTATCATCTTCATTAAACAACTCTAAAATTGTTTAATAGTATTCAATATACATTATAAAAAGTCCACTATATAAACTATATTAAAATCTCTTTTCTTTTAATCCATTTACTTAGATTGACTAATAATTAACTACACTTCTTCTACTATTAACTAATCTTAATTAAATTTGATTTAATTAGATTAGATAATAGACCATATAAAACTAATGCATATTAATAAGATTCTAATAAGGGAAGATTGCAATAATATCTTTAATTCATTCCATGCTTGATATATTATTTTTTTGTGAAGTTTAAGCATAAAGAACTCTTGGTTATGAAAAATGAAGAGATATCCGTTCTTGAATAAAATAGTCTCAGTACGACGGCCATATCTCCCTAATGAACTGTTGGATTGGGCTGAAATTTAAATATGTTAGAGAGGGCCAAGTTGCACCAATTCTGACAGGAGCGATCGAATAAATTCGATCACGATAAAAAGTTATGAATGACTGAGTTCGGGTCTATCCAAGGGGCAACGACAGGACAATTTGTGATGAATTAAGAATTTCCTGTTAAAATAATTGTTCTCTAAATTTAACCATAAAAGAGTTTGTTCATATGCATCTAAAAATATAATTGATAGAAAGATTACATCTAATCATTTGAATTTTCACCATAAAATTTCTATTTTAATTCTAAATCTTGTCTTTCTAATTTAATATAAATTCGAACCCAAACCTGATTAAAATCTAATTTCTTTCTCATTTTGAACTAGGGTTTTTTTATTGTTTTCTTCTCATCCAAATAAAATATCTAGATTCCAATTTCAAATAGTAGATTCAATCACAGAGAGTATTCAGACACATAAAACAGATATGATGAAGACAAGAAGAGAAAGAGTGCAAAGGGAATATGAGAATATCACGAGTGCACTTGGACACTGGTGCTAATTTGCCATGCCTCATAGAAAATCCCTTCCTTCTCCATCATTCACAATTCTTTCAAGAATCCAAGCCGATCGAATCCTCCAAGTGATTAGAAGTGCTAGGAGCATATAAGCAAGTAGAAAATATATGAGCATATGAATCTTCTCCCATGCATGTAAGCTTTGAAGCTTCTATTTTTTGCTTGTAGCTCGTGGCTTCCATTAAGCTTGTAGCTTCCATTAAACTTGTAGCTTCCATTAAGCTTTTTCTTTTAAGCTTCTATGAATGCCTAAAAATCAAGAGTTCTCAAGAAACTTTTGGAATGCTTCTTGAAACCGCTGAAAGGTGTCACCAACTAAGCATGGGTCTTTTCCAATCTTTTTTTGATTAGTCATACAATTGTAGACACCTTGTGCTTAATTGATGCACTAACCCCCATGTTGATGACACATTTAATTCTCATGCAAGTTTATAACTCCAATTTACTTTACTCTTTCCAATTTAATTTATTTATTTATTAAGTCTATGCACTAACTTTAATATCTCCACTTTTAAATTTCATTTTCTAAAACTTAATTGCTAAAATATTTATTAGCTTTAATAATAATATTATTTAGTCATTTATTTAAAAATGAACTCCAAATATATTATTATTAAAATAAATATTGTCACATTCCAAATTTAATATTATAACTTTTATCTTCCAATTTAATTATTTTATTTAATTAATTTTTTAATTAATTAAATAAAATAAATATTAAAATATCATATTAATTTTCCATTAAATCAACCATTAATTAAAATTTTTAATTAGGCTTAAATAATAGAAAATACTCCAAAGACTCACAAAGGTAAATATACAAAAAGCTCATCATAGTCAAAATACATACAAATCAAATCAAGGGGTTTAAATCACGAATTATATCACTTGACGCATTCGGAGGGTACTCAACTTAGATAGTTGTCCTAATTTTTCAATTAGAACAAATGGCTTAAAGGGTTGAGATTTGGACTTGAGACTTTATCTCCCCTCTCTTATCATTGAGATAATGTGATAAGGTACGCTCATCCTGGCAATTCAGGGAAGTCGATACCCGGTACTTGCAACCTACATAAAAAACCATGCATGTACAAACACAATATATACTAAACTAAATAGGCAATTGTAGGAAGTGGTGCATCATGTAGATCCCGACTAGCAGGTGACTACAACTCCCTTCCTTAACCACATCAGACACACCATACAAAAGCAAATACACACACCATACACATGCAAGTATGGGGTAAGTGTCCATAAGAAAACATATATGATAATAAATCATCTTACTAATCATCATTAATAACTGCAAACACTGAAAATAATCATCATATATACATGAAATGTAGAGTTTAAGTAATCTCATCACATATCAACTAAATCCATAGCACAATATCTGATAATCTCATAATAATGTTACTAACCATCAACATGAAACTAGCTCTAAAAGAGTTCAGCAATGATAACAAAATGCGAACCAGGGGCAGGCATTACACTATTGATCAAAAATGAGTTAAATCAATTAACTCCTTTTTTTACTCAAATTTAATCAGTTAACTTATTATTTTATTCAACTTAAATCTCTTAACTCCTTTTAATTTGGAAATCTCCCTTTATGACATAACTTCACCTTTAATCCTGAACGTTGATTGAAATCGATCTCAACCGTTGATGAATTCCAAGAAAGTCTATTTAAGAGACCGTCATCTCTTCATTTTCAAAGGTTGAATGAGAATTTGCATCGAATTGTTGCCAGAATTCATACTCACACTTGCTCATATTCACATACGCAAAGATCAAGTTTGACCAAAAGTTGATCAAATTTAACTAAAGTTGACTTGACTTGACTAAATTCAAATTTTTTTTGAAATAATTAAACGAAATTATTTAATTAAATGGAGTACTTACTTCTAATTAATTAAATAAAGTTATTTAATTAAATGAGAACTCATTTGAAATTAATTAAATAAAGTTATTTAATTAAATAATAAAAGTGTCTTTAATTAATTAAAGATTATTTAATTAAATAGAAAAAGTAATTATGAGAGCATATCTAATTTTATTAAATTAAATATCTCAACAAAATCTCTCTTCAGTTCAAAAAGAGAAATTTCCAGTTCACTATTGATAAAAAAAGAGTTAAATCAGTAAACTCCTTTTTCTACTCAAATTGAATCACTTAACTCCTTATTTTACTCAAATTAAATTTGTTAACTCCCTTTAATTTCGCAATCTCCCTTTATAACTAAACTTCACCATTAATCCTGACAATTGATTGAAATCGATCTCAACTGTTGATGAATTCCAATAAATTCTATTTAAGAGACCCTCATCTCTTCATTTTGAAAGGTTGAATGAGAATTTGCATCAAATTGTTGCTAAAATTCATACTCACATTTTCTCATATTCACATACGCAAAGATCAAGTTTGATCAAAAGTTGACCAGATTTAACCACGGTTGACTTGAGTTGACTAGTTTCGAAAAGAATTTTGAAATAATTAAACGAAATTATTTAATTAAATGGAGTACTTACTTCTAATTAATTAAACAAAGTTATTTAATTAAATAAGAAGCCATCCCTAATTAATTAAATAAAATTATTTAATTAAATAAGAAAAGTGTCTCTAATTAATTAAAGATTATTTAATTAAATAGAAAAAGTAATTATGAGAGCATATCTCATTTAATTAAATTAAATATCTCAATAAAATCTCTCTTCAGCTCAAAAAGAAAAAATTTCCAATTCACTATTGATAAAAAATGAGTTAAATCAGTTAACTCCTTTTTCTACTCAAATTGTCAGTTAACTCCTTATTTTATTCAAATTAAATTTGTTAACTCCCTTTAATTTGAAAATCTCCCTTTATGACTGAACTTCACCTTTAATCCTGACCGTTGACTGAAATTGATCTCAACCGTTGATGAATTCTAGGAAAGTCTATTTAAGAGACCCTCATCTCTTCATTTTGAAAGGTTGAATGAAAATTTGCATCGAATTGTTGCTAGAATTCATATTCACATTTTCTCATATTCACATACGCAAAGATCAAGTTTGACCAAAAGTTGACCAGATTTAACCACGGTTGACTTGAGTTGACTAGTTTCGAAAAGAATTTTGAAATAATTAAATGAAATTATTTAATTAAATGGAGTACATACTTCTAATTAATTAAATAAAGTTATTCAATTAAATGAGAAGCCACTCCTAATTAATTAAATAAGAAAAATGTCTCTAATTAACTAAAAATTATTTAATTAAATAGAAAAAGTAATTATGAGAGCATATCTCATTTTATTAAATTAAATATCTCAACAAAATCTCTCTTCAGTTCAAAAAGGGAAATTTCCAGTTCATTATTGATCAAAAATGAGTTGAATCAGTTGAATCTTTTTTCTACTCAAATTGAATCAGTTAACTCTTTATTTTACTCAAATTAAATCTGTTAACTCCTTTTAATTTGAAAATCTTCCTTTATGACTGAACTTCAACTTTAATCCTGACCGTTGATTGAAATTGATCTCAACCGTTGATGAATTCCAAGTAAGTCTATTTAAGAGACCCTCATATCTTCATTTTGAAAGGTTGAATGAGAATTTGCATCGAATTGTTGCTGGAATTCATTCTCACATTTGCTCATATTCACATACACAAATATCAAGTTTGACCAAAGGTTGACCAGATTTAACCATGATTGACTAGTTTCGAAAAGAATTTTAAAATAATTAAACAAAATTATTTAATTAAATGGAGTACTTACTTCTAATTAATTGAGCAATGTTATTTAATTAAATGAGAAGTCATTCCTAATTAATTAAATGAAGTTATATAATTAAATAAGAAAAGTGTCTCTAATTAATTAGAGATTATTTAATTAAATAGAAAAAGTAATTATGAGAGCATATCTCACTATATTAAATTAAATATATCAGCAAAATCTCTCTTCAGTTCAGAAAAGGAAATTTTCAGTTCACTATTGATAAAAAATGAGTTAAATCAGTTAACTCTTTTTTCTACTCAAATTGAATTAGTTAACTCCTTATTTTATTCAAATTAAATATATTAACTCTCTTTAATTTAGAAATCTCCCTTTGTAACTGAACTTCACCTTTAATCATGACCGTTGATTGAAATCGATCTCAACCATTGATGAATTCCAAGAAAGTCTATTTAAGAGACCCTCATCTCTTCATTTTGAAAGGTTGAATGAGAATTTGCATCGAATTGTTGCTGGAATTCATATTCAAATTTGCCCATATTCACATACACAAAGATCAAGTTTGAAGAAAAGTTGACCAAATTTAACCATGGTTGACTTAAGTTGACTAGTTTCAATTTTTTTTTGAAATAATTAAATGAAATTATCTAATTAAATGGAGTACTTACTTATAATTAATTAAACAAAGTTATTTAATTAAATGAGAAGCCATTCCTAATTAATTAAATGAAGTTATTTAATTAAATAAGAAAAGTGTCTCTAATTAATTAAAGATTATTTAATTAAATAGAAAAAGTAATTTTGAGAGCATATCTCATTTTATTAAATTAAATATCTGAACAAAATCTCTCTTCAATTCGAAAAGGGAAATTTTCAGTTCACTATTGATCAAAAATGAGTTAAATCAATTAACTCCTTTTTCTACTCAAATTGAATCAGTTAACTCCTTATTTACTCAGATTAAATCTGTTAACTCCTTTTAATTTGGAAATCTCCCTTTATGATTGAACTTCACTTTTAATCCTGACCGTTGATTGAAATCAGTCTCAACCATTGATGAATTCTAGGAAAGTCTATTTAAGAGACCTTCATCTCTTCATTTTGAAAGGTTGAATGAGAATTTGTATCGAATTGTTCCTGGAATTCATACTCACATTTGCTCATATTCACATACGCCAAGATCAAGTTTGACCAAAAGTTGACTAGATTTAACCACGATTGACTTGAGTTGACTAGTTTCGAAAAAAGTTTTGAAATAATGAAATGAAATTATTTAATTAAATGGAGTACTTACTTCTAATTAATTAATAAAAGTTATTTAATTAAATGAAGTTATTTAATTAAATAAGAAAAGTGTCTCTAATTAATAAAAGATTAAATTTAATTAAATAGAAAATGTAATTATGAGAGCGTATCTCATTTTATTAAATTAAATATTTCAACAAAATATCTCTTCAGTTCAAAAAGGGAAATTTCCAGTTCACTATTGATCAAAAATGAGTTAAATCAGTTAACTCCTTTTTCTACTCAAATTGAATCAGTTAACTCCTTATTTTACTCAGAATAAATCTGTTAACTCCCTTTAATTTGGAAATCTCCCTTTATGACTGAACTTCACCTTTAATCCTGACCGTTGATTGAAATTGATCTCATCCGTTGATGAATTCTAGGAAAGTCTATTTAAGAAACCCTCATCTCTTCAGTTTGAAAAGTTGAATGAGAATTTGCATGGAATTGTTGATGGAATTCATACTCACATTTTCTCATATTCACATACGCAAATATCAAGTTTGACTAAAAGTTGAACAGATTTAACCACGGTTGACTTGAGTTGACTAGTTTCGAAATTTTTTTGAAATAATTAAACGAAATGATTTAATTAAATGGAGTACATACTGCTAATTAATTAAATAAAGTTATTTAATTGAATGATAAGCCATTCCTAATTAATTAAATAGAAAAGGTGTCTCTAATTAATTAAAGATTATTTAATTAAATAGAAAAAGTAATTATGAGAGCATATCTTATTTTATTAAATTAAATATCTCAACAAAATTTCTCTTCAGTTCAAAAAGGGAAATTTCCAGTTCACTATTGATAAAAAATGAGTTAAATTAGTTGACTCTTTTTTCTACTCAAATTGAATCAGTTAACTCTTTATTTTACTCAAATTAAATCTGTTAACTCCCTTTAATTTGTATATCTCCCTTTATGACTGAATTTCACCTTTTATCCTGACCGTTGGTTGAATCGATCTCAACCATTGATGAATTTCAGGAAAGTCTATTTATGAGACCCTCATCTCTTCATTTTGAAAGGTTGAATGAGAATTTGCACCGAATTGTTGGTTGAATTCATACTCACATTTGCTCATATTCACATACGCAAAGATCAAGTTTGACCAAAAGTTGACCAGATTTAACCACGCTTGACTTTAGTTGACTAGTTTCAAATTTTTTTTTGAAATAATTAAAACAAAAATTATTTAATTAAATGGAGTACTTATTTCTATTTAATTAAACAAAGTTATTTAATTAAATGAGAAGCTATTCCTAATTAATTAAATGAAGTTATTTAATTAAATAAGAAAAGTGTGTCTAATTAATTAAAGATTATTTAATTAAATAGAAAAATTAATTATGAGAGAATATCTCATTTTATTAAATTAAATATCTCAACAAAATCTCTCTTCAGTTCAAAAACAGAAATTTCCTGTTCACTATTGATAAAAAATGAGTTAAATCAGTAAACTCCTTTTTCTACTCAAATTGAATTAGTTAACTCCTTATTTTACTCAAATTAAAATGTTACCTCCCTTTAATTTGAAAATCTCCCGTTATGACTGAACTTCACCTTTAATCCTAACCGTTGATTGAAATCGATCTCAACCGTTGATGAATTCCATGAAAGTCTATTTAAGAGACCCTCATCTCTTCATTTTGAAAGGTCGAATGAGAATTTGCATCGAATTGTTGCTGAAACTCATACTCACATTTGCTCATATTCACATACGCAGAGATCAAGTTTGACCAAAAGTTGATCAAATTTATCCACAGTTGACTTGAGTTGACTAGTTTCAAAAAGAATTTTGAAATAATTAAACGAAATTATTTAATTAAATGCAGTACTTTCTTCTAATTAATTAAACAAAGTTATTTAATTAAATTAGAAGCCATTCCTAATTATTTAAATGAAGTTATTTAATTAAGTAAGAAAAGTGTCTCTGATTAATTAAAGATTATTTAATTAAATAGAAAAAATAATTATGAGAGCATATCTCATTTTATTAAATTAAATATCTTAACAAAATCTCTCTTCAGTTCAAAAAGGGAAATTTCCAATTCACTATTGATCAAAAATTAGTTAAATCAGCTAAGTCCTTTTTCTACTCAAATTGAATCAATTAACTCCTTATTTTACAAAAATTAAATCTATTAACTCCCTTTAATTTGGAAATCTCCCTTTATGACTAAACTTCACCTTTAACCCTGACCATTGATTGAACTCGATCTCAACCATTGATGAATTTCAGGAAAGTCTATTTAAGAGACCCTCATCTTTTCATTTTGAATGGTTGAATGAGAATTTGCATCGAATTGTTGCTGCAATTCAGACTCACATTTGCTCATAGTCACATACACAAAAATCAAGTTTGACTAAAAGTTGTCCAGATTTAACCACGATTGACTTGAGTTGACTAGTTTCGAAAAGAATTTTGAAATAATTAAACGAAATTATTTAATTAAACGAAATTATTTAATTAAACAGAGTACTTATTTCTAATTAATTAAACAAATTTATTTAATTAAATGAGAAGTCGTTCCTAATTAATTAAATGAAGTTATTTAATTAAATAAGAAAAGTGTCTCTAATTAATTAAAGATTATTTAGTTAAATAGAAAAAGTAATTATGAGAGCATATCTCAATTTATTCAATTAAATATCTCAACAAAATCTCTCTTCAGTTCAAAAAGGGAAATTTCTAGTGCACTATTGATAAAAAATGAGTTAAATCAGTTAACTCTTTTTTCTAGTCAAATTGAATCAGTTAACTCCTTATTTTACTCAAATTAAATCTGTTAACTCCCTTTAATTTGGAAATCTCCTTTTATGACTGAACTTTACCTTTAATCCAGACTGTTAATTGAAATCGATCTCACCTGTTGATGAATTTCAGGAAAGTCTATTTAAGAGACCCTCATCTCTTCATTTTGAATGGTTGAATGAGAATTTGCATCGAATTGTTGCTGAAATTCATACTCACATTTGCTCATATTCACATACGCAGATATCAAGTTTGACCAAAAGTTGATCAGATTTAACCATGGTTGACTTGAGTTGGCTAGTTTCAAAAAGAGTTTTGAAATAATTAAATAAAATTATTTAATTAAATGGAGTACTTACTTCTAATTAATTAAACAAAGTTATTTAATTAAATGAGAAGCCATTCCTAATTAATTAAATGAAGTTATTTAATTAAATAAGAAAAGTGTGTCTAATTAATTAAAGATTATTTAATTAAATAGAAAAATTTATTATGAGAGCATATCTCATTTTAGTAAATTAAATATCTCAACAAAATCTCTCTTCAGTTCAAAAAGGAAAATTTCCAGTTCACTATTGATCAAAAATGAGTTAAATCAGTTAACTCCTTTTTCTACTCAAATTGAATTAGTTAACTCCTTATTTTACTCAAATTAAATTTGTTAACTCCCTTTAATTTGAGAATCTCCCTTTTTGACTGAACTTCACCTTTAATCCTGACCGCTAATTGAAATCGATCTCAACCGTTGACGAATTCCATGAAAGTCTATTTAAGAGACCCTCATCTCTTCATTTTGAAAGGTTGAATGAGAATTTGCATCGAATTGTTGCTGGAATTCATACTCACATTTGCTCATATTCGCATACACAGATATCAAGTTTGACCAAAAGTTGACCATATTTAACCACGGTTGACTTGAGTTGACCAGTTTTGAAAAGAATTTTTAAATAATTAAATGAAATTATTTAATTAAATGGAGTACTTAATTCCAATTAATTAAACAATGTTATTTAATTGAATGAGAAGCCATTCCTAATTAATTAAATAAAGTTATTTAATTAAATAAGAAAAGTGTCTCTAATTAATTAAAGATTATTTAGTTAAATAGAAAATATAATTATGAGCGCATATCTCATTTTATTAAATTAAATATCTCAACAAAATCTCTCTTTAGTTCAAAAAGAGAAATTTCCAGTTCACTATTGATAAAAAAATGAGATAAATGAGTTAACTCCTTTTTCTACTCAAATTGAATCAGTTAACTCCTTATTTTACTCAAATTAAATCTGTTAACTCCCTTTAATTTGGAAATCTCCCTTTATGACTGAACTTCACCTTTAATCCTGACCGTTGATTGAAATCCATCTCAACCGTTGATGAATTTCAGGAAAGTCTATTTAAGAGACTCTCATCTCTTCATTTTGAAAGGTTGAATGAGAATTTGCATCGAATTGTTGCTGAAATTCATACTCACATTTGCTCATATTCACATACACAGAGATCAAGTTTGACCAAAATTTGACCAGATTTAACTACGGTTGACTTGAGTTGACTAGTTTCAAAAAGAATTTTGTAATAATTAAACAAAATTATTTAATTAAATGGAGTACTTACTTCTAATTAATTAAACAAATTTATGTAATTAAATGAGAGGGCATTCTTAATTAATTAAATGAAGTTATTTAATTAAATAAGAAAAGTGTCTCTAATTAATTAAAGATTGTTAATTAAATAGAAAAAGTAATTATGAGAGCATATATCATTTTATTAAATTAAATATCTCAACAAATTCTCTCTTTAGTTCAAAAAGGAAAATTTCTAGTTCACTATTGATAAAAAATGAGTTAAATCAGTTAACTCCTTTTTCTACTCAAATTGAATCAGTTAACTCCTTATTTTACTCAAATTAAATCTGTTAACTCCCCTTAATTTGGAAATCTCCCTTTATGACTGAATGTAGTGCCTACCCTCGTTCACATCTTTTCTAGACTCATTGTTGCTTTTATTATCAGACTTTGATGGACTAGTATTCTGTTGATAGATTAGTGGAATTGTTTTGAGACTATCAGACATTATGTTATGGATTCAGTGGTTATATGATGTGATCATTTAGATTCTACATTTCATGCATACATGATGATCATTATATTGTTTTGAATTATTAATGATGATTAGTTAGATGGTTTATTATCCTATGTGTTTTATTATGGATCCTTACCCCATACTTGCATGTGTATGGTGTGCGTATTTTCTTATTGTATGGCGTTTCTAATGTGGTTAAGGAAGGGAGTTGTAGTCACCTACTTAGTCGGGATCTACATGTTGCACCACTTCTTGCCATTGTCTGTTTAGCTTAGCATTATTTATTGTATGTACATGCGTGGTTTTTCTGCAGGTTGCAGGTATCGGGTATCGACTTTTCTGAATTGCCAGGATGAGCGTACGCTATTATACTATCTCAATGATAAGAGAAGAGAGATAAATTCTTAAGTCCAAATTTCAAACCTAAAAACCATTCGTCCTAGTGAGTTAGGACAAGTATCAGAGTTGAATACCCACCAAATATGTCGGATGACATATTTCGTGATTTTTAACCCTTTAGATTGATTTTGTATGATTTGTTTTATGATGGGTTTTCATATTTTATCTTGGAGGTCTATGGTGAATTGTTTATTAATTAAGTCTTAATAAATAGATTTAATTAATAAATTATTTATTTTGGAAAAAATTAATAAAATGTCATAATCTTTGATATTTTGAGTATAATTAATTAAATGAGAATTAATTGAGGAAAAAGAATTAAATAAAAGAAAATTAAAAAATTAAAATTAATAATAATTATAAAATAATAATAAAATAATAAATAAATAATAATAATAAAAGTTATAAAAATTAAAATAAAAGTTATAAAAAAATTAAAATGAAAGTTATAAAATTTAAATAGAAATTATTTTAAAAGTAAATTGGAGTTATAAGCTTGCATGAGAATTAACGCATTTTCTATTTCTCAAGTGTCAACAACACGGGGCTTAGTGTATCAATTAAGAACATGGTGTCTACAACCCTATGGCTCATCTTGAAGGTTGGAAAAGACCCATGCTTAGTTGGTGACACCTTCCAGCTATTTCTGGAAGCATTCTAGATGTTTCCTGAAAGCTCTTTATATTGAAGCATTCTTAGAAGCTTAGACACAACGTGGAGAGCAATTGGAGCTTTGGAGGACTCAAGAACTCTGAAGAAGGGAGCTTGCTCTACGAGTTTTCTAAGAAAGAAGCGAATTAGCATCAGAATTCAGGTAGATTCTTGCGATTTTACTTATGCTATTTTCGCATCTTGCATTCCCTGTCTTCTTCGTGTCTTCTGTATGTCTTTTGAAAAATTTTATTTTTTTATGCATTTTCAATATGGGCAATTAAATTTAGTTGAGAATTTTATTTGCATAGATCTGAAAGGAAGATGGGGCTAGGGTTTTAATTGTGGCCAAATCCATTATATTAATATTTGGATAATTTTGTAATTTAAAAATTTATAGGAAAATTCTAAGAACTGAAATTTATATATATATTTATATTTCCAAATTTGAATACATATATGCATATATATATATATATATATGTCTATAAACTATGATATTTGATTAAATTCTGTATATATATACACACACACACACATATATATACATATATACTTTTATATATATATATATATATACATATACGTATGCATATATATATATATATTTCAGTAAAAAATTTGAATGTCACATATTTCATAGCGAGCGAATGATGCATCGCGATCGAGGAAGGCATTTTAATAAAATGCAACATTTAAAAATATAATTTAAAATGTGAATGGGTGGAGGGGACGTGATTTTTTTCCCACCCCTGCTGGCGGCAATGCCAAACGGACTGCGGTACCACAGAGTACCTGCGGTCTGCAGTGTACCTGCGACTACAGCGTACCCTACGATCTGCGGGTCACATATATATGCTTGTTTAAAAGTTCTTTTCACATTTGATATAAATGAAATCGTAATTCGATTTTCATATGATATTTCGTTTCAATCGAATTCGATGTTATTCGATTTTATAAAACGCGATAATAATAAATATTAATGTTATTCGATAATAATAAATATTTATATATTATATATGTATGTATATATATATATATTTAAATATAAATATATATATATATATATATATATGTATATATGTAATATGTAAATATGTTATTAATAAATTTAAAATTATTTGATAAAAGATTTAAGAATTCTTTTTTTATAATAATGAATAATTTTTTAATTTTCTAATTTAACTATTTAAATTTAATTAATAGTTTTAAATTATAAAAATATAAATTATATTAAATTTAATTAAAAGTTGGTGGGGAACGATTTCAACAAAATATTGTAATTGGAAATCGAATTTTAGACTTATAAAGGAAAACTTTTATCCATCCAAAAACAATACATGGAAAAACGTACAAAATGTTCCTCTAATTCTTTCTCTAAACTTGGAAACGTAAACTGGGACTTTTGCATTTGAATTCAAATTTGAAAACTTAGCAAAAACCAAAACATGTGTTTACATTATGTATTATTTATGCTTTTTTTTTGAGTTTTGGGTTGACTAGTATTGACCAGTTATAGGATGTCTACCAGAGGCTTGGGGGTTATGTGATTGTGATGTAATGATGATGTTTTAATCTTGATCTTTATAAACCCAACCATGGTTATGTGATGGAATGCTCTATGTATTGGATGTGAATACTGATTGTTATAGTTGAGATTCTTGTGTATGAGACACTTGACCTAACCATTATTTTGGTCATCGATCAGTTATTCTTGGTTATTTTCTAGTTGCCATGATGGGACTGAGATGTGGATTTATTCTTGATGATGTCATGTTGTGACATGCTTGACTCAACCATTTTTGGAGTCTTCGATCAGTATGATTGAGATATATTTTGGTTATTGAGAATCATTGGATATTTGATTATCAGTTATACTTCAATTGCCAATAGAAAGCTGTTGTGGTCATGATTTTCTATGGATGTTAGCTTATGGAGATTTGATGCTTTTATGCATATTTGATGATTTTATTATGGATTATCTTTTGTGATTATGAGATTTATGATTCCATGAGCATTAGGGTAGGATATCTGCATGTAGTGACGGGAAGTGGCTTGCAATGGGGGCCGGGGTCCTAAGAGGTTGCCAGGGTAATTCATTGTAAGTTGGATTAATAAGTGATAACATTCACACCTAATACTAACTGAATGAACCTAAAAAGATAAGTGTTTTGTTCTTGCCCATGCCTTGAGTGCCTGTACAGGCTAGGATGGGAGTAGTGAGACGCATGGTTGCGACCTTTCATTCCATAGTATGCCTTGTTAGTATGAGAGGATACTAGTGGCCGCATGAGATCAGTATGGACCCATAGACTTTAGCTAACTACCAGGGTAACTTGTACATGATAAATGCGATGACACTTTTCTGCTTGCATAGTAGGTTCCTACATGTTATTTTGTGCCTCTGGGAAGTAGATGTCAGTTTTGTGATTGAAACCTTTGAGTTAGTATACTTTTAGGATTCCTAGACTTATAGAGATATGTGCTATGTGATTTTGATAGCCTATTTGAGACTTGAGATTATCTCCTTAGCACGGTGGGAGTGGACCACTTAGGTACCGCGCGGTCAGGTGGTAGTGTATTTTCCACTCTTATCATTTGAGACTCATTGAGACATCATGGCTGATGCATCCTTCGTGATGGTGGATATGTATCCTTTCATTGATGATTAGCATATGTTAGATGATGTTATCTTATGCTTATATTTGCATGTTAGATTACTTTCTACATATGATGTTGTATATGTTAGGAGTTACATTCCTACAATGTTAATACCGATGATCTCTTCGGTGATTTGGAATGTTACGCACAGAGGGATGGCTAGGATCCATGATGGTCTAATGATGCTATTAATGGTTGGGAGGAACCGTACACTTAGTTTATTTTGATTGATCTTTATGATGGATGTATATGTCTTCTATGATGATGTATCATGTGATTATCTCTACTTTGATGTATCATGAATTGGAATAGGATGATGTACCTTATTCTACATATGTATATTCTTTGAGCTTGTCATACCCTATGACATGTACAGAGGATGATTGAGCATTTGGAAATGTAATGTTTAAACATTGGACTTATCATTATTATTTCATGTGGATGTTGTACTAGATGGATTCTTGTATGTAATTCAACGTTAAGGGATCTTTAAAGAATGTAATATGCTATGTATGTTATGTTTACTCTCAGATGGACAATGCTATTGCTTCCGTTATTGTGAATAAGTTATGTATGGTATTTACTTTCATGTAAAAAAAAAAATGTTACCAAACTTAGTGAAATTCTAGGTTAATTCTTTGGATCCCTTGGCAGGGCATTACATTTGGTATTAGAGCCCGAGTTACTACATTGGGAGCTCTGGGTATTTTGGAACAACTAGAACTTTGAACTATAAAGTGTATCTGTTCAACTTGAAACTAGGTGAACTGAAATAGAACCTAAACTATTACTTAAATATTTTTCATACTTCAACACTTAGTTTTCAAAATTGAAAATTTTACGTAAACCTAAACATAGAATTGAACTTAGTCTATTGCAAACATGCGTCTTTTGATTTTAATAGTACTTTATACTGTTGTAGGATGGTATCTAGGACTAGGTCTTTTGTTAGATGCCATTGTAGACATCGTGGAAGAGGCCATGGTCGAGGTAGAGCTATCAATGCCCATGAGTTTGCCCATGATGGATCGGCTCGTGTAGAAAGCAGGGAAGAGCACTCTAGTAGGTAGTAGGAAGAGAGCCGTAGAAAGGACCAAGCTGATTCTGATGAGGTTAGTCTGAGACAGATGATGCAGACTATTCTAGAACGTTTACCTCCTGTTCAAGAACAACCTAAAGTGCATCAGGCAGAACAAGAGCATAGACCCAGGTCTGGGAGTCCTCAGAAAGATCGTCAAAGGTCCATTGTGTCCACTTAGATGAAAGATCTTTCAAGATCCAAGGTCAAGCCTTTCAATGGGCAAGGTTTTGGTTATGTGGCCGAGCAATGGCTTATTTCCCTCGACAGGATTTTTGCTATGTAGGATTTCAATAGAAATGTTAAGGAAAGATTTGCGATCACTAATTTGGAGAATTTTGGGGCCACTTGGTGGACGATTGAGGAGAAGAAGCTGGGAATCGATATGAGCAGTGTCACGTGGGAACTATTCTTGGAGAGTTTTTGTGAACGATTCCTACCAGAGGAATGGAAGCAGCAAAGGGCAGATGAGTTTCATAATCTGAGACAATACACTATGTCAGTGACTGAGTATGAGCGTAAGTTTTATGAGCTCATGTCTTTTTCAGGGTTCAGTGAAAACTCAGCCCAATTGACACAAAATTTTAGTAGGGGTTTGAATAATCGTATAATTGGGGGTGTCAAGGTATTTGAGCCAAAAACCCTCAAGGATGCGGTACATCAAGCAATCCTTGTTGAGCAAAGTTTCAACCTTGGTCAAGGTGGTTTTATAGGAGCACCAGTAGAATCAGGATCTAAAGGCAACTTCAATTCAAGTGGTAACAAGAAGCCTTTCTTTTCTAAGGAAAAAGAGTATCAGCAGCAGTCTCAGCAGACGCAGCAGCAGAAAGGATCGAATTCTCAGGCTCAAGGTGGTGGCAAAGGTTCTAACTTTAAGAACAACCACAATGCTCAATGCAATAAATAGAATCAACCCAATCAGCCAGCTCAGAGTAGCCAGTCTTTTGTTAGTAGGAACAATCTGTCATGCCCAAATTACGAGGGCAAAAACACACACAAATTTTTTTTTATAATAATAAATAATTAAACATGCTCTAAGTTGAAATGATTGATAATAGTTTTAGTACAGGTTCTCTACATTACGTCTTAGGATTACAAACATGAGGATGATTACATCGTTAAGATTGATGTCGATAAACTCGTGTTCCTACTTTAACTTACAACAATAAGAAACAATTATTTAAAAGACAATATAAAGTATTCGAGTTTAGATTCATTGAAAGTATATAACCAGAATCAACTATAGAACTTTTAGACAATTATCAATTTACAAATTAATCGATATTAGAAAGTCACTTTAAGGACAAATAACTTAACTAGAATTAAAACTGAACATATGTATATCAAATTTATTAACTTTAAACTTTACAACTATTTTAACATATTAATAAACCATCAAATCTTACTAAATTTAAATTTAATGAAATACAAACTAACTAAACATAAACCAATAATATATTTAGACTAGTTTAAAATCATTATAGTAGAGAGCTAAAGTTATACTAATTTAATTGATGATAGAACTTATAAAATTAATATTAATTTTAACATCATACATAATCCATAATCAAAAACTAAACATATCATTTTTAAACTCTAGTTCAATCACAAATCAAATACCACATTCAATTTACACTAAATCACAACTAAGATTGCAACTAAATTATATTGCGATATACATAAATACTAACTAATTTAAAGTTTAAACTATATTACATTTAACATTAAACTAACTTTATTTATAATTAACTTATTTAAAAACATACTAAGTACAATTAACTAAATGTAACATAAGCTAACTAACATATACTAAACTTTACTTAAACTAAACTATTCTAACTAACCTATATTAACCCTAACACTTGTTCGATATCATTGAACTAACATGCTAATTGAAAGACATCTTCGATATGATTACATAATCTTGTTTAACCTCCATAATTACGATCGATATACCACTTACCTATAATGAAACTAATTTTTTAACCTCCTTTTGTTAACTTGATAACTTAACGTCGTTACGATTCTTAATCATTATCATTAAGTGGTTCCAAAACTTTGATGATCAATAAGATTTAACTATTCAACTAAGCTAGTTGTGTTTATAACTTAAATCAAAATCTAGCTATCCCTTAACATACATACCATAGGGATAACATACCACAAATTAAACTACCTACATTTTAATTTACAAATTATCTCCAACGTTCTTATAACAACCAAAATTATTAATTCGACATTTGCAATAGAAATTAATGACTAGAACCAATAAAATAAATGTACCAGTTATTCTAGACTTTATTACAAAAATAGTATAATTAAATCCTCGTGATTAATGCCAATTATTAAAATCAATCTATCAAGCTCCTAATTTAAATAAACTAATCAATAAAACATTAAAAAAAAAATTATTCCAATTATAATATACTAATTTCAAAAGCTTTTAAATAAGAACTAATTAAAACCTAAACTTAATAAAAATATTAATAAAACAATATATAACAACTAAACTAAATACTAAATAAAACTTTAAACTAAAACTAATCAATACAACTATCTAACTTAATAAAATTAACTACATACACTAAAACCTAAAACCATCCTAACAATACCCCACTTTACGAATCATTAAACCCTACCCATCCCTTCTATCCTAGCCGCCCACCCTTCGAGGCGAGCCTTAAGCGCTGACCTGGGTGCTGTCCTAGGAAGTCTACGTGGGACTCTCTCCACACTGTCCCCAATATAACGTGCATACAACCCATGATTACATATGCAGGCCTCACAAAGGCGTTTGAGGAAAGCAAGATTGATTTAAAAGATTTTAAAACTCTTAAGTTATCCTCCAAAACACATGCCGCTCCCCCTTCCCCACATCCCATCACCACTCCAATCTCTTGCGCTTTTCAAAGCCACTCTACTCATCACAAAATAGGACAAAGGTACGCTGGCTACTTGGAGGGGGAAAGTAAATGAAGGTTTCCTTTACACTTTCTTTAATGACATCAACTCAAACTCAACCTAAATCCCTTACATCGAATCATGTTACTGACATGGCCAAAATTGCACTCTCCCACGCAGCCCAAGGTGGAGGTAACATAGCCCAGTAAGAGGAGTGCGTGAGGGGAGACAAGGAGGAATAAGGAATAAAGAAAGGTGGTGCCAACTAGTTCCAAAACAATTTGGACAACTAGCACGATATACACCAAATAATTATTTCTCCAATCCCAACTCTGCATACGTCTGACATGGGAGGTCACGTCCCTGAGGCAAGGATCTCATTGGAGATTTAGTGGGTTAAGGCAAAGTCAACACCCCTTCTCATTTGCCAAAGATTGGATGAACCTGCGCCTAGGCAATTAATGCAAAAGTTTATTTGGTAGAAGAGAGATTTTAGTGAGCTAGGACATTTAGATATTATCATGCATAATCATACTAGCACCAACGAATTTGTTGAAGACTTCTTTTATTCTATTTTGTATTATATTATTGTCTTAGGGGGGAATCATCTAGGGAATATGCTCTGCAACTTTGGAAGAATTTAAATCTCCTCCCCATGCATTTTCCAGAGAGAGTTTTTACTCCTGGAAGTGCATATTTATTTTTGAAGCAAATTTTGACAAGAGAGGACATGTTACAAATATGCATGCCAATGTGTTAATCAAGATTTAATGTAATCCATTGTTAACATAGGTTCTTTATACTAACATACCAATGCAAGGGAGTGCATATGCATAGTATCTTAGTCTTAAAAAAAAGTATGTTTTATATATATTCAACAAAGAACATGATATGTGTTCTAATTCTTATTTTTAAATTCCAGGAATACAAAACCTCTTAATCCAATTGGTTTTTTTTTTGAAGAACCTATGAGGAGTATGATACTATACACCGGATTAAAGAGGTGGTGAATAATTCTAGATCAATTTGCTTGTATCCATTTATGAAATTTATCAAGGAATGAGGTAAACTTAAAATTCGCAAGTAGGATTGTTTTTTTTTTTTCGATCTCATCACCATGCTTATACATCAAGTTTAAAGGTTCATCATATCAAATTTTTCTCTTAATACCTATAACATCCAATTGAAAGCTTTAACATATCCAATTGCTTTTCATTACACAATTGAAATTTGGAAATTCAGAATTCAAGGGCATTATCTATTATTCCATTTTCTTACCTACATATGCAAGTTTTGAAATCACATGTGGACAATGCAAGGAGATTTCCATAATCTTTTCTTTCCTCTATTATTCATCCTGGTTCAAGGCTCCATCGGGAAAGAACTAGTAAGAAAACCTGATGTCATTGCCAATCCTTCACAATATAAATTTACATATGATTACATAAAATTTACAATTCAATGATAATCTCATCAAGCTTCTTCACAAGACTTTCTTCTTTTAACTTCAAATCTTCATGGAAACACAAGGAGAACAAGGCTAACCCAAGGTAATTCACCACAACACAAGGACACATTTCAATACACACCCATCCCGGTTTAACATAATAGATCCATCCATAGGACCTTATTAGGGGGGAGGTGGATTTTCCCAATGGGAGATGTCAATCACCATACCTTAACATAACCCTTTCGGGGTTAAAACTCAGAAACTTTCTTTGTTCCTCAAATGCCCTTTCGAGGCTAATTCAACAAGGATTTTCTTTCCTTTCCATACTCAAGTTTTCACAATATCAACAACGTATGTGATGATCGGTAGGGGCCCATACACCCTACCCTTTTTTCCCTCCTCTCACCATAAAAGGAGACTCTGCACCATTGAGGTCCAACTAAACCCCTACCCCCACATGGCCACTTCTTCCCTATCCAAGGGTGAGTAATGCCAAATACAACCCCATGAAATCCCCTCAATACAATACATCAAGATGAACAAGAACACATCAAGAACAACACAAAAGAAACCCTCCAAATCAACCCAACATACAAGCAACAACAATTAACAACACAACACAATGTGCAAGAACAAGCATGATCAAACATGGAGAAAACAAAATACAAAGCCAAGAATCCTACCTTCACCAAGGAGTGATGGTAACAATGAAGGTTTGAGAAGAGCTTCTTTTTTCCTCCTTTCCTCTCTCACTATCCTCCAAGCTTTCTCTAAAAAAATAGAGATTGGGTGACCACCCCAAAACTCCTCCAAAAATCCACTAAATAGGTTCCCTTCACTCAACTAGGCTTCATGAGACCCTATGATGGAGTTTGGGTTCCACTCAAGTGGGTGACAAGCCATTTTCGCAATCAACCATAAATGGGGATTTTAAGTGACCCTAAAAGTCAACTAGGGTGGCTAAAGTGGGTGGAAAGTACCCCCAACCCATACCCTTACCCATGGGTGCTTAAATTTAACATTTTTAAGCCTTAGAGACTTGGTAGGAACACATAAAAGTTAGGAAATACTAAAATCAAATAACAACCTTTAAAGGTGGACAATACAAAGACGACACAAATCAAACAAGGGGTTCATCTTGTCTCTCCATTGGATTTTCCGACTAGCTTTCCTGCACACTCGTTGCACATGTTAGTAGTCCAAGAAACATATAGGTCCAAAACATGCATTAAAATTTTCATGAAATTAAAGACATCCATTTTCCACAATTCAATTATTTGTCTTATTCTATTCATTAAAATTGGAAAATTTAAAGTATTAGTTGCATTCATTTACTTCGTTAGCATATACGTTATAAAGCTTTAAATGACATAAATCAAATATCTAAAGTAAGGCACCATACATCATGGATAGCATAATAGTGTTCAGTGCATCAATAATGTTCTGACATAACAAGTCAAAAGTATCAAAATAACAGAGTACCCTCAATGCTAGGATGGGTCGGGGTGAGGCCTCACACAATCACCAGCAATCTAATGTACCACCTATGGGTAGAGGATTTGGCAGGAATATAGAATGTTTTTCATGTGGACAGATTGGACATTATGTAGCTCAGTGTCCATAGTGAACACCTTAGTTTTCAGGACCTAGGCCTACAGCTTCAGAACCCATAGTTGGTGATGTAGGTAGAGCTCATAGAGTTTTTGCAGCAGTTGATCAGTGTCAGGCAGATCATCAGGGAATAGTGGTTGAGACCATAGGTGCTATTTGAGGTATATCTCTTTCAGTATTGTTTGATTCAGGAGCTAAAAATTCATTTATTTCACCATCTATAGTTTCTAAGTGTAAGCTGGATGCGGTGAAGCAAGATCATGGTTGGCAAGTGGAACTAGCCTCAGGGATTAAGGTCTCCATAGATTCTATAGTTCATAAGTGTGGGCTTAGAATAGGAAGTTTTAATACTGCAGTGGATCTTTGAGTCATACCCCTTGGTTCCTATGATGTGGTTTTAGGCATGGACTGGCTTGGATCTCATAGAGCCAGTATAGATTGCAGGAAGAAGATTATTTTGTGCCAAGATGACCAAGGGAATGATGTGAAGATAGTTTGGGATACCAAGGCCTATATCTCTATGGATGATATCTGCTATGTAAATGAAGCAGAGTTTTCGTAAGGGATGTCAGATGTTTTCTGTGATGGTAAATGATCCTGATGAGGAAGATCCTGTGAGGAAGACCTTAGATCACCCGATTTTGCAGGAGTATGCAGATGTATTTCCAAGTGAGATTTCAGGCATGCCTCTGAAGAGGGACATCGATTTTAGTATTGATCTGATTACTAGAGTGGAGCCTATCTCTAAAGCTCCTTATCATATGACTACTTAGGAATTGGGTGAGCTACGTCTTCAACTAGAGGAACTTCTGGCCAAAGGGAGCATTCGACCTAGCATATCACCATGGGGAGCTCCAGTGCTCTTTGTGAAGAAGAAAGACAGTTCTTTGCGCCTTTGTATTGACTACAAACAATTGAATAAGGTGACTATTAAGAATAGGTATCCTTTGCCTAGGATTGATGACTTATTTGATCAGATCAAGGGAGCTACAGTATTCTCCAAGATTGACCTTAAGTCAGGATACCACCAACTTCGTATTAAGGAAGTAGACATTCACAAGACCGCTTTTCGAACTCACTATGGGCATTATGAGTTCACAGTGGTACCTTTTGGGTTGACTAACGCTCCATCAGTGTTCATGAGTTTGATGAATGGTGTTTTTCGATCATATCTTGACAGGTTTGTTCTTGTGTTTCTTGATGACATATTGATGTATTATAAAACTCAGAAGGAGCATGAGGAACACCTGCGGTTGGTTTTGCAGTGTTTGAGAGACAATTAGCTTTATGCCAATGCAGCTAAGTGTGAATTCTTCAAATCGGAGATTCAGTATTTAGGGCATGTTATTTCAGGTGATGGTTTTTCAGTGGATCCTACAAAGATTCAAGTGATCATAGAGTGGCCTATACCGACTAATGTGTCAAAGATTTGTAGTTTCATGGGCCTAGTTGGTTATTATTGCAGATTTGTCAAGAACTTCTCTAGGATAGCACATCCTATCACTTCTCTTCAGAGGAAAGGAAAGAAGTTTGTGTGGACAGAGAAATATGAGGAAGATTTTAAGAGGCTCAAGGAGCTTTTGACTAGTGCACCAATTTTAGCTGTACCTAATCCAGAAGGTGATTTCATGGTGTGTACAGATGCTTCTCTTGAAGGGATTGGAGCAGTGTTGATGCAGAATGGACGGGTGATTGCGTATGAATCACACAAGCTCAAGGATAATGAGTTAAATTATCCTACGCATGATCTTGAGTTAGCAGCAGTAGTTCATGCTTTGACAAGATGGAGACATTTCTTGTTGGGGCACAGGTTTGAGCTACATAGCGATCATCGTAGTCTTCAGTACATTTTTACTCAGCCTAATTTGAATGCTCGCCAGAGACGATGGATAGAATTTCTATGCAAGTATGATTTTGAGGTTAAGTACATTTAGGGTAAGGAGAATGTGGTGGCAGATGCTTTGAGTCATAGGAGACATGTGTTATCATCTGTGACTCTTAGTGTGGATTTGAGGAGTCAGATTCTTCAGGCACTTCCTATGGATTCTTGGTATCAGGAAGTGTGCAGAGAGATTGATTCAAGAAGACCCTTGGAAGGTAAGTTTGTAGGTTACGTTTGAGAATTAGATGGTCTTTTGAGACATTTGGGGAGGATTTATGTGCCATTACTGGATGAGCTTCACAGCTTGATTCTGGCAGAAGCCCACCGTACACCTTACTCAACACATCCAGGTGTCAAGAAGATGCATGCTGATTTGAGACGTTTTTTCTTTTGGTCTAGGATGAAGCAAGATATTGATGATTATGTGGCTAGTTGTCTTGAATGTCAAAGAGTCAAGGAAGAACACCAGCACCCGGCAGGACTATTCCAGCCAAATCTCATTCCTTCTTGGAAGTGGGATATCATCCGCATGGATTTTATAGTAGGATTAACTATGACAGTTCGACGTCATGATGCTATCATGGTTACTGTTGATCGGTTGACTAAGGTGGCACATTTTTCACCGATCAGTTCTTCCTATATAGCAGCTACTATAGCGAATGTCTTCATGCGTGACATTGTGAGATTACATGGTATTCCTAGAAAGATCATTTTTGACAGGGATCCTATATTCACATTCGCTTTCTGGACATCGTTGCAGCATGATCTTGGAGCGCAACTAAACTTCAATTTGGCATATCATCTAGAGACTGATGGTCAGACAAAGAGGATGAACCAGGTTTTGGAGGATATGCTACGAATGTATGTGATAGATAGGTAGACACATTGGGAGGACTATCTCTACCTAGTGGAGTTTGCTTACAACAATGGGTATCATAGTTCTATTGGCATGGCACCTTTTCAAGCATTATATGGACATCCTTGTCGTACACCATTGAGTTGGGACAGCCTCAAGGATCGCATTCTATTGGGTCCTGAGATGCTTCGTGATATGGAGCAACAGGTAGTGCGTATCCATGAGCATTTGACTACGACATAGGATAGGTAGAAGAAGTATGCCGATGCTCATAGGACAGATAAGCATTTTTCTATAGGTGATAAGGTTTTCTTGAGAGTGCGTCCACGAAAGAGTCCGATCCGATACGGAAAGGGTTCTAAGCTAGCAACTCATTTTGTGGGACCATTCGAGATTCTAGAGAGGATTGGCCCGGTTTCTTACCATCTTGCTCTACCGCCCAGCTTAGCTTGCATTCATGATGTTTTCCATGTTTCAGTGCTTAGGCAGTATATTCTTGATATTGTGCATGTTCTTGATTGGGATGCATTGCAGGTAGAGGACGGGCAGCTAGCTTTGGAGCCAGTTTGTATTCTGGAGCAGTGGGGGTTGACCCTCAGGGGTCAAACCATCGAGCAAGTAAGGGTCCAATGGGACCCTACTGATGATTCTTCAGCTACTTGGGAGGATGCAGCTAGATTATGGAAGTTATATCCCTACTTGTTTGTAGGCTTCCAGGAGTAAGCCTAATCCAAGGGGGGGTGGATGTAGTACCTACCCTCATTCACATCTTTTCTAGACACATTGTTGCTATTATTATCAGACTTTGATGGATTAGTGGTATTGTTTTGAGACTATCAGACATTATGTTATGGATTCAGTGGTTATATGATGTGATCATTTAGATTTTACATTTCATGCATACATGATGATCATTATATTTTTTTCAGTTATTAATGATGATTAGTTAGATGGTTTATTATCTCATGTGTTTTATTATGGATACTTACCCCATACTTGCATGTGTATGGTGTGCGTGTTTTTTTATTGTATAGCATTTCTGATGTGGTTAAGGAAGGGAGTCGTAGTCACCTGCTTAGTCGGGATCTACACGATGCACCACTTCCTGCCATTGTCTATTTAGCTTAGCATTATATATTGTATGTACATGCATGTTTTTTTTGCAGGTTACAGGTAGCGGGTATTGACTTCCTTGAATTGCCAGGATGAGCATACCCTATTATACTATCTCAATGATAAGAGAAGGGAGATAAATTCTCAAGTCCAAATCCCAAACCTAAAAACCATTCGTCCTAGTGAGTTAGGAGAAGTATCAGAGTTGAATACCCACCGAATATGTCGAATGACATATTTCATGATTTTTAACCCTTTAGACTGATTTTGTATAATTTGTTCTATGATAGGTTTTCATATTTTATCTTGGAGGTCTATGGCGAATTGTTTATTAATTAAGTCTTAATAAATAGATTTAATTAATAAATTATTTATTTTGGAGAAAATTAATAAAATATCATGATCTTTGATATTTTGAGTATAATTAATTAAATGAGAATTAATTGAGAAAAAAAAATTAAATAAAAGAAAATTAGAAAATTAAAATTAATAATAATTATAAAATAATAAAAAAATAATAATAATTAAAGTTATAAAAATTAAAATAAAAGTTATAAAAAAATTAAAATGAAAGTTATAAAATTTAAATAGAAATTATTTAAAAAGTAAATTGGAGTTATAAGCTTGCATGGGAATTAACACATTTTCTATTTCTCAAGTGTCAACAACACGGGGGTTAGTGCATCAATTAAGCACATGGTGTCTACAACCCTATGGCTCATCTTGAAGGTTGGAAAAGACTCATGCTTAGTTGGTGATACCTTCCAGTTGTTTCTAGAAGCATTCTAGATGTTTCCTGAAAGCTCTTTATATTGAAGCATTCTTAGAAGCTTAGACACAGCGTGGAGAGCAATTGGAGCTTTGGAGGACTCAAGAACTCTGAAGAAGGGAGCTTGCTCTGCGGGTTTTATGAGAAAGAAGCGAATTAGCATCAGAATCCTAGTAGATTCTTGCGATTTTACTTA
The DNA here is from genome assembly GCA_028749045.1 of Cupressus sempervirens. Lineage (NCBI taxonomy): Eukaryota > Viridiplantae > Streptophyta > Pinopsida > Cupressales > Cupressaceae > Cupressus > Cupressus sempervirens. The sequence continues at coordinate 463,961,822 of CM053791.1, read as the reverse complement.
TGCTATTTTCACATCTTGCATTTCCTATCTTCTTTGTGTCTTTCGTATGTCTTCTGAGGAATTTCATATTTTTATGCATTTTCAATATGGGCAATTAAATTTATTTGAGAATTTTATTTGCATAGATATGAAAGGAAGATGAGGCTAGGGTTTAAATTGTGGCCAAATCCCTTAGATTAATATTTGGATAATTTTGTGATTTAAAAACTTATAAGAAAATTCTGAGAACTGAAATTTATATATATATTTATATTTTCAAATCTGAATACATATATGAATATATATATATATATATATATATATAAACTGTGATATTTGATTAAATTATATATATATATATACACACACACACATATATATATATACATATATACTTTTATATATATATATATATACATATACGTATGCATATATATACAAATATATATATTTCAGTGAAAAATCTGAATGTCACATATTTCAAAGCGAGCGAATGACACATCACGATCGAGGAAGGCGTTCTAATAAAATGCAGTATTTAAAAATATAATTTAAAATGTGAATGGGCAGAGGGGACGTGATTTTTTTCCCACCCCCGCCAGTGGCAATGCCAAACGGACTGCAGTACTGCAGAGTACCTACGAATGCAGCGTACCCTACGATCTACGGGTCACGTATATATGCTTGTTTAAAAGTTCTTTTAACATTTGATATAAATAAAATCGTAATTCAGTTTTCATATGATATTTTGTTTCAATCGAATTCGATGTTATTCGATTTTATAAAATGCGATAATCATAAATATCGATGTTATTCGATAATAATAAATATTTATATATTATATATGTATCTATATATATATTTAAATATAAATACATATGTATATATGTAATATGTAAATATGTTATTAATAAATTTAAAATTATTTGATAAAAGATTTAAGAATTCTTTTTTTATAATAGTGAATAATTTTGTAATTTTATAGTTTAACTATTAAAATTTAATTAATAGTTTTAAATTATAAAATATATAAAGTATATAAAATTTAATTAAAAGTTGGTGGGAAAGGATTTCAACAGAATATTGTAATTGGAAATTGGATTTTAGACTTATAAAGGAAAAGTTTTATCCATCCAAAAATAATACATGGAAAAACGTACAAAATGTTCCTCTAATTCTTTCTCTAAACTTGGAACATAAACTGAGACTTTTGCATTTGAATTCAAATTTGAAAACTTAGCAAAAACCAAAACATGTGGTTACATTGTTTATTCTTTATGCTTTTGTTTTGGGTTTTGGGTTAACTAGTGTTAACCAGTTATAGGACGTCTACCAGAGGCTTAGGGGTTAAGTGATTGTGATGTCATGATGATGTTTTAATCTCGATCTTTATAAACCCAACCATGGTTATGTGATGGAATGCTCTATGTATTGGATGTGAATACTGATTGTTATAGTTGAGATTCTTGTGTATGAGACACTTGACCTAACCATTATTTTGGTCATCGATCAGTTATCCTTGGTTATTTTCTAGTGGCCATGATGGGACTGAGATGTGGATTTATTCTTGATGATGTCATATTGTGACATGTTTGACTCAACCATTTTTGGAGTTTTCAATTAGTATGTTTGAGATATATTTTAGCTATTGAGAACCATTGGATATTTGATTATCAGTGATACTTCAGTTGTCAATAGAGAGCTGTTGTGGTCATGATATTTGATTGAAATTGATCTCAACCGTTGATGAATTTCAGGAAAGTCTATTTAAGAGACCCTCATCTCTTCATTTTGAAAGGTTGAATGAAAATTTGCATCGAATTGTTGCTAGAATTCATACTCACGTTGGCTCATATTCTCATACGCAAAGATCAAGTTTGACCAAAAGTTGACCAGATTTAACCACGGTCGACTTGAGTTGACTAGTTTCGAAAAGAATTTTGAAATAATTAAACAAAATTATTTAATTAAATGAAGTACTTACTTCTAATTAATTAAACAAAGTTATTTAATTAAATTACAAGTCATTCCTAATTAATTAAATGAAGTTATTTAATTAAATAAGAAAAGTGTCTCTAATTAATTAAAGATTATTTAATTAAATAGAAAAAGAAATTATCAGAGCATATCTCATTTTATTAAGTTAAATATCTCAACAAAATCTCTCTTCAGTTCATAAAGGTAAATTTCCAGTTCACTATTGATAAAAAATGAGTTAAATCAGTTAACTCCTTTTTCTACTCAAATTGAATCAGTTAACTCCTTATTTTACTGAAATTAAATCTATTAACTCCCTTTAATTTGGAAATCTCCCTTTATCACTAAACTTCACCTTTAATCCTGACCGTTGATTGAAATCGATCTCAACCGTTGATGAATTCCAAGAAAGTCTATTTAAGAGACCCTCATCTCTTCATTTTGAAATGTTGAATGAGAATTTGCATCGAATTGTTGCTAGAATTCATACTCACATTTGCTCATATTCACATACGCAGAGATCAAGTTTGACCAAAAGTTGACCAGATTTAACCACGGTTGACTTCAGTTGACTAGATTCAAAATTTTTTTTGAAATAATTAAACGAAATTATTTAATTAAATGGAGTACTTACTTCTACTTAATTAAACAAAGTTATTTAATTAAATGAGAAATCATTCCTAATTAATTAAATGAAGTTATTAAATTAAATAAGAAAAGTGTCTCTAATTAATTAAAGATTATTTAATTAAATAAAAAAAGTAATTATCAGAGCATATCTCATTTTATTAAATTAAATATCTCAACAAAATCTCTCTTCAGTTCAAAAAGGGAAATTTTCAGTTCACTATTGATAAAAAATGAGTTAAATGAGTTAACTCCTTTTTCTACTCAAATTGAATTAGTTAACTCCTTATTTTACTCAAATTAAATATGTTAACTCCCTTTAATTTGGAAATTTTCCTTTATGACTGAACTTCACCTTTAATCCAGACCGTTGATTGAAATCGATCTCAACTGTTGATGAATTTCAAGAAATTCTATTTAAGAGACCCTCATCTCTTCATTTTGAAAGGTTGAATGAGAATTTGCATCGAATTTTTGCTGGAATTCATACTCACATTTTCTCATATTCACGCAGAGATCAAGTTTGACCAAAAGTTGACCAGATTTAACCACGGTTGACTTGAGTTGACTAGTTTCGAAAAGAATTTAGAAATAATTAAATGAAAATATTTAATTAAATGGAGTACTTACTTCTAATTAATTAAACAAAGTTATTTATTTAAATGAGAAGCCATTCCTAATTAATTAAATGAAGTTATTTAACTAAATAAGGAAAGTGTCTCCAATTAATTAAAGATAAGATTAATTATATAGAAAAAGTAATTATGAGAGCATATCTCATTTTATTAAATTAAATATTTCAACAAAATCTTTCTTTACTTCAAAAAGGAAAATTTCCAGTTCACTATTGATCAAAAATGAGTTAAATCACTTAACTCCTTTTTCTACTCAAATTGAATCAGTTAACTCTTTATTTTACTCAAATTAAATCTGACAACTCCCTTTAATTTGGAAATCTCCCTTTATGATTGAACTTCACCTTTAATCCTGACCACTGATTGAAATCCATCTCAACCATTGATGAATTCTTAAAAAGTCTATTTAAGAGACCCTCATCTCTTCATTTTGAAAGGTTGAATGAGAATTTGCATCGAATTGTTGCTGGAATTAATACTCACATTTACTCATATTCACATACGCAAAGATCAAGTTTGACCAAAAGTTGACCAGATTTAACCACAGTTGACTTGAGTTGACTAGTTTTGAAAAGAATTTTGAAATAATTAAACGAAATTATTGAATTAAATGGAGTACTTACTTCTAATTAATTGAACAAATTTATTTAATTAAATGAGAAGATATTACTAATTAATTAAATGAAGTTATTTAATTAAATAAGAAAAGTGTCTCTAATTAATTAAAGATTATTTAATTAAATAGAAAAATTAATTATAAGAGCATATCTCATTTTATTAAATTAAATATCTCAACAAAATTTCTCTTCGGTTTAAAAAGGGAAATTTTCAATTCACTATTGATCGAAAATTAGTTAAATCAGTTAACTCCTTTTTCTACTCAAATTCAATCAGTTAACTCCTTATTTTACTCAAAATAAATCTGTTAATTCCCTTTAATTTAGAAATCTCTCTTTATGATTGAACTTCAGCTTTAATCCTGACCGTTGATTGAAATCGATCTCAACCGTTGATGAATCCCAGGAAAGTCTATTTAAGAGACCCTCATCTCTTCATTTTGAAAAGGTGAATAAGAATTTGCATTGAATTGTTGCTGGAATTCATACTCACATTTGCTCATATTCACATACGCAAAGATCATGTTTAACCAAAAGTTGACCAGATTTAACCATGGTTGACTTGAGTTAACTAGTTTCGAAAAGAATTTTGAAATAATTTAACGAAATTATTTAATTAAATGGAGTACTTCTAATTAATTACAGATTATTTAATTAAATAAGAAAAGTGTTGCTAATTAATTAAAGATTATTTAATTAAATAGAAAAAGTAATTATGAGAGCATATCTAATTTTATTAAATTAAATATCTCAACAAAATCTCTCTTTAGTTCAAAAAGGGAAATTTCCAATTCACTATTGATAAAAAATGAGTTAAATCAGTTAACTCCTTTTTTTACTCAAACTGAATTAGTTAACTCCTTATTTTACTCAAATTAAATCTGTTAACTCCCTTTAATTTAGAAATCTCCCTTTATGACTGAACTTCACATTTAATCCTCACCATTGATTGAAATCAATCTCAATTGTTGATGAATTCTAGGAAAGTCTATTTAAGAGACCCTCTTCTCTTCATTTTGAAAGGTTGAATGAGAATTTGCATCGAATTGTTGCTGGAATTCATACTCACGTTTGCTCATATTCACATACGCAAAGATCAAGTTTAACCTAAAGTTGACCAGATTTAACCACGATTGACTTGAGTTGACTAGTTTCGAAAAGAATTTTGAAATAATTTAATGAAATTATTTAATGAAATGGACTACTTACTTCTAATTAATTAAACAAAGTTATTTAATTAAATGAGAAGCCATTCCTAATTAATTAAATGAAGTTATTTAATTAAATATGAAAAGTGTCTCTAATTAATTAAAGATTATTTAATTAAATAGAAAAAGTAATTATGAGAGCATATGTCATTTTATTAAATTAAATATTTCAACAAAATCTCTCTTCAGTTAAAAAAGCAAAATTTTAAGTTCACTATTGATGAAAAATGAGTTAAATTAGTTAACACATTTTCTACTCAAATTGAATCAGTTAACTCCTTATTTTACTCAAATTAAATATGTTAACTCCCTTTAATTTAGAAATCTCCCTTTATGACTGAACTTCACCTTTAATCCTGACCGTTGATTGAAATCGATCTCAACCGTTGATGAATTCCAGGAAAGTCTATTTAAGAGGCCCTCATCTCTTCATTTTGAAAGGTTGAATGAGAATTTGTATCGAATTGTTGCAGAAATTCATACTCACCTTTGCTCATATTCACATACGCAAAGATCAAGTTTAACCAAAAGTTGACCATATTTAACCACGGTTGACTTGAGTTGACTAGTTTTGAAAAGAATTTTGAAATAATTAAATTAAATTATTTAATTAAATGGAGTACTTACTTCTAATTAATTAAACAAAGTTATTTAATTAAATGAGAACCCATTCCTAATTAATTAAATGAAGTTATTTAATTAAATAAGAAAAGTGTCTCTAATTAATTAAAGATTATTTAATTAAATAGAAAAAGTAATTATGAGAGCATATCTCATTTTATCAAATTAAATATCTCAACAAAATCTCTCTTCAGTTAAAAAAGAGAAATTTTCAGTTCACTATTGATCAAAAATGAGTTAAATCAGTTAACACATTTTCTACTCAAATTGAATCAGTTAACTCCTTATTTTACTCAACTTAAATCTATTAACTCCATTTAATTTGGAAATCTCACTTTATGACTGAATTTGGACTTTAATCCTGACCAATGATTGAAATCGATCTCAACCGTTGATGAATTCAAGGAAAGTCTATTTAAGAGACCCTCGTCTCTTCGTTTTGAAAGGTTGAACGAGAATTTGCATTGAATTGTTGCTGGTATTCATACTCACATTGGCTCATATTCACATACACAAAGATCAAGTTTGACCAAAAGTTGACCAAATTTAACCACGGTCTACTCGAGTTGACTCTTTTAAAAAAAATTTTTGAAATAATTAAATAAAATTATTTAATTAAATGGAGTACTTACTTCTAATTAACTAAACAAAGTTATTTAATTAAATTACAAGCCATTCCTAATTAATTAAATGAAGTTATTTAATTAAATAAGAAAAGTGTCTCTAATTAGTTAAAGATTATTTAATTAAATAGAAAGTGTAATTATGAGAGCATATCTGATTTTATTAAATTAAATATCTCAACAAAATCTCTCTTCAGTTCAAAAAGGGAAATTTCCATTGCACTCTTGATAAAAAATAAGTTAAATCAAGTAACTCATTTTTCTACTCAAATTGAATCAGTTAACTCCTTATTTTACTCAAATTAAATCTGTTAACTCACTTTAATTTGGAAATCTTCCTTTATGACTAAACTTCACTTTTAACGATGACCGTTGATTGAAATCGATCTCAACCGTTGATGAATTCCAGGAAAGTCTATTTAAGAGACCCTCATCTCTTCATTTTAAAAAGTTGAATAAGAATTTGCATCGAATTATTGCTAGAATTCATACTCACATTTGCTCATATTCACATATGAAGAGATCAAGTTTGACCAAAAGCTGACTAGATTTAACCACGGTTGACTTGAGTTGATTAGTTTCGAATAATTAAATGAAATAATTTAATTAAATGGAGTACTTACTTCTAATTAACTAAACAAAGTTATTTAATTAAATGAGAAGCCATTCCTAATTAATTAAATGAAGTTATTTAATTAAATAAGAAAAGTGTCTCTAATTAATTAAAGATTATTTAATTAAATAGGAAAGGTAATTATTAGAGTATATCTCATTTTATTAAATTAAATATCTCAAAAAAATCTCTCTTCAGTTCAAAAAGGGAAATTTTAAGTTCACTATTGATCAAAAATGAATTAAATCAGTTAACACATTTTCTACTCAAATTGAATCAGTTAACTCCTTATTTTACTCAACTTAAATCTGTTAACTCCCTTTAATTTGGAAATTTCCATTTATGACTGAACTTCACCTTTAATCCTGACCATTGATTGAAATCGATCTCAACCGTTGATAAATTAAAGGAAAGTCTATTTAAGAGACCCTCATCTCTTCATTTTGAAAGGTTGAATGAGAATTTGCATCGAATTGTTGCTGGAATTCATACTCAGGTTGGCTCATATTCACATACGCAAAGATCAAGTTTGACCAATAGTTGACCAGATTTAACCACGGTCGACTTGAGTTAACTAGTTTCAAAAAGAATTTTGAAATAATTAAAAGAAATTATTTAATTAAATGGAGAACTTACTTCTAATTAATTAAATAAAGTTATTTAATCAAAAGAGAAGCCATTCCTAATTAATTAAATGAAGTTATTTAATTAAATAAGAAAAGTATCTCTAATTAATTAAAGATTATTTAATTAAATAGAAAAAGTAATTATGAGAGCATATCTCATTTTATTAAATTATATATCTCAACAAAATCTCTCGTCAGTTCAAAAAGGGAAATTTCTAAGTCACTATTGATAAAAAATGAGTTAAATTAGTTAACTCCTTTTTCTACTCAAATTGAATCAGTTAACTCCTTATTTTACTCAAATTAATACTGTTAACTCCCTTTAATTTGGAAATCTCCCTTTATGACTGAACTTCACTTTTAATACTGACTGTTGATTGAAATCGATCTCAACCGTTGATGAATTTCAAGAAAGTCTATTTAAGAGACCCTGATCTCTTCATTTTGAAAGGTTGAATGAGAATTTGCATCGAATTGTTGCTGGAATTCATACTCACATTTGCTCATGTTCACATATGCAAAAATCAAGTTTGACCAAAAGTTGACCAGATTTAACCACGGTTGACTTGAGTTGACTAGTTTCGAAAAGAATTTTGAAATAATTAAACGAAATTATTTCATTAACTGGAGTACTTACTTCTAATTAACTAAACAAAGTTATTTAATTAAATGAGAAGCCATTCCTAATTAATTAAATGAAGCTGTTTAATTAAATAAGAAAAGTGTCTCTAATTAATTAAAGATTATTTAATTAAATAAATAAAGTAATTATGAGAGCATATCTCAACAAAATCTCTCCTTCAGTTCAAAAAGGGAAATTTTCAGCTCACTATTAATCAAAAATGAGTTAAATCAGTTAACTCCTTTTTCTACTCAAATTGAATCAGTTCACTCCTTATTTTACTCAAATTAAATCTATTAACTCCCCTTAATTTGAAAATCTCCCTTTATGACTGAACTTCACCTTTAATCCTGACCAATGATTGAAATCGATCTCAACCATTGATGAATTTCAAGGAAGTCTATTTAAGAGACCCTCATCTCTTCATTTTGAAAAGTTGAATGAGAATTTGCATCGAATTGTTGCTGGAATTCATACTCACATTTGCTCATATTCACATTAGCAAAGATCAAGTTTGACCAAAAGTTGACCAGATTTAACCACAGTTGACTTGAGTTGACTAGTTTCGAAAAGAATTTTGAAATAATTAAACGAAATTATTTAATGAAATGGAGTACTTACTTCTAATTAATTAAACAAAGTTATTTAGTTAAATGAGAAGGCATTCCTAATTAATTAAATGAAGTTATTTAATTAAATAAGAAAAGTGTCTCTAATTAATTAAAGATTATTTAATTAAATAGAAAAAGTAATTATGAGAGAATATCTCATTTTATTAAATTAAATATCTTAACAAAATCTCTCTTCAGTTCAAAAAGGGAAATTTCTAGTTCACTATTGATCAAAAATGAGTTAAATCAATTAACTCCTTTTTCTACTCAAATTGAATCAGTTAACTCCTTATTTTACTCAAATTAAATCTGTTAACTCCCTTTAATTTGGAAATCTCCCTTTATGACTGAACTTCACCTTTAATCCTGACTGTTGATTGAAATCAATCTCAATCGTTGATGAATTCCAGAAAACTCTATTTAAGAGACACTCATCTCTTCATTTTGAAAGGTTGAATGAGAATTTGCTGTGATGCCCCACCAAGGATATCCAAAGAATTAACCTAGAATTTCACTAAGATTAGTAGCATTTTTTTTTATGCAAGTAAACACCACATATAACTTATGCACAATAATGGAAGCAATAACAATGTCCATCTAAAAATTAAACATAACATAAATAACAGATTACATTCTTTAAGATCCCTTAACATTGAATTGCATACATGAATCCATCTAGTACAACATCCACATGAAATAATAATGATAAGTCCAATGTTTATACATTACATTTATAATACTTAATCATCCACTGTACATGTCACAGGGTATGACAAGCTCAAAAGAATATACATACATATAATAAGGTACATCATCCTATTCTAATCCATGATACATCAAAGTAGAGATAATCACATGATACACATGATACAACATCATAGAAAACATATACATCCATCATAAAGATTAAACATAATAAACTAAGTGCATGGTTCCTCCCAACCGTCAATAACATCATTAGACCATCGTGGATCCTAGCCATCCCTCCGTGTGTAACATTCCAAATCACTTAAGAGATCATCGGTATTACATAGTAGGAATGTCACTCCTAATAAATACAACATCATATATAGAAGTAATCTAACATGCAAAGAAAAGCATAAGATAACATCATGTAACATATTCAATCATCAATGAAAAAGGATACATATCCACCATTATGAAGGATGCATTAGCCACAATGTCTCAATGAATTTCAAAATGATAAGAGTGGAAAATACACTACCACCTGACCGCTTGGTACCTAAGTGGTCCACTCCCACCATGCTAAGGAGATAATCTCAAATCCCAAACTGGCTATCAAAATCACATAACACATATCTCTATAAGTCCAGGAATCCTAAAAGTATACTAACTCAAAGGTTCCAAACACAAAATCTGACATCTAATCTCAGAGGCACACAATGACATGTAGAAACCTACTATACAAGCGAAAAAGTGTCATCGCAATTATCACGTACAAGTTACTCTGGCAACTAGCTAAAATCCATCGGTCAATACTGATTTCATGCGGCTACTAGTATCCTCTCATACTGATGAGGCATACTGCGGAATGCAAGGTCGCAATCATGCATCTCACTACTCCCATCCTAGTATGTACAAGCACTCAAGGCATGGGTGAGAACAAAACACTTATCTTTTTAGGTTCATTGAGTTAGTATTAGGTGTGAATGTTATCACTTATTAATCCAACTTACAATGAGTTACCCTCGCAGTCTCTTAAGGCCCCGGCCCCCATTGCAAGCCACTTCCCGTCACTATATGCAAATATCCTACCCTAATGCTCATGGAATCATAAATCTCAAAATCACAAAAGATAATCCATAAAATCATCAAATATGCATAAAAGCATCAAATCTCTATGAGCTAACATCTATAGAAAATCATGAACACAATAGCTCTCTATTGGCAACTGAAGTATCACTGATAATCAAATATCCAATGGTTCTCAATAACCAATATATATATATATATATATATATATATATATATATATATATATATATATATATATATATATATATATATATATATATATATATATATATATATATATATATATATCAATCATACTGATCGAAGACTCCAAAAATGGTTGAGCCAAACATGTCACAACATGACATCATCAAAAATAAATCCACATTTCAGTCCCATCATGGTGACTAAAAAATAAACCAAGGATAACTGATCAATGAACAAAAATAATGGTTAAGTCAAGTGTCTCATACATAAGAATCTCAACTATAACAATCAGTAGTCACAACCAATACGTAGAGCATTCCATCACATAACCATGGTTGGATTTATAAAGATCGAGATTAAAACATCACCATGTCTCCACAATCACATAATCTCCAAGCCTCTGGTAGACATCCTATACTGGTCAACACTAGTCAACCCAAAACCCAAAACAATAGCATAAAGAATACACAATCCAAACACATGTTTTGGTTTTACAACTTGAGTTTAAATGTAGAGATCTCAGTTTAAGTTTCCAAGTCTGAGGAATGAATGGAGGAACACATATATTGTTTTTGGATAAATAAAAGTTTTCCTTATTAGAACTAAAAATCCATTTTCAAATTAATAACATTTGTTTGATACATCTCCCACCCAACTATCAATCCCTTATTTAATAATTTAAAATATTTAAATTATTAAATAGTTGAAAGTTATTAAAGAGTCACCTTATGAAAATAAACCTTCAATATAAAACATTTATCAAATAAAAATAACTTAAATTTATAAATAACATATTTAAATATTACATACATACATAAATACATACATACATACATATATTTATATATACATATGTAAATATATTAATACGTTTTAATAAAATCGATTTAACAATTTCGATTGACTTCCTATTGTATAGCAATGAGAAATCAATTGTTTATAAACGTTTTAACATAAACATTTTTTCCTTGCGTCACATTAACATTAATAACCCCCAAAACACTTGCTGCAGTATGCAGTACCTGCGGTCGCAGGCACTGCACCAACAGCGGGTACATAGTACCCCTATCACTGTAGACCTGCGAGGGCAGGTCTCTGCCTTCCGCCGGTGTGGGGTATGAATCGTGCCCACGAAATATAATATATATACTTGTTTCATGCGATATGAATTGTGATGCGATTTAATAAATTTTTCACTGTGAATTTACTAATCGCTCAATTCGGTGCATTATATATATATATATATATATATGTATTAGTATATGTATATATGTATGTATGTATGTATGTATGTCTGTATGTATGTATGTATATATATATAAATTCAAATTTTATAATTGATTCATAATAAATGTATACATATGCATATATATAAATATATATATATACATACATATATATATATATATAAATATATATATATATACATACATATATATATATACATATATATATATATATATACATACATATATATATATACATACATATATATATATACATATATATATATATATATATATATATATGTATATGTATGCAGATCTAAACATATAACCATGTATGTCTCTTTTTTTTTTCCACAAAGATTACATCTACAATTAAGAATAAAATATTTGCATTATAGAATGCATATAAGATTCTCCAATAAAATTAATCTACCCATATTGAGAATGCATATAAATATGAAACTTCTCAGAAGACATATGGAAGACACGAAGAAGACAGGGAATGCATGATGCGAAAATAGCATACATAAAATCATGAGAATCTACCCGGATTCTGATGCTAAATTGCTCTTCCTCAGAAAATCCACAGAGCAAGCTCCTCCCTTCTTCAGAATTCTCGAGTCCTCCAATGCTCCAATTTCTCTCCCAATGCCATGTCTAAGCTTCTATGAATACCTGAATATAAAGAACTTTCAGGAAATATCTAGAATGCTTCTAGAAACAGCTAGAAGGTATCACCAACTAAGCATGGGTCTTTTCTAACCTTCAAGATAAGCCATAGGGTTGTAGACACTATGTTCTTAATTGATGCACTAACCCCCATGTTGTTGACACTTGAGAAATAGAGAAGTGCGCTAACTCCCATGCAAGCTTATAACTCCAATTCACTTTTTATATAATTTCTATTTAAATATTTATAACTTTCATTTTTACTTTTATAACTTTTATTATTATTATTTATTTATTACTTTATTATTATTTTATTATTATTAATTTTAATTTCTAATTTTCTTTTATTTAATTCATTTTTCCTCAATAATTCACATTTAATTAATTACAATCAAAATATCAAATAACATGATATTTTATATTAATTTTCTCAAATAATTAATTTATTAATTAAATCTATTTATTAAGACTTAATTAATAGAAAATTCACCATAGACTTCCAAGATAAAATATGAAAACCCATCATAGATCAAATCACTCAAAATCAGTCTAAAGGGTTAAAAATCATGAATTATGTCATCCGACACATTCGACGGGTAAAATATCCAGATACTTGTCCTACCTCACTAGGACAATTGGCTTAAAGGTTTGGGATTTGGACTTGAGAATTTATCTCCCTTCTCTTATCATTGAGATAGTATAATAGGGTACGTTCATCCTGGCAATTCAGGGAAGTCGATACCCGGTACCTGCAACCTGCAGAAAAAATATGCATGTACATACAATATATATAATGCTAAGCTAAACAAACAATGACAGGAAGTGCTGCATCATGTAGATCCCGACTAAGAAGGTGACTACGACTCCCTTCCTTAACCACATCAGACACGCCATACAATAAGAAAATAAGCACACCATACACATGCAAGTATGGGGTAAGTAACCATAATAAAACACATAAGATAATAAACCATCCATCTAATCATCAATAATAACTAAAAACAGTATAATGATCGTCATGTATGCATGAAATGTAAAATCTAAATGATCTCATCATATAACCACTGAATCCATAACATAATGTTTGATAGTGTCAAAACAATACCACTAATCCATCAACATAAGAGTAGTCTATCATAGTCTGATTATAATAACAATGTCCAGAAAAGATGTGGACAAGGGTAGGCACTACATCCATCCCCCCTTGGGTTAGGCTTACTCTTGGAAGCCTACAAACAAGTAGGGATATAACTCCCTCAATATAGCTGCATCCTCCCAAGTAGCTGAAGAATCATTAGTAGGGTCCCATTGGACTCTTACCTACTCGATGGTTCAACTCCTGAGGGTCAATTCTTGCTGCTCCAGAATACGAACCGGCTCCAAAGCTAGCTGCCCATCCTCTACCTACAATTCATTCCAATCAAGGACATGTACAATATCAAAAATATACTGCCGAAGCACTGAAACATGGAAAACATCATGAATGCAAGCTAGGCTGGGCAGTAGAGCAAGACGGTAAGCAATCAGGCCAATCCTCTCCAAAATCTTGAATGGTCCCACAAAGCGAGGTGCTAGCTTAGAACCCTTTCCATATCGGATCGAACTCTTTCGCGGTCGCACTCTCAAGAAAACCTTATCACCCACAGCAAACTACTTATCAGTCCTATGAGCATCGGCATACTTCTTCTACCTATCTTGTGCCGTAGTCAAATTCTCACAGATACGCACTACCTGTTGCTCCATATCACAAAGCATCTCAGGACCCAATAGGATGCGATCCTCAAGGTTGTCCCAACTTAATGGTGTACGACAAGGATGTCCATATAATGCCTGAAATGGTGCCATACCAATAGAACTATGATACCCATTTTTGTAAGCAAACTCCACTAAGTAGAGATAGTCCTCCCAATGTGTCTGCCTCTCCATCACATACATCCGTAACATATCCTCCAAAACCTAATTCACCCTCTCTGTCTAACCATCAGTCTCTGGATGATATACTAAACTGAAGTTTAATTGTGCTCCAAGCTCATGCTGTAGCAATGTCCAGAATGCAGATGTGAATACAGGATCTCTATCAGAAATGATCTTTCTAGGAATACCATGTAACCTCACAATATCACGCATAAAGACATTAGCTACAAAACCTGTTGTGTAGGAAGACCTAATTGGTGAAAAATGTGCCACCCTAGTCAACCGATCAACAGTGACTATGATAGCATCATGATGTTGAGATGTCATAGGTAATCCCACAATAAAATCCATGGAGATGATATCCCACTTCTAAGAAGGAATGAGATTTGGCTGCAAAAGTTCAGTCGGGTGCTGATGTTCTGCCTTAACTCTCTGACACTCAAGGCACCTAACCAAAAAACAAGCAATATCTCACTTCATCCCAGACCAAAAGAACAAACATCTCAAATCAACATGCATCTTCTTGACACCTGGATGTGCTGAGTAAGGTGTACGATGGGCTTCTGCTAGTATCAAAGTGTGAAGCTCATCTGAAAATGGCACATAAATCCTCCCCAAATTTCTCAAAAGACCATCTGACTATCAAATGTAACCTGCAAACTTACCTTCCAAAGATCTTCTTGAATCAATCTCTTCGCACACTTCCTGATACCAAGAATCCATAGTAAGTGCCTGAAGAATCTGACTCCTCAAATCCACACTAAGAGTCATCAATGATAACACATGTCCCCTGCGACTCAAAGCATCCGCCACCACATTCTCCTTACCCTGAATGTACTTAACCTCAAAATCATACTCACATAGGAACTCCATCCATTGCCTCTGGTGAGCATCCAAATTAGGCTGAGTAAAAATGTACTGAAGACTACGATGATCGCTATGTAGCTCAAATCTGTGCCGCAACAAGAAATGTCTCCACCTTGTCAAAGCATGAACTGCTGCTGCTAACTCAAGATCATGTGTAGGATAATTTAACTCATGATCCTTGAGCTTGTGTGATTCATACGCAATCACCCATCCATTCTGCATTAAGACTACCCCAATCCTTTCAAGAGAAGCATCTGTACATATCATGAAATCACCTTCTGGATCAGGTACAACTAGAATCGGTGCACTGGTCAATAGCTCCTTGAGCTTCTGAAAAGCTTCCTCGCATTTCTCTATCCATACGAACTTCTTTGCTTTCCTTTGAAGAGAAGTTATAGGATGTGCTATCCTAGAGAAGTTCTGGACAAATCTGCAATAATAACCAGCTAAACCGATGAAACTATGAATCTCTGACACATTAGTCAGTGTCAGCCAATCTATTATTGCCTGAATCTTTGCAAGATCCACTAAAATACCATCACCTGAAATAACATGCCCTAAATACTGAATCTCCGTTTTGAAGAATTCGCACTTAGCTGCATTAGCATAAAGCTGATTGTCCCTTAAACACTGCAATACCAACCGTAGGTGTTCCTCATGCTCCTTCTGAGTCTTAGAATATATCAATATTTCATCAAGAAACATGAGTACAAACCTGTCCAGATAAGATCGGAACACACCATTCATCAAACTCATAAAAATTGATGGAGCATTAGTCAATCCAAAAGGTACCACTGTGAACTCATAATGCCCATAACGAGTTCGAAAAGCAGTCTTGTGAATATCTGCTTCCTTAATGCGAAGATGGTGATATCCTGACTTAATATCAATCTTGGAGAATATTGTAGCTCCCTTGATCTGATCGAATAATTCATCAATCCTAGAAAAAGGATACCTATTCTTAATAGTCACCTTATTTAACTATTTATAGTCAATACAAAGGTGCAAAGAACCGTCTTTCTTCTTCACAAAGAGCACTGGAGCTCCCCATGGTGATACACTAGGTCGAATGCTCCCTTTGGCCAGAAGTTCCTCTAGCTGAAGACGTAGCTCACCCAATTTCTAAGTAGTCATGCGATAAGGAGGTTTAGAGATAGGCTCCACTCCAGGAATCAAATCAATTCTAAAGTCAATGTCCCTCTTTGGAGGCATGCCTGGAATCTCTCTTGGAAAAACATCTACATACTCCTACAAAATTGGGTGATCTAAAGTCTCCCTCATGGAATCTTCCTCATCAAGATCATTTACCATAATAGAAAATATCTGACATCCCTTACAGAAACTTCGCTTCAATTGCATAGCAGAAATCATCCACAGAGATATAGGCCTCGGTATCCCAACTATCTGCACATCATTCCCTTGGTCATCTTGGCACCTAATAATCTTCTTCCTGCAATCTATACTGGCTCTATGAGATCCAAGCCAGTCCATGCCTAAAACCACATCATAGGAACCAAGGGGTATGACTTGAAGATCCAATACCGTATCGAAGCTTCCTAAACTAAGCCCACACTTATGAACTACAGAATTTGCGGAGAACTTAATGCTTGAGGCTAGTTCCACTTGCCAACCACGATCTTGCTTCACCGCATCCGGCTTACACTTAGAAACTATAGATGGTGAAATAAATGAATCTGTAGCTCCTAAATCAACAATACTGAAAGAGATATACCTCTAATAGCACCAATGGTCTCAACCACTATTCCCTGATGATCTGCCTGACGCTGAACAACTGCTGCAAAAACTCTATGAGCTCTACTGGCATCACCAACTGTAGGCTCTGAAACAGTAGGTCTATGTCCTGAATAATGAGGTGCTCACTGAGGACACTGAGCTGCATAATGTCCAATTTGACCACATGAAAAGCATTTCGTATTTCTTTTAGAACCTCTTCCCATAGGTGTTACATTTGATTGCTGATGACTATTCCTGCTCACAAAAGACTGGCTACTCTGAGCTGGCTGATTGGTTTGATTCTATTTATTGCATTGAGCATTGCGGTTGTTCTTGGTGTTAGAACCTTTGCCACCACCTTGAGCTTGAGAATTTGAGCCCTTCTATTGAGACTGTTGTTGATACTGTTTCCCCTTAGAGAAAGAAAACTTCTTGTTACCACCTGAATTGTAGTTGCTTTTAGATCCTGATGACGCTAGCGCTCCTAAAAAACCACCTTGACCAAGGTTGACACTTTTCTCAACAAGGATAGCTTGATGCACCGCATCCTTGAGGGTTTTTGGTTCAAATACCTTAACTCCCCCAATAATACGGTTATTCAAAGCCCTAATAAAATGTTGTGTCAACTAAGTTGAATTTTCTCCGAACCTTGAAAAAGGCATAACTTCATAAAACTTACGCTCATACTCGGTCACTGACAAAGTGTATTGTCTGAGATTATCAAATTCATCAGCCCTTTGTTGTTTCCATTCATCTAGTAGGAATCATTCACGAAAACTCTCTAGGAATAACTCCCATGTGACACTGCTCATATCAATTCCCAACTTCTTCTCCTCTATCGTCCACCAAGTGGCCCCAAAATTCTCTAGATTAGTGATCGCAAACCTTGCATTAACATTGTTGTCGAACTCCTGCATGGCAAAAATCCTGTCGAGAGAAATAAGCCACTATTCGGCCACATAACAAGAACCTTGCCCATTGGAAGGCTTAACCTTGGATCCTGAAAGATCCTTCATCTGAGTGGACACAATGGACCTTTGACGTTCCTTCCGAGGACTTCTAGATCTGGGTTTGTGCTCTTGTTTTGTCTGATGCACTTTAGGCTATTCTTGAATAGGAGGTAGACGTTCTAGAATAGTCTGCATCATCTACCTCAAATTGACCTCTTCAGACTTAGCTTGCTCCTCTCTACAGCTCTCTTCTGCTGCCTACTAGAGTGCTCTTCCCTGCTCTCTATATGAGCCGATCCCTCATGGGCAGACCCATGGACACTGATAGTTTTGCCATGTCCACGGCCTCTACCACGACCTCTAACAGAAGACCTAGTCTCAGATACCATCCTACAAAAGTACAAGGTACTAAGTTCAGTTCTATGTCTAGGTTTAAGTAAAATTTTCAGTTTTGAAACTAAGTGTTGAAGTCTGAAAAATATTCAAGTAACAGTTTGAGTCCTTTTTCAATTCACCTAGATCAAGTTTGGAAAGTTACACTTAATAGTTCATAGTCCTAGTTGTTCCAAAACACCCAGAGCTCCCAATGTAGAAACCTGGCTCTGATACCAAATGTAATGCCCCGCCAAGGGATCCAAAGAATTAACCTAGAATTTCACTAAGATTAGTAGCATTTTTTTTTTATGCAAGTAAACACCACATATAACTTATGCACAATAACGGAAATAATAGCAATGTCCATTTGAAAATTAAACATAACATAAATAACAGATTACATTCTTTAAGATCCCTTAATGTTGAATTACATACATAAATCCATCTAGTACAACATCTAGATGAAACAATAATGATAAGTCCAATGTTTATACATTACATTTCAAATACTTAATCATCCACTGTACATGTCACAGGGTATGAAAAGCTCAAAAGAATATACATACATAGAATAAGATACATCATCCTATTCTAATCCATGATACATCAAAGTAGAGATAATCACATGATACACATGATACAACATCATAGAAAACATATACATCCATCATAAAGATCAAACATAAAAAACTAAGTGCACGGTTCCTCCCAACCGTCAATAGCATCATTAGACCATCGTGGATCCTAACCATCCCTCCGTGCGTAACATTCCAAATCGCCGAAGAGATCATCGGTATTACATAGTAGGAATGTCACTCCTAAAACATACATCATATATAGAATGAATCTAACATGCAAATAAAATCATAAGATAACATCATCTAACATATGCCAATTATCAATGAGAAAGGATACATATCCACCATTATGAAGGATGCATCAGCCACGATGTTTCAATGAATCTCAAAATGATAAGAGTGGAAAATACACTACCACCCGACCGTGTGGTACCTAAGTGGTCCACTCCCACTGTGCTAAGGAGATAATCTCAAGTCCCTAATAGGCTATCAAAATCACATAGCACATATCTCTATAAGTCCAGGAATCCTAAAACTATACTAACTCAAAGGTTCCAAACACAAAATCTGGCATCTAATCCTAGAGGCACAAAATTACATGTAGGAACCTACCATGCAAGTGGAAAAGTGTCATCGCAATTATCACGTACAAGTTACCCTGGCAGTTAGCTAAACTCCATGGGTCCATACTGATTTAATGTGGCCACTAGTATCCTCTCATACTGATGAGGCATACTATGAAATGCAAGGTCGCAACCATGCGTCTCACTACTCCCATCCTAGTATGTACAAGCACTCAAGGCATGGGCGAGAACAAAACACTTATCTTTTTATGTTCATTCAGTTAGTATTAGGTGTGAATGTTATCGCTTATTAATCCAACTTACAATGAGTTACCCTGGCAGCCTCTTAGGGCCCTGGCCCCCATTGCAAGCCACTTCCCATCACTACATGCAGATATCCTACCCTAATGCTCATGGAATCATAAATCTCAAAATCACAAAAGATAATCCATAAAATAATCAAATATGCATAAAAGCATCAAATCTCCATGAGCTAACATCCATAGAAAATCATGAACACAACAACTCTCTATTGGCAACTGAAGTATCACTGATAATCAAATATCCAATGGTTCTCAATAACATATATATATATATATATATATATATATATATATATATATATATATATATATATATATATATATATATATATATATATATATATATATATATATATATATATATATATATCATACTGATCGAAGACTCCAAAAATGGTTGAGTCAAACATGTCACAACATAAAATCATCAAAAATAAATCCACATTTCAGTCCCATCATGGCGACTAGAAAATAAACCAAGGATAACTAATCGATGACCAAAAATAATGGTTAAGTCAAGTGTCTCATACATAAGAATCTCAACTATAACAATCAATAATCACAACCAATACATAGAGCATTCCATCACATAACCATGGTTGGGTTTATAAAGATCAAGATTAAAACATCACCATGTCTCCACAATCACATAACCTCTAAGCCTCTGGTAGACGTCCTATACTGGTCAACACTAGTCAACCCAAAACCCAAAACAATAGCATAAAGAATACACAATGCAAGCACATGTTTTAGTTTTACAACTTGAGTTTAATGTAGAGATCTCAGTTTAAGTTTCCAAGTCTGAAGAATGAATGGAGGAAAACATATATTGTTTTTGGATAAATAAAAGTTTTCCTTATTAGAACCAAAAATCCATTTTCCAATTAATAACATTTGTTTGATACATCCCCCACCCAACTATCAATTCCTTATTTAATAATTTAAAATATTTAAATTATTAAATAGTTGAAAGTTATTGAAGAGTCACCTTATGAAAATAAACTTTCAATATAAATCATTTATCAAATAAAAATAACTTAAATTTATAAATAACATATTTACATATTACATATATACATACATATATATACATACATATATATATATATATATATATATATATATATATATATATATATATATATATATATATATATATATACACACATACATACATATGTAAATATATTAATACGTTTTCATAAAATTGATTTAACAATTTCGATTGACTTCATATTATATAGCAATGAGAAATTGATTGTTTATAAACGTTTTAACATAAACGTGTTTTCCTTGCGTCACATTAACATTAATAACCCCAAAAACACTTGTTGCAGTACGAAGTATCTATGGTTGCAAGCACTGCGCCGACAGCGGGTACGTAGTACCCTTGTCGTCGTAGACCTGCGAGGGCAGGTCTCTACCTTCCGCCGACGCGGGGTACGAATTGTGCCCACGACATGTAATATATATACTTGCTTCATGCGATATGAATCGCGATGCGATTTAATAAATTTTTCACTACAATTTTATCAATCAGTCAATTCGGTGCATTATATACATAGGTATATATATATATGTATCAGTATATATAAGTATATATATATATATAGATATGTATATATATATATATATATATATATTCAAATTTTATAATTGATTCATAATATATATATATATATATATGTATGCAAATCTGAACATATAACCATGTATGTCTCTTTTTTTTTTTCACAAAGATTATATCTACAATTAAGAATAAAATATTTGCATTATAGAATGCATATAAGATTCTCTAATAAAATTAATCTACCCATATTGAGAATACATATAAATATGAAACTTCTCAGAGGACATATGGAAGACACGAAGACGACAAGGAATGCATGATGTGAAAATAGCATAAATAAAATCACGAGAATGTATCCGGATTCTGATGCTAAATCACTCTTCCTCAGAAAATCCACAGAGCAAGCTCCTTCCTTCTTCAGAATTCTCGAGTCCTCCAATGCTCCAATTGCTCTCTCAACACCATGTCTAAGCTTCTATGAATGCCTGAATATAAAAAGCTTTCAGGAAACATCTAGAATGCTTCTAGAAACAGCTGGAAGGTGTCACCAACTAGGCATGGGTCTTTTCCAACCTTCAAGATAAGCCATAGGGTTGTAGACACCATGTGCTTAATTGATGCACTAACCCCCGTGTTGTTGACACTTGAGAAATAGAGAAGTGCGCTAACTCCCATGCAAGCTTATAACTCCAATTCACTTTCTATATAATTTCTATTTAAATATTTATAACTTTCATTTTAACTTTTATAACTTTTATTATTATTATTTATTTATTAATTTATTATTATTTTATTGTTATTATTAATTTTAATTTCTAATTTTCTTTTATTTAACTCATTTTACCTCAATAATTCACATTTAATTAATTACAATCAAAATATCAAATAACATGATATTTTATATTAATTTTTTCAAATAATTAATTTATTAATTAAATCTATTTATTAAGACTAAATTAATAGAAAATTCAGCATAGACTTCCAAGATAAAATATGAAAACCCATCATAGAGCAAATCACTCAAAATTAGTATAAAGGGTTAAAAATCATGAATTATGTGATCCGACACATTCGACGGGTACAATATACAGATACTTGTCCTACCTCACTAGGACAAATGGCTTAAAGGTTTGGGATTTCGACTTGAGAATTTATCTCTCTTCTCTTATCATTGAGATAGTATAATAGGGTACAATCATCTTGACAATTCAGGGAAGTCGATACTCGGTACTTGCAACCTGCAGAAAAAACATGCATGCACATACAATATATATAATGCTAAGCTAAACAAACAATCGCAGGAAGTGGTGCATCGTGTAGATCCCGACTAAGAAGGTGACTACGACTCCCTTCCTTAACGACATCAAACATGTCATACAATAAGAAAACACACACACCATACACATGCAAGTATGGGGTAAGTATCCATAATAAAACACATAACATAATAAACCATCCATCTAATCATCAATAATAACTAAAAATAGTATAATGATCATCATGTATGCATGAAATGTAAAATCTAAATGATCTCATCATATAACCACTGAATCCATAACATAATGTCTGATAGTTTCAAAACAATACCACTAATCCATCAACATAAGACTAGTCTATCATAGTATGATAATAATAACAATGTCAAGAAAAGATGTGGATGAGGGTAGGCACTAAATTTGCATCAAATTGTTGTTGGAATTCATACTCACATTTGCTCATATTCACATAAGCAAAAATCAAGTTTGACCAAAAGTTGACTAGATTTAACCACGGTTGACTTGAGTTGACTAGTTTCGAAAAGAATTTTGAAACAATTAAATGAAATTATTTAATTAAATGGAGTACTTACTTCTAATTAATTAAACAAAGTTATTTAATTAATTGAGAAGCCATTCCTAATTAATTAAATGAAATTATTTAATTAAATAAGAAAAGTACCTATAATTAATTAAAGATTATTTAATTAAATAGAAAAAGCAATTATGAGAGCATATCTCATTTTATTAAACTAAATATCTCAACAAAATCTCTATTCAGTTCAAAAATGGAAATTTCCAGTTGACTATTGATCTAAAATGAGTTAAATCAGCTGACTCCATTTTCAACTCAAATTGAATCAGTTAACTCATTATCTTACGCTAATTAAATCTGTTAACTCCCTTTAATTTGAAAATCTCCCTTTATGACTGAACTTCACCTTTAATCCT
Source organism: Cupressus sempervirens (assembly GCA_028749045.1). Taxonomy (NCBI): domain Eukaryota; kingdom Viridiplantae; phylum Streptophyta; class Pinopsida; order Cupressales; family Cupressaceae; genus Cupressus; species Cupressus sempervirens. Next base: position 463,938,122 of record CM053791.1, on the reverse strand, counting down.
GACCATCGATTGAAATCGATCTCAACCGTTGATGAATTCAAGGAAAGTCTATTTAAGAGACCCTCATCTTTTCATTTTGAAAGGTTGAATGAGAATTTGCATCGAACTGTTGCTGAAATTCATACTCACATTTGCTCATATTCACATACCCAAAGATCAAGTTTGACAAAAAGTTCACCAGATTTAACAACGGTTGACTTGAGTTGACTAGTTTTGAAAAGAATTTTAAAATAATTAAACAAAATTATTTAATTAAATTGAGTACTTACTTATAATTAATTAAACAAAGTTATCTAATTAAATGAGAAGTCGTTCCTAATTAATTAAATGAAGTTATTTAATTAAATAAGAAAAGTTCCTTTAATTAATTAAAGATTATTTAATTAAATAAAAAAAGTAATTATGAGAGCATATCTCATTTTATGAAATTAAATATCTTCACAAAATCTCTCTTCATTTCAAAAAGGGAAATTTCTAGTTCAGTATTGATAAAAAATGAGTTAAATCAGTTAACTCCTTATTTTACTCAAATTAAAGCTGTTAACTCCAAATTGAATCAGTTAACTCCTTATTTTACTCAAATTAAAGCTATTAACTCCCTTTAATTTGGAAATCTCCCTTTATGACTCAACTTCACCTTTAATCCTGATCGTTGATTGAAATCGATCTCGACCGTCGATGAATTCCAGGAAAGTCTATTTAAGAGACCCTCATCTCTTCATTTTGAAAGGTTGAATGAAAATTTGCATCGGATTGTTGCTATAATTCATACTCACATTTGCTCATATTCACATACACAAAGATCAAGTTTGACCAAAAGTTGACCAGATTTAACCACGGTTGACTTGAGTTGACTAGTTTCGAAAAGAATTTTAAAATAATTAAATAAAATTATTTAATTAAATGGAGTACTTACTTCTAATTAGTTAAACAAAGTTATTTAATTAAATGAGAAGTCATTCCTAATTATTTAAATGAAGTTATTTAATTAAATAAGAAAAGTGTCTCTAATTAATTAAAGATTTTTTAATTAAATACAAAAAGTAATTATGAGAGAATATCTCATTTTATTAAATTAAATATCTCAACATATTCTCTCTTCAGTTCAAAAAGGAAAATTTCTAGTTCACTATTGATCAAAAATGAGTTAAATGAGTTAACTTCGTTTTCTACTCAAATTGAATCAGTTAACTCCTTATTTTACTCAAATTAAATCTGTTAACCCCTTTTAATTTAAAAATCTCCCTTTATGACTGAACTTCACCTTTAAACCTAACTGTTGATTGAAATTGATCTCAACTGTTCATGAATTTCAGGAAAGTCTATTTAAAAGACCCTCATCTCTTCATTTTGAAAGGTTGAATGAGAATTTGCATCGAATTGTTGTTAGAACTCATACTCACATTTGCTCATATTCACATACGCAAAGATCAAGTTTGACCAAAAGTTGACCAGATTTAACTATGGTTGACTTGAGTTGACTAGTTTCGAAAAGAATTTTGAAATAATTAAATGAAATTATTTAATTAAATGGAGTGCTTACTTCTAATTAATTAAATAAAGTTATTTAATTATATTAGAAGTCATTCCTAATTAGCTAAATGAAGTTATTTAATTAAATAAGAAAAGTGTCTCTAATTAATTAAAGATTATTTAATTAAATAGGAAAAGTAATTATGAGAGCATATCTCATTTTATTAAATTAAATATCTCAACAAAATCTTTCTTCAGTTCAAAAAGGGAAATTTCCAGTTCACTATTGATCAAAAATGAGTTAAATCAGTTAACTCCTTTTTCTACTCAAATTGAATCAATTAACTCCTTATTTTACATAAATTAAATCTGTTAACTCCTTTTAATTTGGAAATCTCCCTTTATGACTGAACTTCACCTTTAATCCTGACCGTTAATTGAAATCGATCTCAACCATTGATAAATTCTAAAAAAGTTCATTTAAGAGACCCTCTTCTCTTCATTTTGAAAGGTTGAATGAGAATTTGCATCGAATTGTTGCTGGAATTCATACTCACATTTGCTCATATTAACATAAGGAAAGATCAAGTTTGACCAAAAGTTGACCAAATTTAACCACGATCGACTTCAGTTGACTAATTTCGAAAAGAATTTTGAAATAATTAAATGAAATTATTTAATTAAATGGAGTACTTACTTCTAATTAATTAATCAAAATTATTTAATTAAATGAGAAGCCATTCCTAATTAATTAAATAAAGTTATTTAATTAAATAAGAAAAGTACCTCTAATGAATTAAAGATTATTTAATTAAATAGAAAAAGTAATTATGAGAGCATATCTCATTTTATTAAATTAAATATCTCAACAATATCTCTCTTCAGTTCAAAAAGGGAAATTTCCAGTTCACTATTGATAAAAAATGAGTTAAATCAGTTGACTCCTTTTTCTACTCAAATTGAATCAGATAACTCCTTATTTTACTCAAATTAAATCTGTTAACTCCCTTTAATTTTGAAATCTCCTTTTTTGACTGAACTTCACCTTTAATCATGACCGTTGAATAAAATCGATCTCAACCATTGATGAATTCCAAGAAAGTCTATTTAAGAGACCCTCATCTTTTCATTTTGAAAAGGTTGAATAAAAATTTGCATCGAAATATTGCTGCAATTCATACTCACATTTGCTCATATTCACATACGCAAATATCAAGTTTGACCAAAAGTTGACTAGATTTAACCACAGTTGACTTGAGTTGACTAGTTTTAAAAAAAAATTGAAATAATTAAATGAAATTATGTAATCAAATGGAGTACTTACTTCTAATTAATTAAACAATGTTATTTAATTAAATGAGAAGCCATTCCAAATTAATTAAATGGAGTTATTTAATTAATTAAGAAAAGTGTCTCTAATTAATTAAAGATTATTTAATTAAATACAAAAAGTAATTATGAGAGCATATCTTATTTTATTAAATTAAATATCTCAACAAAATCACTCTTCAATTCAAGAAGGGAAATTTGCAGTTCACTATTGATAAAAAATGAGTTAAATCAGTTAACTCCTTTTGCTACTCAAATTGAATCAGTTAACTCGTTATTTTACTTAAATTAAATCTGTTAAGTCCCTTTAATTTGGAAATCTCCTTTTATGGCTGAAGTTCACCTTTAATCCTAACTGTTGATTGAAATTGATCTCAATCGTTGACGAATTCATGGAAAGTCTATTTAAGAGACCCTCTTCTCTTCATTGTGAAAGGTTGCATGAGAATTTGCATCGAATTGTTGCTGGAATTCATACTCACATTTGCTCATATTCACATACGCAAAGAACAAGCTTGACCAAAAGTTGACCAAATTTAACCACGGTTGACTTGAGTTGACTAGTTTTGAAAAGAATTTTGAAATAATTAAACTAAATTATTTAATTAAATGGAGTACTTACTTCTAATTAATTAAACAAAGTTATTTAATTAAATGAGAAGCCATTCCTAATTAATTAAATGAAGTTATTTAATTAAATAAGAAAAGTGTCTCTAATTAATTAAAGATTATTTCATTCAATAGAAAAAGTAATTATGAGAGCATATCTCATTTTATTAAATTAAATATCTCAACAAAATCTCTCTTCAGTTCAAAAAGGAAAATTTCCAATTCTATATTGATAAAAAAATGAGTTAAATGAGTTAACTCCTTTTTCTACTCAAATTGAATCAGTTAACTCCTTATTTTACTCAAATTCAAAATGTTAACTCCCTTTAATTTGAAAATCTCCCTTTATGACTGAACTTCACCTTTAATCCTGATCGTTGATTTAAATCGATCTCGACCGTTGATTGAAATCGATCTCAACTATTGATGAATTCCAAAAAAGTCTATTTAAGAGACCCTCATCTCTTCATTTTGAAAGTTTGAATGAGAATTTGTATCGAATTGTTGGTAGAATTCATACTCACATTTGCTCATATTCACATACGCAAATATCAAGTTTGACCAAAAGATGATCAGATTTAACCACAGTTGACTTAAGTTGACTAGTTTCGAAAAGAATTTTGAAATAATTAAACGAAATTATTTAATTAAATGGAGTACTTACTTCTAATTAATTAAACAAACTTATTTAATTAAATGAGAAGCCATTCCTAATTAATTAAATGAAGTTATTTAAATAAATAAGAAAAGTATCTCTAATTAATTAAAGATTATTTAATTAAATAGAAAAAGTAATTATAAGAGCATATCTAATTTTATTAAATTAAATATCTCAACAAAATCTCTCTTCAGTTCAAAAAGGGAAATTTTCATTTCACTATTGATCAAAAATGAGTTAAATCAGTTAACTCCTTTTTCTACTCAAATTGAATTAATTAACTCCTTATTTTGCTCAAATTAAATCTGTTAACTCCCTTTAATTTTAAAATCTCCCTTTATGACTGAACTTCACCTTTAATCCTGACCGTTGATTGAAATCGATCTTAACCATTAATGAATTACAGGAAAGTCTATTTAAGAGACCGTCATGTCTTCATTTTGAAAGGTTGAATGAGAATTTACATCAAATTGTTGCTAGAATTCATAATCACATTTGCTCATATTCACATACGCAAAGATCAAGTTTGACCAAAAGTCGACCAAATTTAACCATGGTTGACTTGAGTTGACTAGTTTTGAAAAAAATTTTGATATAAATAAACAAAATTATTTAATTAAATGGAGTACTTCCTTCTAATTAATTAAACAAAGTTATTTAATTAAATGAGAAGCCATTCTTAATTAATTAAATGAACTTATTTAATTAAATAAGAAGAGTGTCTCTAATTAATTAATGATTATTTAATTAAACAAAAAGAGTAATTATGAGAGCATATCTCATTTTATTAAATTAAACATCTCAACAAAATCTCTCTTCAGTTCAAAAAGGAAAATTTTTAATTCATTATTGATAAAAAATGAGTTAAATCAGTTAACTCCATTTTTTACTCAAATTGAATCAGTTAACTCCTTATTTTTCTCAAATTAAATATGTTAACACCCTTTAATTTGAAAATTTTCCTTTATGACTGAACTTCACCTTTAATACTAACCGTTGGTTGAAAATGATCTCAACTATTGATGAATTGTAGGAAAGTCTATTTAAGAGACCCTCATCTCTTCATTTTGAAAGGTTGAATGAGAATTTGCATCGAATTGTTGCTGAAATTCATACTCACATTCGCTCATATTCACATACACAAAGATCAAGTTTGAACAAAAGTTGACCAGATTTAACTACGGTTGACTTGAGTTGACTAGTTTCAAAAATAATTTTGAAATAATTAAATGAAATTATTTAATTAAGTGGAGTACTTACTTCTAATTAATTAAACAAAGTTATTTTATTAAATGAGAAGCCATTCCTTATTAATTAAATGAAGTTATTTAATTAAATAAAAAAATTGTCTATAATTAATTAAAGATTGATTAATTAAATAGAAAAATTAATTATGAGAGCATATCTCATTTTTTAAAATTAAATATCTCAACAAAATCACTCTTCAGTTCAAAAAGGGAAATTTTTAGTTCACTATTTATCAAAAATGAGTTAAATCAGTTAACTCCTTTTTCTACTCAAATTGAATCAGTTAACTCCTTATTTTACTGAAATTAAATCTGTTAACTCCCTTTAATTTGGAAATCTCCATTTATGACTGAACTTCACCTTTAATCTTGACCGTTGATTGAAATTGATCTCAACCGTTGATGAATTCTAGGAAAGTCTACTTAAGAGACCCTCATGTCTTCATTTTGAAAGGTTGAATGAAAATTTGCATCGAATTGTTGCTTGAATTCATACTCACATTTGCTCATATTCACATATGCAAATATCAAGTTTGAAAAAAAGTTGACTAGATTTAACCACAGTTGACTTGAGTTGACTAGTTCCAAAAAGAAATTTTGAAATAATTAAATGGTATTATTTAATTAAATGGAGTACTTCTAATTAATTAAAGAAAGTTATTTAATTAAATGAGAAGCCATTTCTAATAAATTAAGTGAAGTTATTTAATTAAATAAGAAAAGTGTCTCTAATTAATTAAAGATTATTTAATTAAATAGAAAAAGTAATTATGAGAGCATATCTCATTTTATTAAATTAAATATTTCAACAAAATCTTTCGTCAGTTCAAAATGAGAAATTTCCAGTTCACTATTGATAAAAAATGAGTTAAATGAGTTAACTCCTTTTTCTACTCAAATTGAATCAGTTAGCTCCTTATTTTACTCAAATTAAATATGTTAACTCCCTTTAATTTGGAAATCTCCCTTTATGATTGAACTTCAACTTTAGTTCACCATTGATTGAAATCGATCTCAACCGTTTATGAATTCCAAGAAAGTCTATTTAAGAGACCCTCATCTCTTCATTTTGAAAGGTTGAATGAGAATTCGCATCAAATTGTTGCTAAAATTCACACTCACATTTTCTCATATTCACATACACAAAGATCAAGTTTGAACAAAAGTTGACCAGATTTAACCACGGTTGACTTGAGTTGATTAGTTTCAAAAATAATTTTGAAATAATTAAATGAAATTATTTGATTAAATGGAGTACTTACTTCTAATTAATTAAACCAAGTTATTTAATTAAATGAGAAGCCATTACTAATTAATTAAATGAAGTTATATAATCAAATAAGAAAACTATCTCTAATTAATTAAAGATTATTTAATTAAATAGAAAAAGTAATTATGAGAGCATATCTCATTTTATTAAATTAAATATCTCAAAAAAATCTCTCTTCAGTTCAAAAAGGGAAATTTCCAGTTCACTATTGAACAAAAATGAGTTAAATCAGTTAACTCCTTTTTCTACTCTAATTGAATCAGTTAACTCCTTATTTTACTCAAATTAAATATGTTAACTCCCTTTAATTTGGAAATCTCCCTTTTTGACTGAACTTCACCTTTAATCCTGACTGTTGATTGAAATCGATCTCAACCGTTGATGAATTCTAGGAAAGTCTATTTAAGAGACCCTCATCTCTTCATTTTGAAAGGTTGAATGAGAATTTGCATCAAATTGTTGCTGGAATTCATACTCACATTTGCTCATATTCACATATGCAAAGATCAAGTTTGACCAAAAGTTGACCAGATTTAACCACAGTTGACTTGAGTTGACTAGTTTCAAAAAGAATTTTGAAATAATTAAATGAAATTATTTAATTAAATGGAGTAATTACTTCTAATTAATTAAAAAAAGTTATTTAATTAAATGAGAAGCCATTCCTAATTAATTAAATGAAGTTATTCAATTAAATAAGAAAAGTGTCTCTTATTTATTAAAGATTATTTAATTAAATAGGAAATGTAATTATGAGAGCATATCTCATTTTATTAAATTAAATATCTCAACAAAATCTCTCTTTAGTTTAAAAAGGGAAATTTTCAGTTCACTATTGATGAAAAATGAGTTAAATCAGTTAACTCCTTTTTCTACTCAAATTGAATCAGTTAACTCCTTATTTTACTCAAATTAAATCTATTAACTCCCTTTAATTTGAAAATCTCCCTTTATGATTGAACTTCACCTTTAATCCTGACCATTGATTGAAATTGATGTCAACTGTTGATGAATCCCAAGAATGTCTATTTAAGAGACCCTCACCTCTTCATTTTGAAAGGTTGAATGAGAATTTGCATCGAATTGTTGCTAGAATTCATACTCCCATTTGTTCATATTTACATACGCAAAGATCAAGTTTGACCAAAAGTTGACTAGATTTAACCACGGTTGACTTCAGCTAATTAGTTTCGAAAAGAATTTTGAAATAATTAAACGAAATTATTTAATTAAATGGAGTACTTACTTCAAATTAATTTAAAAAAGTTATTTAATTAAATGAGAAGCCATTCCTAATTAATTAAATGAAGTTATTTAATTAAATAAGAAAAGTGTCTCTAATTAATTAAAGATTATTTAATTAAATAGAAAAAGTAATTATGAGAGCATAGCTCATTTTGTTAAATTCAATATCTCAACAAAATCTCTCTTCAGTTCAAAAAGTGAAATTTCCAATTCACTATTGATAAAAAATGAGTTAAATCAGTTAACTCCTTTTTCTACTCAAATTGAATCAATTAACTACTTATTTTACTCAAATTAAATCTGTTATCTCCCTTTAATTTGGAAATCTCCCTTTATGACTGAACTTCACCTTTAATCCTGACCGTTGATTGAAATCGATCTCAATTGTTGATGAATTTCAGGAAAGTCTATTTAAGAGACCCTCATCTCTTCATTTTGAAAGGTTGAATGAGAATATGTATTGAATTGTTGCTAGAATTCATCCTCACATTTGCTCATATTCACACACGCAAAGATCAAGTTTGACCAAAAGTTGACCAAATTTAACCATGGTTGACTTTAGTTGACTAGTTTTGAATTTTTTTTGAAATAATTAAACAAAATTATTTAATTAAATAGAGTACTTACTTCTAATTATTTAAACAAAGTTATTTAATTAAATGAGAAGCTATTCCTGATTAATTAAATAAAGTTATTTACTTAAATAAGAAAAGTGTCTCTAATTAATTTAAGATTATTTAATTAAATAGAAAAAGTAATTATGAGAGGATATCTCATTTTATTAAATTAAATATCTCAACAAAATCTCTCTTCAATTCAAAAAGGAAAATTTTCAGTTCACTATTGATAAAAAATGAGTTAAATCAGTTAACTTCTTTTTCTACTCAAATTGAATCAGTTAACTCCTTATTTTACTCATATTAAATATGTTAACTCCCTTTAATTTGAAAATCTTCCTTTATGACTGAACTTCACCTTTAATCCTAACCGTTGATTGAAATCGATTTCAACCGTTGATGAATTTCAGGAAAGTCTATTTAAGAGACCATCATCTCTTCATTTTGAAAGGTTGAATGAGAATTTGCATCAAATTGTTGCTAGAATTCATACTCACATTTTCTCATATTGACATATGCAAAGATCAAGTTTGACAAAAAGTTGACCAGATTTAACCACGATTGACTTGAGTTGACTAGTTTTGAAAATAATTTTGAAATAATTAAACAAAATTATTTAATTAAATGGAGTACTTACTTCTAATTAATTAAACAAAGTTATTTAATTAAATGAGAAGCCATTCCTAATTAATTAAATGAAGTTATTTAATTTGTTAGGCCTCACCCAATTCGTCATAGTACCAACAAGATAATTGCATTACGGTGATTTTAATCCTATGTTTGATACACTTTTAAGACTGTAGGGTTATGTCATTTTAATATCTGCATTTTGATGATTCGCAATTACCTCTGCATATTATGACCTAATTGATGCATTTAATGATTCTATTTCATGTTGTAAGCTATTGACATTGCTTTAATAGAAATCGAATGGTAGAAATAATTTTAATATAAGAAGGTAATGTTGAAGTGGAAATTAGAGTTAAAAGATCAATTTTGTTATGCATTGTGACCTAACCCGCATACTTAGGGATTCAATAGTTATGGATTCAGCATCTTGTCATAGAATATGAAGTTATTCATAATATTAAATTGACCATGTTATGTTGATAAGTAAAGTTTAGTTTTATAGTATTTTGAACATTTTACATGGAAATTGTTAGAAGAAGTAATGTAATTATAAGGAATGAAGTATGGAACTCAAATATCGAATGTTATATGTAAGTTTTGATAATTTAATATTTTGAAGGTTATATTTGAAATGATTAAGAAAGGGAAAGTTAATTTGAGATGATGAAATATATTCAAGTGTAATGTTGAATGAGATAATGATTTATTTTACATATGCTTATATGATTTTCTTTGACTACTGATGCTCGAGTTTAGTGTGCAGGAATTTGACCATGGGTTAAAGGGGAATTAAGGCTCAAACTACTACAAACATGACATAACCAAGGTTGAATCAGTGGAAAAGATTCAAACCTAATTGTAATGTGTTTTATTTTGTATATGTGAATTGTATGTGTGCATAGTAGCCTAGTTCATGTATTATTGTAAAACAAGTCATTTTTTTTAATATAATGTGATATTTTGTGTGTGTCACTTGACACTTGTGCTTGTTATGTGATATTACATGTTATTCGTCAATGGATCATGTGGCCACCTTATTTCGTGATAAATGCCTCAATTGAGGAATTTGATTATTGCCTTAGTCAGTAAAAGGACAAGGTCATCACCTTGGGGAATTTGAAATTTGAATCACCTAGCTTTGGGAGGGTCATAAAGTAACTTTAAGGTAAGTTGGGATTAAAATTAACCCCACCCATGTTAGTACTATAGCCTAGGGAGCTATTAATGACCTCTAGGGTGTCTAGTGGACCTAGGAGACCCCATGAAAATGACATTCTTTATGGAATCCGAAAATGAGAAGGATATATATATATAGAGGTATGGTTAAATGAGAAACCACTTGGCCACTCTCTAATTTTATAGACAGTTAGGTTTTGGAGGGAGAGGAGGGGAGCTCTACTGCAACTATCCTTACCCTAGCTTGGACCAAGGTTGGTATCTCAAGCTTGCTTCCTTTCATTTTTCTTTCTTTTAGCATGGTTAAGCCAATCTGCAAGTGTGGAGTTTATCAATGGAGTATGCATTGTGGAGTAGCATTCATGTGAGCATTTGAATGGTGTTCATTCCATGTAGATTAGTGTGACACCATTGTGCATCTTGTTGTATTGTGTGGAGTACTGTGAGTATGAGGTTTGGATTTCCTCTATTTCCTTGTTGCATTATGGGTGTTGATATTGTGTTATGTTAATGTGATGTGCTCTTTAAAATCTGTTGTTTTATTGCTACTTGGTTTTGTTTTCTTGTTGTGCTTGAGTGTTCTTATGGGTGTGGGACTTACACTCACCCTTGTGGGAAGGGAAGAGAAGTCCACGGTGAATGGGAAGCAGTTGGATTGCATAGTTGAGGACCTTGGAGTATGGGCTCCATTGTATGCCATTGTCATATTCATATTTTGCCTTGGGGGAGGATAAGAAAAAAAAAAAAAATGGTGAGGAAGGAAGTAACTGAAGTATGGGTTTGTAGGAAGCTAAAGCTATTGGTTGTGTGTGGTGGAGGATGTTATGTTGGTAGTGTGTGTGGTGGAAGATGTTTATGAAGCCCTGAAAGGGCATGATATTATGAAGCCCAGAAAGGGCCTTGTATTTTGTTGATTTAGCCTCGAAAGGGCATGAGTTTTATGGAAAATATGATATGAAATGGTAAACCTCCTTGTGTTTCCACCTTCACCCTATGTTCAAGGTTCCAATGGTGAGCCTTTGTGAAATATCCTTGGGATGGGATTTGTTGCAGTTTTGTTATGTGGTGTATATGTTTCTTACAAGTGTGTATGTGGATTTTGTTTGAGCCTTGTTCCCCTAGCACGAGGGTGGTCTCTTTGAGGCCTATGGTTGGGTGGAAAGCACCCATGGTCCTTGTTGTTTTGTTGTGATGCATTTGCAAGTTCTTAGAGAAAAATCTTGCAAACTTGGAGTCCTTGTTATATTCCATGTGCATAGGAGGAGAAGACAATATTGTGTATATTATGATATGTTGACTTCACCATCTTTTTGTGTATCATGAGGGTATCACTGAAGATAATTCATTGTAATAATATTGTTGTCTTATTGGATGGTAACACCAATCAGAGATCCAAATTACTTGATGCTCTTGAGTGGAATGCAAAAGAAATTTGATATCATAGAAGAGATAATATTCATAGGAAGGATTATCCTAGTGGATTGCTATTATCATTTTAGTTCCATTGTTGACCAATTGTGAATGTACATTCAAATCTAGATCTGCATAATGTTGAGAAAATGGTTTCTAAATTTCATAATTCATAGATAGGGATAATCCAGATAACTTCATATAAAGTCTTGTCATGAAATGTTGAGTTATTGGATAAAGTTAATGTTTTGAATGCTAAATGAATCACAATTTTAAAAATATACTTATTTTATAATTGTCTCCTAATTATCCTTGCAATAACTTACCTTGAATATCCTAGATTACAGAAGAAGAAAATCAAGTGATGATATAAAATATACAAGACTTAAGACATAAGCTTGTTGTAGGTGCACATTTTATCCTCTGGAAAATGTATGAGAAAGTAAAATAAATCTCTTCTCTTAATACAAAAATTAAAATATTCAAGAGTATTCCTTAGACTCCTAGGACCCTATAACCTATAAAGCATATTTTAACATAATAAACTAACCATCATATTAAGTGCATTAGAAGGGACCTCATATGAGACACATAACTCGAGTCAACACCCTATCAAATCAAAAGAAACTTTTTTAAAAAAAAATATACAATGCTGATGTTAAACAAACCTAAACTAGCACCAAGTAATATTTTAAACAAGACATAGCATGACAAACAACCTACTATATTATATACCTTAGGCTAGCATGGGTTGGTGAATGAGAAAAAATTTTCATATGCTATGGAGACCAAGTTATTTAATTTCTCTAACATGACCAAGACTTATTTCATCCACCTATTCCCTAGGTGCTTTGTGCCTTCAAATATTATATTGGAATACCGTGTAAGTTTATGACATAATTCTGACAAGAGGGAATGGCTTCCATTTTGTCCTTGATGCCTTGATTTTCCTTGGAAGAAGTTATGGCATTTTATATGTCTTTCTTCACCCACCTAACTAAGACTAGGATAAACTCCACGCTGCCAACAATATGGGACCAAGTAGCAAGTCGATTTACCATGGGAATTCAAAATGCATAAATTCTAGCTCAAAATTAATAGGATTTGACTCATGGAAAAGGCGCCTATGCTTGTCTTGGCCAAAACTTTGGTAAGTGAGTCCACCATGGAGAGAAACCCAAGGAATTCGCTTGGTCTATGGGTAAGTGAAGAAGATTATGGGGTAGTAGCACGTGGGTAGTAGGGTGATTTGGAACTTTGCTAGAGAAAAAGTATTTCATCTTCTTAAAAGAAATGTGAGTGGGGTCAAGTTAATGGACTATAACTAATAGGGTATTTTAGATAGATGGATAGTTAATATGTTCATATGCATTCATTTTGTTACCTTAGTATTAGTAAGGATAGATTATCTTTTAAAATCATTCTTTTATGATATATGTTTATATAAATGAATTGATCATTCTTTTCACTCCAATTTCAATTGTAGTAGGTATTCACCCTAATATTAAAATGTGATGTTGCTTGCATTAGAGATATAATATGAATAATAAATAGATAATTCAATCTTAATAACTATGTCAATGAAAGATGTAAGTTGGGATATGAAAAAAATAAAAATATACACCCATTGATTTTGGGAACATTTTAAATACTCTCGAAAAGTGTTAATTATGTATATATTGTTATTTGAATCGATTGCCTAGAGTAGCATACTTGGCATCAAAGTTGATGATAGTTCTAATGGATGGTTAATCGAGAGTTACATGCATTGAAGAAATGTTAACTCATATGAAAAATTAGTAAAGATGACATTGAAATGTGGAGTACAGATTGAAATAGTAGCTATGAGTATTCTCTTTCCAAACCCTGGGTCAATAGATGTCAGAGGGATGTCCAACTCAGTGATGATATAGTTGTAACACACATATGTCTTTTGGAGGTTATTTAGGCTTATAAAATTAATTAATTAAGAATTATAATAATAATTTAGAAAAAAGAAAAAAATTGTGCTTAATGTACATTTAGGGTAAATTTAGGGTATGACATAATTAAATAAGAAAAGTGTCTCTAATTAATTAAAGATTATTTAATTAAATAGAAAAAGTAATTATGAGAGCATATCTCATTTTATTAAATTAAATATCTCAACAAAATCTCTCTTCAGTTCAAAAAGGGAAATTTCCAGTTCACTATTGATAAAAAATGAGTTAAATTAGTTAACTCCTTTTTCTACTCAAATTGAATTAGTTAACTCTTTATATTACTCAAATTAAATCTGTTAACTCCCCTTAATTTGGAAATCTCCCTTTATAACTGAACTTCACATTTAATCCTGATCGTTGATTGAAATCGATCTCAACCGTTGATGAATTCCAAGAAAGTCTATTTCAGAGACCCTCATCTCTTCATTTTGAAAGGTTGAATGAGAATTTGCATCGAATTGTTGCTGGAATTCATACTCACATTTGCTCATATTCACATACACAAAGATAGGGTTTGACCAAAAGTTGACCAGATTTAACCACGGTTGACTTGAGTTGACTATTTTCGAAAAGAATTTTGAAATAATTAAATGAATTTATTTAATTAAATGGAGTACTTACTTCTAATTAATTAAACAAAGTTATTTAATTAAATGAGAAGCCATTCCTAATTAATTAAATGAACTTATTTAATTAAATAAGAAAAGTGTCTCTAATTAATTAAAAATTATTTAATTAAATAGAAAAAGTAATTATGAGAGAATATCTCATTTTATTAAATTAAATATCTCAACAAAATTTCTCTTCAGTTCGAAAAGGGAAATTTTCAGTTCACTATTTATCAAAAATGAGTTAAATCAATTAACTTCTTTTTCTACTCAAATTGAATCAGTTAACTCCTTATTTTACTCAAATTAAATTTGTTAACTACATTTAATTTGGAAATCTCCCTTTATGACTGAACTTCACCTTTAATCCTGACCGTTTATTGAAATCGATCTCAACCGTTGATGAATTCCAGGAAAGTCTATTTAAGAGAACCTCATGTCTTCATTTTGAAAGGTTGAATGAGAATTTGCATCGAATTGTTGCCAGAATACATACTCACATTTTCTCATATTCACATACGCAAAGATAGGGTTTGACCAAAAGTTGACCAAATTTAACCATGGTTGACTTGAGTTGACTAGTTTCAAAAAAAATTTGAAATAATTAAACGAAATTATTTAATTAAATGGAGTACTTACTTCTAATTAATTAAACTTGCTTATTTAATTAAATGAGAAGCCATTCCTAATTAATTAAATGAAGTTATTTAATTAAATAAGAAAAGTGTCTCTAATTAATTAAAGATTATTTAATTAAATAGAAAAAGTAATTATGAGAGCATATCTCATTTTATTAAATTAAATATCTCAACAAAACCTCCCTTCAGTTCAAAAAGGGAAATTTCCAGTTCACTATTAATAAAAATTGAGTTAAATCAGTTAACACCTTTTTATACTCAAATTGAATCAGTTAACTCCTTATTTTACTCAAACTAAATCTGTTAACTCCCTTTAATTTGAAAATCTCCCTTTATGACTGAACTTCACCTTTAATCCTGACCATTGATTGAAATCGATCTCAACCGTTGACGAATTTCGAGAAAGTCTATTTAAAAGACCCTCACCTCTTCATTTTGAAAGGTTGAATGAGAATTTGCATCGAATTATTGCTAGAATTCATAATCACATTTGCTCATAGTCACATATGCAAAGATCAAGTTTGACCAAAAGTTGACCAGATTTAAGCACTGTTGACTTGAGTTAACTAGTTTTGAAAATAATTTTGAAATTATTAAATGAAATTATTTAATTACATGGAGTACTTACTTCTAATTAATTAAACAAAGTTATTTAATTAAATGAGAAGCCATTCCTAATTAATTAAATGAAGTTATTTAATTAAATAAGAAAAGTGTCTCTAATTAATTAAAGATTACTTAATTAAATAGAAAAAGAAATTATGAGAGCATATCTCATTTTATTAAATTAAATATCTCAACAAAATCTCTCTTCAGTTCAAAAAGGTTAATTTACGGTTCACTATTGATCAAAAATGAGTTAAATCAGTTAACTCTTTTTTCTACTCAAATTGAATTAATTAACTCCTTATTTTACTCAAATTAAATGTGTTAACTCCCTTTAATTTTGAAATCTTCCTTTACGACTGAACTTCACCTTTAATCCTGACCGTTGATTGAAATCGATCTCAACCGTTGATGAATTCCAGGCAAGTCTATTTATGATACCCTCATCTCTTCATTTTGAAAGGTTGAATGAGAATTTGCATCGAATTGTTGCTAGAATTCATATTCAGATTTGCTCATATTCAGATACGCAAAGATCAAGTTTGACCAAAAGTTGACCAGATTTAACCACGGTTGACTTGAGTTGACTAGTTTCAAAAAGGATTTTGAAATAATTAAACGAAATTATTTAATTAAATGGAGTACTTACTTCTAATTAATTAAACAAGGATATTTAATTAAATGAGAAGCCATTCCTAATTAATTAAATGAAGTTATTTAATTAAATAAGAAAAGTGTCTCTAATTAATTAAAGATTATTTAATTAAATAGAAAAGCTAATTATGAGAGCATATCTCATTTTATTAAATTAAATATCTTAACAAAATCTCTCTTCAGTTCAAAAAGAAAAATTTCCAGTTCACTATTGATCAAAAATTACTTAAATCAGTTAACACCATTTTCTACTCAAATTAAATCAATTAACTCCTTATTTTACTCAAATTAAATCTATTAACTCCCTTTAATTTTAAAATCTCCCTTTATGACTGAACTTCACATTTAATCCTGACAATTGATTGAAATCGATCTCAACCGTTGACGAATTTCAAGAAAGTCTATTTAAAATACCCTCATCTCTTCATTTTGAAAGGTTGAATGAGAATTTGCATCAAATTGTTGCTAGAATTCATACTCACATTTGCTCGTATTCACATACGCAAAGATCAAGTTTGACCAAAAGTTGACCAGATTTAACCACGGTTGACTTGAGTTGACTAGTTTTGAAAATAATTTTGAAATAATTAAACAAAATTATTTAATTAAATGGAGTACTTACTTCTAATTAATTAAACAAAGTTGTTGAATTAAATGAGAAGTTATTCCTAATTAATTAAATGAAGTTATTTAATTAAATAAGAAAACTGCCTCTAATTAATTAAAGATTACTTAATTAAATAGAAAAAGAAATTATGAGAGCATATCTCATTTTATTAAATTAAATATCTCAACAAAATCTATCTTCAACTCAAAAAGGGAAATTTTCGATTCACTATTGATCAAAAACGAGTTAAATTAGTTAACTCTTTTTTCTACTCAAATTGAATTAGTTAACTCCTTATTTTACTCAAATTAAATCTGTTAACTCCCTTTAATTTGGAAATGTTCCTTTATGACTGAACTTCAACTTTAATCCTGACTGTTGATTGAAATCGATCTCAACCGTTGATGAATTCCAAGAAAGTCTATTAAAGAGACCCTCATATCTTCATTTTGAAAGGTTGAATGAGAATTTGCATCGAATTGTTGTTGTAATTCATAATCACATTTGCTCATATTCACATACGCAAAGATCAAGTTTGATCAAAATTTGACCAGATTTAACCACGGTTGACTTGAGTTGACAAGTTTCGAAAAGAATTTTCAAATAATTAAATGAAATTATTTAATTGAATGGAGTACTTACTTCTAATTAATTAAACAAAGTTATTTAATTAAATGAGAAGCCATTCCTAATTAATTAAATGAAGTTATTTAATTAAATAAGAAAACTATCTCTAATTAGTTAAAGATTATTTAATTAAATAGAAAAAATAATTATTAGAGCATATCTCATTTTATTAAATTAAATATCTCAACAAAATCTATCTTTAGTTCAAAAAGGGAAATTTCCAATTCACTATTGACCAAAAATGAGCTAAATCGGTTAAGTCCTTTTTCTACTCAAATTGACTCAGTTAACTCCTTATTTTACTCAAATTAAATATGTTAACTCCCTTTAATTTGGAAATCTCCCTTTATGACTGAACTTCACCTTTCATCCTGACCGTTGATTGAAATCGATCTCAGCCGTTGATGAATTCCAGAAAAGCCTATTTAAGAGACCCTCATGTCTTCATTTTCAAAAGTTGAATGAGAATTTGCATTTAATTTTTTCTGGAATTCATACTCATACTTTCTCATATTTACATACGCAAAGATCAAGTTTGAACAAAAGTTGACCAGATTTAACCATAGTTGACTTGAGTTGACTACTTTCGAAAAGAATTTTAAAATAATTAAATGAAATTATTTCATTAAATGGAGTGCTTACTTCTAATTAATTAAACAAAGTTATTTAATTAAATGAGAAGCCATTTCTAATTAGTTAAATGAAGTTATTTAGTTAAATAAGAAAAGTGTCTCTAATTAATTAAAGATTACTTAATTAAATAGAAAAAGTAATTATCAGAGCATATCTCATTTTATTAAATTAAATATCTCAACAAAATCTCTCTTCAGTTCAAAAACAAAAATTTTCAGTTCACTATTGATCAAAAATGAGTTAAATCAGTTAACTCCTTTTTCTACTCAAATTGAATCAGTTAACTTCTTATTTTACTCAAATTAAATCTGTTAACTTCCTTTAATTTGAAAATCTCTCTTTATGACTGAACTTCGCCTTTAATCCTGACCATTGATTGAAATTGATCTCAACCATTGATGAATTCTACGAAAGTCTATTTAAGAGACCCTCATCTCTTCATTTTGAAAGGTTGAATGAGAATTTGCATCAAATTGTTGCTAAAATTCATACTCACAGTTGCTCATATTCACATATGCAAAGATCAAGTTTGACCAAAAGTTGACCAGATTTAACCACGGTTGACTTGAGTTGACTAATTTCAAAATAATTTTGAAATAATTAAATGAAATTATTTAATTAAATAGAGTAATTACTGCTAATTAATTAAAAAAAGTTATTTAATTAAATGAGAAGCCATTCCTAATTAATTAAATGAAGTTATTTAATTAAATAAGAAAGTTGTCTCTAATTAATTAAAGATTATTTAATTAAATAGAAAAAGTAATTATGAGAGCATATCTCATTTTATTAAATTAAATATCTCAAAAAAATCTCTCTTCAGTTCAAAAAGGAAAATTTCCATTTCACTATTGATAAAAAATGAGTTAAATCAGTTAACTCCTTTTTCTACTCAAATTGAATCAGTTAACTCCTTATTTTACTCAAATTAAATCTGTTAACTCCATTTAATTTGAAAATCTCCCTTTATAACAGAACTTCACTTTTAATCCTGACCGTTGATTGAAATTGATCTCAACCGTTGATGAATTCAAGGAAAGTCTATTTAAGAGACCCTCATCTCTTCATTTTGAAAGGTTGAATAAGAATTTGCATCGAATTGTTGCTGGAATTCATACTCAAATTTGCTCATATTCACATACGCAAAGATCAAGTTTGACCAAAAGTTGACCAGATTTAACCACGGTTGACTAGTTTCAAAAAGAATTTTGAAATAATTAAATGAAATTATTTAATTAAATGGAGTACTTACTTCTAATTAATTAAAAAAAATTATTTAATTAAATGAGAAGCCATTCCTAATTAGTTAAATGAAGTTATTTAATTAAATATGAAACGTGTCTCTAATTAATTAAAGATTATTTAATTAAATAGAAAAAGTAATTATGAGAGCATCTCTCATTTTATTAAATTATATATCTCAACAAAATCTCTCTTCTGTTCAAAAAGGGAAATTTTCAGTTCACTATTGGTAAAAAACGAGTTAAATCAATTAACTCCTTTTTCTACTCAAATTGAATCAGTTAACTATTTATTTTACTCAAATTGAATTTGTAAACTCACTTTAATTTGGAAATCTCCCTTTATGACTGAACTTCACCTTTAATCTTGACCGTTGATTGAAATCGATCTCAACCGTTGATGAATTCCAGGAAAGTCTATTTAAGAGACCCTCATCTCTTCATTTTGAAAGATTGAATGAGAATTTCCATCGAATTGTTGCTGAAATTTATACTCACATTTGTTGATATTGATAGCAAAGATCAAGTTTGACCAAAAGTTGACCAGATTTAACCACGGTTGACTTGAGTTGACTACTTTCGAAAAGAATTTTGAAATAAATAAACAAAATTATTTAATTAAATGGAGTACTTACTTCTAATTAATTAAACAAAGTTATTTAATTAAATGAGAAGCCATTCCTACTTAATTAAATGAAGCTATTTAATTAAATAAGAAAAGTGTCTCTAATTAATTAAAGATTTTTTAATTAAATGGAAAAGGTAATTATGAGAGCATATCTCATTTTATTAAATTAAATATCTCAAAAACATCTCTCTTCAGTTGAAAAAGGGAAATTTTTAGTTCACTATTGATCAAAAATGAGTTAAATCAATTAACTCCTTTTTCTACTCAAATTGAATCAGTTAACTCCTTATTTTACTCAAATTAAATATGTTAACTCCCTTTAATTTGGAAATCTCCCTCTATTACTGAACTTTACCTTTAATCCTGACCGTTGATTGAAATCGATCTCAACCATTGATGAATTTCAGGAAAGTCTATTTAAGAGACCCTCATCTCTTCATTTTGAAAGGTTGAATGAGAATTTGCATCGAATTGTTGCTGGAATTCATACTCACATTTGCTCATATTCACATACGCAAAGATCAAATTTGACCAAAAGTTGACCAGATTAAACCACGGTTGACTTGAGTTGCCTAGTTTCAAAAAAAATTTGAAATAATTAAATGAAATTATTTAAATAAATGGAGTACTTACTTCTAATTAATTAAACAAAGTTATTTAATTAAATGAGAAGCCATTCCTAATTAATTAAATGAAGTTATTTAATTAAATAAGAAAAGTGTCTCTAATTAATTAAAGATTATTTAATTAAATAGAAAAATTAATTATGAGAGCATATCTCATTTTATTAAATTAAATATCTCAACAAAATCTCTCTTCAGTTCAAAAAGGGAAATTTCCAGTTCACTATTGATAAAAAATGAGTTAAATCAGTCAACACCTTTTTCTACTCAAACTGAATCAGCTAACTCCTTATTTTACTCAAATTGAATCTGTTAACTCCCTTTAATTTGAAAATCTACCTTTATGACTGAACTTCACCTTTAATCCTAACCGTTGATTGAAATTGATCTCAATCGTTGATGAATTCCAGGAAAGTCTATTTAAGAGACCCTCATCTCTTCATTTTGAAAGTTTGAATGAGAATTTGGATCGAATTGTTGTTGGAATTCATACTCACATTTGCTCATATTCACATACGCAAAGATCAAGTTTGACCAAAAGTTGACCAAATTTAACCACGGTTCACTAGTTTCGAAAAGAATTTTGAAATAATTAAACAAAATTATTTAATTAAATGGAGTACTTACTTCTAATTAATTAAACAAAGTTATTTAATTAAATGAGAAGCCATTACTAATTAATTAAATGAAGTTATTTAATTAAATAAAAAAAGTGTCTCTAATTAATTAAAGATTATTTAATTAAATAGAAAAAGTAATTATGAGAGCATATCTGATTTTATTAAATTAAATATCTCAACAAAATCTCTCTTGAATTCAAAAAGGGAAATTTCCAGTTCACCATTGATCAAAAATAAGTTAAATTAGTTAACTCATTTTTCTACTCAAATTGAATCAGTTAACTCCTTATTTTACTCAAATTAAATTTGCTAACTCCCTTTAATTTGGAAATCTCCATTTATGATTGAACTTCACCTTTAGTCCTGACCGTTGATTGAAATCGATCTCAACCGTTGATGAATTTCAAGAAAGTCTATTTAAGAGACCCTCATCTCTTCATTTTGAAAGGTTGAAATAGAATTTGCATTGAATTGTTGCTGAAATTCATACTCACATTTGCTCATATTCACATATGCAAAGATCAAGTTTGACCAAAAGTTGACCAGATTTAACCACGGTTGACTTGAGTTGACTAATTTCGAAAATTTTTTTTAAATAATTAATTGAAATTATTTAATTAAATGGAGTACTTACTTCTAATTAATTAAACAAAGTTATTTAATTAAATGAGAAGCCATTCCTAATTAATTAAATGAAGTTATTTAATTAAATAAGAAAAGTGTCTCTAATTAATTAAAGATTATATAATTAAATAGAAAATGTGTTGCTTACCCTCGTTCACATATTTTCTAGACATATTATTGCTATTGCTATCAGACTTTGATGCACTAGTATTATGTTGATGGATTAGTGGTATTATTTTGACACTATCAGACATTATGTTATGGTTTCAGTTGTTATATGATGAGATCATTTAGACTTTACATTTCATGTATGTATGATGACCATTATATTGTTCTCAGTCATTTTTGATGATTAGTTAGATGGTTTATTATCTCATGTGTTTTATTATGGATACTTACCCCATACTTGCATGTGTATGGTGTGCGTGTTTTCTTATTGTATGGCGTTTCTAATGTGGTTAAGGAAGGGAGTCGTAGTTACCTGCTTAGTCAGGATCTACATGATGCACCACTTCCTACCATTGCCTGTTTAGCTTAGCACTATATATATTGTATGTACATGCATGGTTTTTCTGCAAGTTGCAGGTACCGGGTATCAACTTTCCTGAATTGCCAAGATGAGCGTACCCTATTATACTATCTCAATGATAAGAGAGGGGAGATAAAATTCTCAAGTCCAAATCCCAAACCCTAAAACCATTTGTCCTAGTGAGTTAGGACAAGTATCAGAGTTGAGTACCCACTGAATGTGTCGGATGACATATTTCGTAATTTTTAAACCTTTAGACTGATTTTGTATGAATTGTCCTATGATGGGTTTTCATATTTTATCTTGGAGGTCTATGGTGAATTTTCTATTAATTAAGTCTCAACAAATAGATTTAATTAATAAATTAATTATATGAGAAAATTAAATATCATGATCTTTGATGTTTTGATTATAATTAATTAAAGGAGAATAAATTGAGAGAAAAGAATTAAATAAAAGAAAATTAGAAATTAAAATAAATAATAATTATAAAATACTAATAAATTAATAAACAAATAATAATAATAAAAGTTATAAAAAAAATTAAAATGGGAGTTATAAATATTTAAATGGAAATTATTTAAAAAGTAATTGGAGTTATAAGCTTGCAAGGGAATTAATGCATTTCTCTATTTCTCATGTGTCAACAACACGGGGGTTAGTGTATCAATTAAGCACATGGTGTCTACAACCCTACGGCTCACCAAAAAGGTTGGAAAAGATCCAAGCTTAGTTGGAGACACCTTCCAACTATTTCTAGAAGCATTCTAGAGGTTTCCTGAGAGCTCTTTATATTCAAGCATCCTTAGAAGCTTAGTCATAGCGTGGATAGTGTGAAGAACAATTGGAGCATTGGAGGCCTCGAGAATTCTGAAGAAGGGAGCTTGCTCTTCTAGTTTTCTGAGGAAGAGTGAATTAGCATCAGAATCCGAGTAGATTCTTGTGATTTTACTTATGCTATTTCCGCATCATGTATTCCCTGTCTTCTTCTTGTCTTCCATATGTCTTCTGAGGAATCTCGTATTTTTATTATGCATTTTCAATTTGGGCAATTAAATTTATTTGAGAAGTTGATATGCATAGATCTGAAAAAAAATGGGGCTGGGGTTCAAATTGTAGCCAAACTCATTGAAAAATTATAGAGAAAATTTTGAGAGAAAATATTTATAAGAAACTTATAAAATTATATATATATATATATATACAATTAATTAATTGGAAAAGCTGTACGAATTATCGCAATGATAATTCATTAAAATGCATTTGCGATTTGTAATTTTTGTTTGAAGAAACGTTATTAAAAAAAATGTTGTATAAATTTTTTTTTGCGCACTTAATGGGGCATGATACACCCACCCGTATCCATAATAGGAAATGCGCCGGCGGTCACGTTCTGCAGCCACAGGCCGAGACCATCCGGCCAGGCTTTAAGGCCACACATATTGCCATGCATTTTACCTTAATTAACATCGAGCATTGGCATTTGAATGAAATACATTTTGTAGCTACGGGTACAGCAAGGAACCCCACCCGCGCAGCGGGTAACCACAGAGTACTGCGATCGGCACTTGACAGTGGTTGGCGCGATTTATAAATTGCCTCCTTTTGTTGTTGTTAATAATATTTATTATAATATATATGTATGGGTGGAAAAAAAAAATGGTTTTCTCACAATTCGATTCTCATAAACACTTTTAAATATTATTAAATATTAATAGTAATATATATATATATTTGTATGTATGTATGTATATATATATATATATATATATATATGAAAGTATATATATATGTTATTGATAATCCATAATTATTATATCTAATAAAAGATTTGAATTAAAAGATCATTCTTTGTATTAATAAATTATTTTGCAAAGAGAAGATGTTATGACTTTAAATGGTAAATGTTCACGATTAAATTTATTATTTAAATTTTGATGGGGGTTGTTTTCAAATAACGTTTATATAATCAAAACGTTATTAGGATAATTGGAAAATTGAGTCTATTGGTTTGGGGAGAAACTTTTACTTGGGTTAGGTAAAACGTGAAATTTGTCCACTTGATATTAATTTGGGAAAACGTAAACTGAGACTTTTAAATTCAAATTTGAAAACTTAGCAAAACCAAAACATGTGTTACATTGTGTATTCCTTATGCTAATGTTTTGGGTTTTGGGTTCACTAGTGTTGACCAGTATAGGATGTCTACCAGAGGCTTGGGGGTTATGTGATTGAGATGTCATGATGATGTTTTATTCTCGATCTTTATAAACCCAACCATGATTATGTGATGGAATGCTCTATGTATTGGTTGTGATTACTGATTGTTAAAGTTGAGATTCTTATGTTTGAGACCCTTGACTTAACCATTATTTTTTGTCATCGATCATTTATCCTTGGTTATATTCTAGTAACCATGATGAGACTAATATGTGGATTTATTCTTAATGATGTCATGTTGTACTTTGATTATCAATGGATACTTTGATTATCAGTGATACTTCAGTTGCCAATAGAGAGCTATTGTGGTCATGATTTTCTATGGATGTTGCTCATGGAGATTTGATGCTTTTATGCATATTTGATGATTTTATCATGGATATTTGATGATTCTTATTGTGGATATTTGATGATTTTATTATGGATTTTCTTTGGTGATTTTGATGATTTATGATACCATGAGCATTAGGGTAGGATATCTGCATGTAGTGTAAGGAAGTGGCTTGCAATGGGGGCCAGGGCCCTAAGAGGCTGTCGGGGTAACTCATTGTAAGTTGGATTAATAAGTGATAACATTCACACTTAATACTAACTGAATGAACTTAAAAAGATAAGAGTTTTGGTTCTTGCCCATTCCTTGAGTGCTTGTATAGGCTAGGATGGGAGTAGTGAGAACGCATGCTTGCGACCTTGCATTCCATAGTATGCCTTGTCAGTATGAAAGGATACTAGTGGCCGCATGAGATCTATATGGACCCGTGGAGTTTAGCTAACTGCTAGGGTAACTTGTACGAGATAAATGTCATGACACTTTCTCGCTTGCATAGTAGGTTCCTACATGTCATTGTATACTTTAACAAAATCATTAAATGGAGTTATTACTTCTAATTAATTAAATGGAGTACTTACTTCTAATTAATTAAACAAAGTTATTTAATTAAATGAGAAGTCATTCCTAATTAATTAAATGAAGTTATTTAATTAAATAAGAAAAGTGTCTCTAATTAATTAAAGATTAATTAATTAAATAGAAATAGTAATTATGAGAGCATATCTCATTTTATTAAATTAAATATCTCAACAAAATCTCTCTTCAGTTCAAAAAGGGAAATTTTTAGTTCACTATTGATAAAAAATGAGTTAAATCAGTTAACTCCTTTTTCTACTCAAATTGAATCAGTTAACTCCTTATTTTACTCAAATTAAATCTATTAACTCTCTTTAATTTGGAAATCTCCCTTTATGACTGAACTTCTCCTTTAATCTTGATCGTTGATTGAAATCGATCTCAACCGTTGATGAATTCCTGTAAAGTCTATTTAAGAGACCTTCATCTCTTCATTTTGAAAGGTTGAATGAGAATTTTCATCGAATTGTATCTGGAATTCATACTCACATTTGCTCATATTCACATACGCAAAGATCAAGTTTGACCAAAAGTTGACCAAATTTAACCACCATTGCCTTGAGTTGAAAAGTTTCAAAAATTATTTTGAAATAATTAAACAAAATTATTTAATTAAATGGAGTACTTCTAATTAATTAAACAAAGTTATTTAATTAAATGAGAAGCCATTCCTAATTAATTCAATGTTATTTAATTAAAAAAGAAAAGTGTCTCTAATTAATTAAAGATTATTTAATTAAATAGAAAAAGTAATTATGAGAGCATATCTCATTTTATTAAATTAAATATCTCAACAAAATCTCTCTTCAGTTCAAAAAGGGAAATTTCCAGTTCACTATTGATAAAAAATGAGTTAAATCAGTTACCTTCTTTTTCTACTCAAAATGAATCAGTTAACTCCTTATTTTACTCAAATTAAATCTGTTAACTCCTTTTAATTTTGAAATCTCTCTTTATGACTGAACTTCACCTTTAATCCTGACTGTTGATTGAAATCGATCTCAACCGTTGATGAATTCCAGGAAAGTCTATTTAAGAGACCCTCATCTCTTCATTTTGAAAGGTTGAATGAGAATTTGCATTGAATTGTTGTTGGAATTCATACTCACATTTTCTCATATTCACATACGCAAAGATCAAGTTTTACTAAGTTTGGTAACATTTTTTTTTTTACATAAAAGTAAATACCACACATAACTTATTCACAATAACGGAAGCAATAGCAATGTCCATCTGAAAGTAAACATAACATACATAACAGATTACATTCTTTAAAGATCCCTTAACGTTGAATTACATACAAGAATCCATCTAGTACAACATCCACATGATATAATAATGATAAGTCCAATGTTTAAACATTACATTTCCAAATGCTCAATCATCCTCTGTACATGTCACAGGGTATGACAAGCTCAAAAAATATACATAAGTAGAATAAGGTAGATCATCCTATTCCAATCCATATACATCAAAGTAGAGATAATCACATGATACATCATCATAGAAGACATATACACCCATCATAAAGTTCAAACATAATAAACTAAGTGCACGGTTCCTCCCAACCGTTAATAGCATCATTAGACCATCGTGGGCCCTAGCCATCCCTCCGTGCAAAACATCTCAAATCACTGAAGAGATCATTGGTCTTAACATAGTAGGAATGTCACTCCTAACATATACAACATCATATGTAGAAAGTAATCTAAGATGCAAATATAGGCATAAGATAACATCATCGAACATATGCTAATCATCAATAAAAGGATACATATCCACCATCACGAAGGACGCATCAGCCACGATGTCTCAATGAGTCTCAAATAATAAGAGTGGAAAATAAACTACCACCCGACCGCATGGTACCTAAGTGGTCCACTCCCACCGTACTAAAGAGATAATCTCAAGTCCCAAACAAGTTGCCAAAATCTCATAGCATAAATCTCTATAGTCCAGGAATCCTAAAAGTGTACTAACTCAAAGGTTCCAAACAAAAACTGACATTTAATTCTCAGAGGCACACAATGACATGTAGGAACCTACTATGCAAGCAGAAAAGTGTCATCACATTTATCACGTACAAGTTACCCTAGCAGTTAGCTAAACTCCACTGGTCCATACTGATCTCATGCAGCCACTAGTATCCTCTCATACTGACAAGGCATACTATGGAACGCAGGGTCACAACCATGCGTCTCACTACTCCCATCCTAGCCTGTACAAGCGCTCAAGGCATGGGCGAGAACAAAACACTTATCTTTTTAGGTTCATTTAGTTAGTATTAGGTGTGAATGTTATCACTTATTAATCCAACTTACAATGAGTTACGCTGGTAGTCTCTTAGGGCCCTAGCCCCCATTGCAAGCTACTTCCCGTCACTACATGCAGATATCCTACCCTAATTCTCATGGAATCATAAATCTCAAAATTAGAAAAGATAATCCATAAAGTCATCAAATATGCATAAAAGCATCAAATATCCATGAGCAAGCATCCATAGAAAATCATGACCACAACAGCTCTCTATTGGCAACTGAAGTATCACTGATAATCAAAAGTATCCAATGGTTCTCAATAACCAAAATATAACTCAATCATACTGATCGAAGACTCCAAAAATGGTTGGGTCAAACATGTCACAACATGACATCATCAAGAATAGATCCACATCTCAGTCCCATCATGGCGACTAAAAAATAACCAAGGATAACTAATCGATGAAAAATAATAATGGTTAAGTCAAGTGTCTCATAAATAAAAAATATCAATTATAACAATCAGTATTCACATCCAATACATAGAGCATTCCATCACATAACCATGGTTGAGTTTATAAAGATCGAGATTAAAACATCATCATGACATCACAATCATATAACCCCCAAGCCTCTGGTAGATGTCCTATACTGGTCAACACTAGTCAACCCAAAACTCAAAACAATAGCATAAAAAATACACAATGTAAACACATGTTTTGGTTTTGCTAAGTTTTCAATTTTAAATTCAAATGCAAAAGTCTCGGTTTACATTTCCCAAACTATATCAAGTAGAGAAATTTCATGTTTTACCTAACCCATGTATTTGTTTGATAGATAAAAAGTTTCTCCATTAGACTCAATTTTCTAATTGATCTAATAATATTTTATTTATATAAACTCTGTTTGAAGATAGACATTTCCTATGAAGAAAACTTCAATTATTTATTCTAATAATTAAACTTAATTAAAACTAAGTTTAATTAAATTAATTATTAATATCTCTTCATAATTGACAAGCTTAATAGCAATATTTTAAATCATTAAAAAGAGTGACCCATTAATTGAGAACTTTATCATTAATTATATATACATATATACTTACACACACACACACACACACACACACACACACACACATATTTAATAACATTTAGTAATTAATAACATTTCAACATTTAAAACAAAATTGAAACTTAAATCGCATATGAAATAACGTTGTGGTTTAAACCTTATATAATTTGAAATCCACATATGACTCAACGCGATTTAAAATCGCACGGCTATTTAAAGTACCGCATCGTAGGTACACTGCGGTCGTAGGTACCCTACGATCTCGCAGGCCTGCGGTGGGTGGGGTATATGATACCCGCCCAACATTTATATATATATATATATATATATATATATATATATTCAAATGTTTTCAATGTAACATTTTTTTATAACGTTATTTCGAAATGAAATTAAAATCGCAAATGCATTTTAATGAGTATTACTGTGATAACTCGCTCGGCTTTCCAATTAATTAAATATATATATATATATGCATATGTATGTATATATATATATATATGTATGTGAGTGTGTGCGTGTGTGTGTATATATATATATATATATACACAAATATATGCAGGGTTTTATACAGTATAAATTTATATACGAAAATACAGATCTAAACTATATATATATTTTCACAAAGAATATATTATATATATATATATATATATATATATATATATATATATATATATATATATATATATAAGTTTCCTACAATTATTTACTCTCTAAATTTTCTCTATAATTTTTTTTTTCAATGAATTTGGCCACAATTCAACCCTAGCCTTGTATTTTTTTAGATCTATGCATATAATATTCTCAAATAAATTAACTACCCATAGAGAATGCATACAATAACAATAGAAAATTCCTCAGAAGACATATGGAAGACACGAAGAAGACAGGGAAATGAAAGATGCCAAAATAACATAAATAAAATCACAAGAATCTACTCGGATTCTAATGCTAAATCTCTCTTCCTTAGAAAATCCGCAGAGCAAGCTCCTTATTTAGAACTCTCGAATCCTCCAATGCTTCAATTGCACTCCAAACGCTATGTCTAAGCTTCTATGAATGCCTGAATATAAAGAGCTCTCAAGAAACCTCTAGAATGCTTCTAGAAACAGCTGGAAGGTGTCACCAACTAAGCATGGGTCTTTTCCTACCTTTTTGATGAGTAATACGGTTGTAGACACCATGTGCTTAATTAATGCACTAACCCCCCATGTTGTTGACACATGAGAAATAGAAAAGTGTGTTAATTCTCATGCAAGCTTATAACTCCAATTTACTTTTTAAATAATTTCTATTTAAATTTTATAACTTTCATTTTAATTTTTATAACTTTTATTATTATTATTTTATTTATTACTTTATTATTATTTTATAATTATTAATAATTTTAATTTACTAATTTTTTTTTATTTAATTCTTTTTCCTCAATTAATTCTCATTTAATTAATTATAATCAAAATATCAAAGATCATGATATTTAATTTTCCCAAATAATTAATTTATTAATTGAATCTATTTATTAAGACTTAATTAATAGAAAATTCACCATAGACCTCCAAGATAAAATATGAAAACCCATCATAGAACAAATCATACAAAATCAGTCTAGAGGGTTAAAAATCATGAAATATGTCATCTGACACATTCGGTGGGTACTCAACTCTGATACTTGTCCTAACTCACTAGGACACATGGATTTAGGGTTTGGGATTTGGACTTGAGAATTTATCTCCCTTCTCTTATCATTGAGATAGAATAATAGGGTATGCTCATCCTAACAATTCAAGGAAGTCGATACCCGATACCTACAACTTGCAGAAAAACCATGCATGTAAATACAATATATAATGCTAAGCTAAAGAGACAATGGTAGGAAGTGGTGCATCGTGTAGATCCTGACTAAGCAGGTGACTACGACTCCCTTCCTTAACCACATTAGAAATGCCATACAATAAGAAAACACACACACCATACACATGCAAGTATGGGGTAAGTAACCATAATAAAACACATGAGATAATAAACCATCTAACTAATCATCATTAATAACTGAAAACAATATAATGATCATCATACATACATGAAATGTAAAGTCTAAATGATCTCATCATATATCAACTGAATCCATATCATAATATCTGATAGTGTCAAAACAATACCACTAAACCATCAACATAAAACTAGTTCATCAAAGTCTGATAATAATAGCAACAATAAGTCTACAAAAGATGTGAATGAGGGTAGGCACTACATCCACCCCCCCTTGGATTAGGCTTACTCTTGGAAGCCTACAAACAAGTAGGGATATAACTCCCTCAATCTAGTTGCATCCTCCCATGTAGCTGAAGAATCATCAGTAGGGTCCCATTGGACCCTTACCTACTCAATGGTTTGACCCCTGAGGGTCAACCCCCGCTACTCCAGAATATGAACCGGCTCCAAAGCCAGCTGCCTATCCTCTACCTGCAATGCATTCCAATCAAGAACATGTACAATATAAGGAATATACTGCCTAAGCACTGAAACATGGAAAACATCATGAATGTGAGCTAGGCTGGGCGGTAGAGCAAGACGGTAAGCAACTGGGCCAATCCTCTCCAAAATCTTGAATGGTCCCACAAAACAAGGTGCTAGCTTAGAACCCTTTCCATATGGGATTGGACTCTTTCACGGTCACACTCTAAAGAAAACCTTATCACCCACAACAAACTACTTATCTGTCCTATAAGCATCGGCATACTTCTTCTGCCTATCTTGTGCCATAGTCAAATTCTCATGGATATGCACTACCTATTGCTCCATATCACGAAGCATCTCAGGACCCAACAGAATGCGATCCTCGAGGTTGTCCTGACCCAATGGTATACAACAAGGATGTCCATATAATGCCTGAAAAGGTGTCATGCCAATAGAACTATGATACCCATTGTTGAAAGAAAACTCCACTAGGTAGAGATAGTCCTCCCAATGTGTCTGCCTATCCATCACATACATCTATAACATATCCTCCAAAACCTGGTTCACCCTCTCTGTCTGACCATCAGTCTCTGGATGATATGCCGAACTAAAGTTTAGCTGCACTTCAAGCTCATGTTGTAACGATGTCTAGAATGTGGATGTGAATAGAGGATCCCTGTCAGAAATAATCTTTCTAGGAATACCATGTAATCTCACAATGTCACGCATGAAGACATTTGCTACAGAAGCTACTGTGTAGGAAGACCTGATCGGTGAAAAATGTGCCACCTTAGTCAACCGATCAATGGTAACCATATAGCATCATGACGTCGAACTGTCATAGGTAATCCTACTATAAAATTCATGGAGATGATATCCCACTTCCAAGAAGGAATGATAATTGGCTGCAATAGTCTAGCTGGGTGTTGATGTTCTGCCTTGACTCTCTGACACTCAACACACCTAGCCACAAGGTCAGCAATATCTCGCTTCATCCCAGACCATAAGAGCAAATGTCTCAAATCAGCATGCATCTTCTTGACACCTAGATGTGTTGAGTAAGGTGTACGGTGGGCTTCTGCCAGAATCAAGGTGTGAAGCTCATCCAATAATGGCACATAAATCCTCCCCAAATGTCTCAAAAGACCATCTGATTCTCAAATGTAACCTGCAAACTTACCGTCCAAGGGTCTTCCTAAATCTATCTCTCTGCACACTTCCTGATACCAGGAATCTGTAGGAAGTTCTTGAAGAATCTGACTCCTCAAATCCACACTAAGAGTCATCGATGTTATCACATGTCTCCTACGACTCAAAGCATCCACCACCACATTCTCCTTACCCTGAATGTACTTAACCTCAAAATCATACTCGCACAAAAATTCCATCCATCATCTCTGGCGAGCATTCAAATTAGGCTGAGTAAAAATATACTAAAGACTACGATGATCGCTATGTAGCTCAAACCTGTGCCCCAACAAGAAATGTCTCCATCTTGTCAAAGCATGAACTACTGCTGCTAACTCAAGATCATGCATAGGATAATTTAACTCATGATCCTTAAGCTTGCATGATTCATATGCAATCACCCATCCATTCTGCATCAACACTACCCCAATTCCTTCAAGAGAAGCATCTGTACATACGATGAAATCACCTTCTCGATTAGGTACAGCTAAAATTGGTGCACTAGTCAAAAGCTCCTTGAGCCTCTGAAAAGCTTCCTCACATTTCTCTGTCCACACAAACTTCTTTCCTTTCCTCTGAAGAAAAGTGATAGGATGTGCTTATCCTAGAGAAGTTCTGGACAAATCTGTGATAATAACCGACTAGGCCCATGAAACTGCAAATCTCTGACACATTAGTCGGTATAGGCCACTCTATTATTGCCTGAATCTTTGCAGGATCCACTAAAATACCATCACCTAAGATGACATGCCCTAACTACTGAATCTCCAATTTGAAGAATTCACACTTAGCTGCATTGGCATAAAGCTGATTGTCTCTCAAACACTGTAAAACCAACCACAGGTGTTCCTCATGCTCCTTCTGAGTCTTAGAATATATCAATATGTCATCAAGAAACACGAGAAAAAACCTATCAAGATATGATCGAAAAACACCATTCATCAAACTCATGAACATTGATGGAGCGTTAGTCAACCCAAAAGGTACCACTGTGAACTCGTAATGCCCATAGCGAGTTTGAAAAGCGGTCTTGTGAATGTCTGCTTCCTTAATACGAAGATGGTGGTATCCTAACTTAAGGTCAATCTTGGAGAATATTGTAGCTCCCTTGATCTGATCAAATAAGTCATCAATCCTAGGCAAAGGATACCTGTTCTTAATAGTCACCTTGTTCAACTATCTATAGTCGATACAAAAGCACAAAGAACCATCTTTCTTCTTCACAAAGAGCACTGGAGCTCCCCATGGTGATACGCTAGGTCGAATGCTCCCTTTGGCCAGAAGTTCCTCTAGCTGAAGACATAGCTCACCCAATTCCTCAGTAGTGATATGATAAGGAGCTTTAGAGATAGGCTCCGCTCTAGGAATCAGATCAATACTAAAAGAAATGTCCCTCTTTGGAGGCATGCCTGGAATCTCACTTGGAAAGACATCTGCGTACTCCTGCAAAATCGGGTGATTTGAAGTCTTCCTCATAGGATCTTCCTCATCAAGATCATTTGCCATAACAACAAATATCTGACATCCCTTACGAAAACTATGCTTCATTTGCATAGCAAAAATCATCCGCAGAGATATAGGCCTCGGTATCCCAACTATCTTCACATCATTCCCTTCGTCATCTTGGCACAAAATAATCTTCTTCCTGCAATCTATACTGGCTCTATGAGATCCAAGCCAGTCCATTTCTAAAACCACATCATAGGAACCAAGGGGTATGACTCGAAGATCCCTGTCATATTAAAGCTTCCTAAGCTAAGCCCACACTTATGAGCTATAGAGTCTGTGGAGACCTTTATGCCTGAGGCTAGTTCCACTTGCCAATCATGATCTTGCTTCACCACATCTAGCTTACACTTAGAAACTATAGATGGTGAAATAAATAAATATGTAGCTCCTAAATCAAACAATACTGAAAGAGATATACCTTGAATAGCACCTATAGTCTCAACCACTGTTCCTTGATGATCTGCCTGACACTGATCAACTGCTGCAAAAACTTTATGAGCTCTACTTGCATCACCAACTGTAGGCTCTAAAACTATAGACCTAGGTCCTGAAAACTGAGGTGCCCGCTATGCACATTGAGCTGCATAATGTCCAATCTGTCCACATGAAAAACATTCTGTATTCCTGCCAGATCCTCTTCCCATAGGTGGTACATTAGATTGCTGGTGACTGTTCCTGCTAACAAAAAATTGGCTACTCTGAGTTGGCTGATTGGGTTGATTCTATTTATTGCATTGAGCATTGTGATTTTTCTTAAAGTTAGAACCTTTTCCACCACCTTGAGCCTAAGAATTCGATCCTTTTTGATGTTGCATCTGCTGAGACTACTGCTAATACTATTTTCCCTTACAAAAGAAAGGCTTCTTATTACCACCTGAATTGAAGTTGCCTTTAGATCCTGCTGGTGCTGGTGCTCCTACAAAACCACCTTGACCAAGGTTGACACTTTGCTCAACAAGAATTGCTTGATGTACCGCATCCTTGAGATTTTTTGGTTCAAATACCTTGAGACCCCCAATTATATGGTTATTCAAACCCCTAATAAAGTCTTGTGTCAACTAAGCTAAATTTTCACTGAACCCTGAAAAAGATATTCAAGTAACAGTTCAGGTTCTATTTTAGTTCACCTAGTTTCAAGTTGAAGAGATACACTTAATAGTTCACAATTCTAGTTGTTCCAAAATACCCAGAGCTCCCAATATAGAAACTCAAGCTCTGATACCAAATGTAACGCCTGGCCAAGGCATCCAAAGAATTAACCTAGAGTTTTACTAAGTTTGGTAACATTTTTTTTTTTTAAATGAAAGTAAATACCATACATAACTTATTCACAATAACGGAAGCAATAGCAATGTCCATCTAAAAGTAAACATAACATACATAATAGATTGCATTCTTTAAAGATCGCTTAACGTTGAATTACATACAAGAATCCATCTAGTACAACATCCACATGATATAATAATGATAAGTCCAATGTTTAAACATTACATTTCCAAATGCTCAATCATCCTCTGTACATGTCATAGGGTATGACAAGCTCAAAGAATATACATAAGTAGAATAAGGTACATCATCCTATTCCAATCCATGATACATCAAAGTAGAGATAATCACATGATACATCATCATAGAAGACATATACACCCATCATAAAGTTCAAACATAATAAACTAAGTGCACGGTTCCTCCCAACCGTTAATAGCATCATTAGACCATTGTGGGCCCTAGCCATCCCTCCGTGCGTAACATCCCAAATCACTGAAGAGATCATCGATATTAACATAGTAGGAATGTCACTCCTAACATATACAACATCATATGTAAAAAGTAATCTAACATGCAAATATAAGCATAAGATAACATCATCTAACATATGCTAATCATATATGAAAGGATACATATCCACCATCACGAAGGATGCATCAGCCACGATGTCTCAATGAGTCTCAAATGATAAGAGTGGAAAATACACTACCACTCGACCGCGTGGTACCTAAGTGGTCCACTCCCACTGCGCTAAGGAGATAATCTCAAGTCCCAAACAAGTTGTCAAAATCTCATAGCATAAATCTCTATAGTCCAGGAATCCTAAAAGTATACTAACTCAAAGGTTCCAAACACAAACTAACATCTAATTCTGAGAGGCACACAATGACATGTAGGAACCTACTATGCAAGTGGGAAAGTGTCATCACAAATCTCATGCGGCCACTAGTATCCTCTCATACTGAGAAGGCAAACTATGGAATGCAATTTCGCAACCATGCGTCGCACTACTCTCATCCTAGCTTGTACAAGCACTCAAGGCATGGGCAAGAAAAAAACACTTATCTTTTTAGGTTAATTCAGTTAGTATTAGGTGTGAATGTTATCACTTATTAATCCAACTTACAATGAGTTACCTTGGTAGCCTCTTAGGGCCCCGACCCCCATTGCAAGCCACTTCCCGTCACTACATTCAGATATCCTACCCTAATGCTCATGGAATCGTAAATCTCAAAATTACAAAAGATAATCCATAAAATCATCAAATATGCATAAAAGCATCAAATCTCCATGAGCAAGCATCCATAAAAAATCATGACCACAATAGCTCTCTATTGGCAACTGAAGTATCACTGATAATCAAAAGTATCCAATGGTTCTCAGTAACCAAAATATAACTCAATCATACTGATCGAAGACTCCAAAAATGGTTGAGTCAAACGTGTCACAACATGACATCATCAAGAATAAATGCACATCTCAGTCCCATCATGGCGACTAGAAAATAACCAAGGATAACTGATCGATGACCAAAAATAATGGTTAAGTCAAGTGTCTCATAAATAAAAAATCTCAATTATAACAATCAGTATTCACATCCAATACATAGAGAATTCCATCACATAACCATGGTTGGTTTCATAAAGATCGAGATTAAAACATCATCATGACATCACAATCACATAATCTCCAAGCCTCTAGTAGACGTCCTATACTGGTCAACACTAGTCAACCCAAAACCCAAAACAATAGCATAAAGAATACACAATGCAAATACATGTTTTGGTTTTGCTAAGTTTTCAATTTTGAATTCAAATGCAAAAGTCTCAGTTTACGTTTCCCAAACTATATCAAGTGGAGAAATTTCACGTTTTACCTAACCCATGTATTTGTTTGATAGATAAAAAGTTTCTCCATTAGACTCAATTTTCTAATTGATCTAGGAATATTTTATTTATATAAACTCTGTTTGAAGATAGACATTTCCTATGAACAAAACTTCGATTATTTATTCTAATAATTAATCTTAACTAAAACTAAGTTTAATTAAATTAATTATTAATATCTCTTCATAATTGACAAGCTTAATAGCAATATTTTAAATCATTAAAAAGAGTGACCCATTAATTGAAAACTTTATCATTAATTATATATACATATATACTTATATACATATATATATATATATATATATAAATATTTATATATCTATATATATACATACATAAATATATATATTTAATAGCATTTAATAATTAATAACATTTCAGCATTTAAAACAAAATCTAAACTCAAATCGCATATGAAATAACGTTGTGGATTAAACCTTATATAATCTGAAACCCACATATGACTCAACGCGATTTAAAATCGCACAGCTATTTAAAGTACCGCACCACAGGTACACTGCGGTCGCAGGTACCCTGCGATCTCGCAGGCCTACGGTGGGTGGGGTATATGATACCTGCCCAACATTTACATATATATATTTAAAACGTTTTCAATGTAACAATTTTTTATAGCATTTTTTCGAAACGAAATTGAAATCGCAAATGCGTTTTAATGAGTATTACTGCAATAACTCACTCAGTTTCCAATTAATTATATATATATATATATATATATATATACGCATATGTATGTATATATATATATGTATGTGTGTGTGTATATATATATACAAATATATGTAGGGTTTTATACAGTATAAATTTATATACGAAAATACAGATCTAAACTATATATATATATTTTTTCACAAAGAATATATATATATAAGTTTCCTACAATTATTTACTCTATAATTTTATTTTTTAATGACTTTGGCTACAATTCAACCCTAGCCCTGTATTTTTTCAGATCTATGCATATAATATTCTCAAATAAATTAACTACGCATAGAGAATGCATACAATAACAATAGGAAATTCCTCAGAAGACATATGGAAGACACGAAGAAGACAGGGAAATGAAAGATAAGGAAATAGCATAAATAAAATCACAAGAATCTACCTGGATTCTAATACTAAATGGCTCTTCCTCAGAAAACCCGCAGAGCAAGCTCCCTTCTTCACAACTCTCGAATCCTCCAATGCTCCAATTGCACTCCAAACGCTATGTCTAAGCTTCTAGGAATGCCTGAATATAAAGAGCTCTCAGGAAACCTCTAGAATGCTTCTAGAAACAACTGGAAGGTGTCACCAACTAAGCATGGGTCTTTTCTAACCTTTTTGATGAGTCATAGGGTTGTAGGCACCATGTGCTTAATTAATGCACTAACCCCTGTGTTTTTGACACATGAGAAATAGAAAAGTGTGTTAGTTCCCATGCAAGCTTATAACTCGAATTTACTTTTTAAATAATTTCTATTTAAATTTTATAACTTTCATTTTAATTTTTATAACTTTTATTATTATTATTTTATTTATTACTTTATTATTATTTTATAATTATTATTAATTTTAATTTACTAATTTTCTTTTATTTAATTCTTTTTCCTCAATTAATTCTCATTTAATTAATTATAATCAAAATATCAACGATCATGATATTTAATTTTCTCAAATAATTAATTTATTAATTGGATCTATTTATTAAGACTTAATTAATAGAAAATTCACCATAGACTTCCAAGATAAAATATGAAAACCCATCATAGAACAAATCATACAAAATTAGTCTAAAGGGTTAAAAATCACAAAATATGTCATTTGACATATTCGGTGGGTACTCAACTCTGATACTTGTCCTAACTCACTAGGACACATGGTTTATAGGGTTTGGGATTTGGACTTGAGAATTTATCTCCCTTCTCTTATCATTGAGATAGTATAATAGGGTACACTCATCCTGGCAATTCAGAGAAGTTGATACCGGGTACTTGCAACCTGCAGAAAAACCATGCATGTACATACAATATATAATGCTAAGCTAAACAAACAATGGCAGGACGTGGTGCATCATGTAGATCCCAACTAAGCATGTGACTACGACTCCCTTCCTTAAGCACATTAGAAATGCCATACAATAAGAAAACACACATACCATACACATGCAAGTATGGGGTAAGTAACCATAATAAAACACATGAGATAATAAACCATCTAACTAATCATCATTAATAACTGAAAACAATATAATGATCATCATACATACATGAAATGTAAATTCTAAATGATCTCATCATATATCAACTGAATCCGTATCATAATATCTGATAGTGTCAAAATAATACCACTAAACTATCAACATAAAACTAGTCCATCAAAGTCTGATAATAATAGCAACAATAAGTCTACAAAAGATGTGAATGAGGGTAGGCACTACATCCACCCCCCCTTGGATTAGGCTTATTCTTGGAAGCTTACAAACAAGTAGGGATATAACTCCCTCAATCTAACTGCATCCTCCCATGTAGCTGAAGAATCATCAGTAGGGTCCCATTGGACCCTTACTTGCTCGATGGTTTGACCACTAAGGGTCAACCCCCGCTACTCCAGAATACGAACTGGCTCTAAAGCCAGCTACCCATCCTCTACCTACAATGCATTCCAATCAAGAACATGCATAATATCAGGAATATACTGCCTAAGCACTGAAACATGGAAAACATCATGAATGCGAGCTAGGTTGGGCATTAGAGCAAGACGATAAGAAACCGGGCCAATCCTCTCCAAAATCTTGAATGGTCTCACAAAACAAGGTGTTAGCTTAGAACCCTTTCCATATTGGATCGAACTATTTTTCGGTCGCACTCTCAAGAAAACCTTATCACCCACAAAAAACTGCTTATCTGTCCTATAAGCATCGGCATACTTCTTCTACCTATCCTGTGTCGTAGTCAAATGCTCACGGATACACACTACCTATTGCTCCATATCACGAAGCATCTCAGGACCCAACAGAATGCGATCCTTGAGGTTGTCCCAACT
Source organism: Cupressus sempervirens (assembly GCA_028749045.1). Taxonomy (NCBI): domain Eukaryota; kingdom Viridiplantae; phylum Streptophyta; class Pinopsida; order Cupressales; family Cupressaceae; genus Cupressus; species Cupressus sempervirens. The sequence continues at coordinate 463,898,022 of CM053791.1, read as the reverse complement.
CAATGGTGTACAACAAGGACGTCCATATAATGCATGAAACGGTGCCATGCCAATAGAACTATGATCCCATTGTTGTAAGAAAACTCCACTAGGTAGAGATAGTCCTCCCAATGTGTCTGCCTATCCATCACATACATCTGTAACATATCCTCCAAAACCTGGTTCACCCTCTCTATCTAACCATCAGTCTCTGTAGATATGCCAAACTAAAGTTTAGCTACACTCCAAGCTCATGTTGCAACGATGTCCAGAATGCAGATTTGAATACAAGATCCCTGTCAGAAATGATCTTTCTAGGAATACCATGTAATCTCACAATGTCATGCATGAAGACATTCGCTACAAAAGCTACTGTGTAGGAAGACCTGATCGGTGAAAAATGCACCACCTTAGTCAACTGATCAATGGTAACCATGATAGCATCATGACATCGAACTATCATAGGTAATCCTACTATAAAATCCATGGAGATGATATCCCACTTCCAAGAAGGAATGAGATTTGGCTGCAATAGTCTAGCTGGGTTTTGATGTTTTTCCTTGACTCTCTGACACTCAAGACACCTAGCCACAAAGTCAGCAATATCTCGCTTCATCCCAGACCAAAAGAACAAACATCTCAAATCAGCATGCATCTTCTTAACACCTGGATGTGCTGAGTAAGGTGTACGGTGGGCTTCTGCCAGAATCAAGGTGCGAAGCTCATCCAGTAATGGCACATAAATCCTCCCCAAATGTCTCAAAAGACCATCTGATTCTCAAATGTAACCTGCAAACTTACCTTCCAAGGGTATTCCTGAATCTATCTCTCTGCACACTTCCTAATACCAGGAATCTATATGAAGTGCTTGAAGAATTTGACTCCTCAAATCCACACTAAGAGTCATCGATGTTATCACATGTCTCCTGCGACTCAAAGCATCCACCACCACATTCTCCTTATCCTGAATGTACTTAACCTCAAAATCATACTCACACAGAAATTCCATCCATCGTCTCTGGCAAGCATTCAAATTAGGCTGAGTAAAAATATACTGAAGACTACGATGATCGCTATGTAGCTCAAACCTGTGCCCCAACAAGAAATGTCTCCATCTTGTCAAAGCATGAACTACTGCTACTAACTCAAGATCATGCGTAGGATAATTTAACTCATGATCCTTAAGCTTGCATGATTTATATGCAATCACCCATCCATTCTACATCAATACTGCCCCAATTCCTTCAAGAGAAGCATCTGTACATACCATGAAATCACCTTCTGGATCAGGTACAGCTAAAATTGGTGCACTAGTCAAAAGCTCCTTGAGCCTCTAAAAAGCTTCCTCACATTTCTCTATCCACACAAACTTATTTTCTTTCCTCTGAAGAGAAGTGATAGGATGTGCTTATCCTAGAGAAGTTCTGGACAAATCTGCGATAATAACCAGCTAGGCCCATGAAATTGTGAATCTTTGACACATTAGTCGGTATAGGCCACTCTATTATCGCCTGAATCTTTGCAGGATCCACTAAAATACCATCACCTGAGGTGACATGCCCTAAATACTGAATCTCCGATTTGAAGAATTCACACTTAGCAGCATTGGCATAAAGCTGATTGTCTCTCAAACACTATAAAACCAACCGCAAGTGTTCCTCATGCTCCTTCTGAGTCTTAGAATATATCAATATGTCATCAAGAAACACGAGAACAAACTTGTCAAGATATGATCGAAAAACACCATTCATCAAACTCATGAACACTGATGGAGCATTAGTCAACCCAAAAGGTACCACTGTGAACTCATAATGCCCATAGCGAGTTCGAAAAGTGGTCTTGTGAATGTCTGCTTCCTTAATACGAAGCTAGTGGTATCCTAACTTAAGGTCAATCTTGGAGAATACTACAGCTCCCTTGATCTGATCAAATAAGTCATCAATCCTAGGCAAAGGATAACTGTTCTTAATAGTCACCTTGTTCAACTATCTATACTCGATACAAAGGCGCAAAGAACTGTCTTTCTTCTTCACAAAGAGCACTGGAGCTCCCCATGGTGCTACGCTAGGTCGAATGCTCCCATTGGCCAGAAGTTCCTCTAGCTGAAGACGTAGCTCACCCAATTCTTGAGTAGTCATACGATAAGGAGCTTTAGAGATAGGCTCTGCTCTAGGAATCAGATCAATACTAAAATCAATGTCCCTCTTTGGAGGCATGCCTGGAATCTCACTTGGAAAGACATCTGCATACTCTTGCAAAATTGGGTGATCTAAAGTCTTCCTCATAGGATCTTCCTCATCAAGGTCATTTACCATAATAGAAAATATCTGACATCCCTTACGGAAACTCCGCTTCATTTGCATAGCAAAAATCATCCGCAGGGCTATAGGCCTCAGTATCCCAACTATCTTCACATGATTCCCTTGGTCATCTTGGCACAAAATAATCTTCTTCCTGCAATCTATACTGGCTCTATGAGATCCAAGCCAGTCCATGCCTAAAACCACATCATAGGAACCAAGGGGTATGACTCAAAGATCCACTGTCATATTAAAGCTTCCTAAGCTAAGTCCACACTTATGAACTACAAAGTCTGTGGAGACCTTTATGCTTGAGGCTAGTTCCACTTGCCAACCATGATCTTGTTTCACTACATCCAACTTACACTTAGAAACTATAGATGGTGAACTAAATGAATCTGTAGCTCCAGAATCAAACAATACTAATAGAGATATACCTTGAATAGCACCAACGGTCTCAACCACTGTTCCTTGATGATCTGCCTGATGCTGATCAACTGCTGCAAAAACTCTATGAGCTCTACTTGCATCACCAACTGTAGGCTCTGAAACTGTAGGCCTATGTCTTGAAAACTGAGATGCCCGCTATGGACATTGAGCTACATAATGTCCAATCTGTCCACATGAAAAACATTTTGTATTCCTGCCAGATCCTCTTCCCATAGGTGGTACATTAGATTGCTAGCGACTGTTCCTGCTAACAAAAGATTGGCTACTCTGAGCTGGCTGATTGGGTTGATTCTATTTATTGCATTGAGCATTGTGGTTGTTCTTAAAGTTAGAACCTTTGCCACCACCTTGAGCCTAAGAATTCGATCCTTTCTGCTCCTGCGTATGCTGAGACTGCTACTGATACTGTTTTCCCTTAGAAAAGAAAGGCTTCTTGTTACCACCTGAATTGAAGTTGCCTTTTGATCCTGATGTTGCTGGTGCTCCTACAAAACCACCTTGACCAAGGTTGACACTTTTCTCAACAAGGATTGCTCGATGTACTGCATCCTTGAGAGTTTTTGGCTCAAATACCTTGACACCCCCAATTATACGGTTATTCAAACCCCTAATAAAGTGTTGTGTCAACTGAGCTAAATTTTCACTGAACCTTGATAAAGACATGAGCTCATAAAACTTATGCTCATACTCGGTCACTGACATAGTGTACTGCTTGAGATTATAAAACTCTTCTGCCCTTTGCTGCTTCCATTCCTCTGGTAGGAATCATTCATGGAAACTCTCTAAGAATAGTTCCCACGTGACATTTCTCATATCGATTCCCAGCTTCTTCTCCTCAATTGTCCACCAAGTGGCCCCAAAATTCTCCAAATTAGTGATCGCAAATCTCTCCTTAACATTGCTATCAAACTCCTGCATAGAAAAAATCCTATCAAGGGAAATAAGCCACTACTCGGTCACATAACCATAACCTTGCCCATCAAAAGGCTTGACCTTGGATCTTGAAAGATCTTTCATCTGAATGGACACAATGGACCTCTGACGATCCTTTTGAGGACTCCTAGACCTGGGTCTATGCTCTTGTTCTGTCTGATGCACTTTAGGCTATTCTTGAACAGGAGGTAAACATTCTATGCATCATCTATCTCAGACTAACCTTATCAGACTCAGCTTGGTCCTCTCTACGACTCTCTTCCTGTTGCCTACTAGAGTGCTCTTCCCTACTTTCTACACAAGCTGATCCCTCATGGGCAGACTCATGGGCACTGACAGCTCTGCCATGACCACGGCCTCTTCTACGGCCTCTACCATAGCCTCTAATAGAAGACCTAGTCCCAGATACCGTCCTAAAATAGTACAAAGTAATATTAAAATCAAAAGACACATGTTTGCAATAGACTAAGTTCAATTCAATGTTAAGGTTTACGTAAAATTTTCAGTTTTGAAAACTAAGTGTTGAAGTATGAAAAAATATTCAAGTAACAGTTCAGGTTCTGTTTCAGTTCACCTAGTTTCAAGTTGAAGAGATGCACTTAATAGTTCACAGTTTTAGTTGTTCCAAAATACCCAGAGCTCCCAATGTAGAAACTCGGGCTCTGATACCAAATGTAACACCCCACAAAGGGATCCAAAGAATTAACCTAGAGTTTTACTAAATTTGGTAACATTTTTTTTTTTTACATGAAAGTAAATACCATACATAACTTATTCACAATAACGGAAGCAATAGCAATGTCCATCTGAAAGTAAACATAACATACATAACAGATTACATTCTTTTAAGATCCCTTAACGTTGAATTACATACAAGAATGCATCTAGTACAACATCCACATGATATAATAATGATAAGTCAGTTGTTTAAACATTACATTTTCAAATGCTCAATCATCCTCTGTACATCTCACAAGGTATGACAAGCTCAAAGAATATACATAAGTAGAATAAGGTATGACAAGCTCAAAGAATATACATAAGTAGAATAAGGTACATCATCCTATTCCAATCCATGATACATGAAAGTCGAGATAATCACATGATACATCATCATAGAAGACAGATACACCCAGCATAAAGTTCAAACATAATAAACTAAGTGCATGGTTCCTCCCAACCATTAATAGAATCATTAGACCATCATGGACCCTAGCCATCCCTCCCTGCGTAACATCCCAAATCACCGAAGAGATCATCAGTATTAACATAGTAGGAATGTCACTCCTAACATAGATAACATCATATGTAGAAATTAATCTAACATGCAAATATAAGCATAAGATAACATCATCTAACATATGCTAATCATCAATGAAAGGATACATATCTACCATCACAAAGGACGCATCAGCCACAATGTCTCAATGAGTCTCAAATGATAAGAGTGGAAAATACACTACCACCCGACTGCGTGGTACCTAAGTGGTCCACTCCCACCATGCTAAGAAGATAATCTTAAGTCCCAAACAAGTTGTCAGAATCTCATAGGTTAAATCTCTATAGTCCAGGAATCCTAAAAGTATACTAACTCAAAGGTTCCAAACACAAACTGACATCTAATTTCGAGAGGCACACAATGACATGTAGGAACCTACTATGCAAGCAGGAAAGTGTCATCACATTTATCACGTGCAAGTTACCCTAGCAGTTAGCTAAACTCCATGGGTCCATACTGATCTCATGTGGCCACTAGTATCCTCTCATACTGACAAGGCATACTATGGAATGCAAGGTCGCAACCATGCGTCTCAGTACTCCCATCCTAGCCTGTACAAGTGCTCAAGGCATGGGCGAGAACAAAACACTTATCTTTTTAGGTTCATTCAGTTAGTATTAGGTGTGAATGTTATCACTTATTAATCCAACTTACAATGAGTTACCCTGGCAGCCTCTTAGGGCCCTGGCCCCCATTGAAAGCCACCTCTCGTCACTACATGCAGATATCCTACACTAATGCTCATGGAATCATAAATATCAAAATTACAAAAGATAATCCATAAAATCATCAAATATGCATAAAAGCATCAAATCTCCATGAACAAGCACCCATAGAAAATCATGACCACAACAACTCTCTATTGGCAACTGAAGTATCACTGATAATCAAAAGTATCCAATGGTTCTCAATAACCAAAATATAACTAAATCATACTGATTGAAGACTCCAAAAATGGTTGAGTCAAACATGTCACAAAATGACATCATCAAGAATAAATCCACATCTCAGTCCCATCATGGCGACTAGAAAATAACCAAGGATAACTGATTGATAACCACAAATAATGGTTAAGTCAAGTGTCTCATAAATAAATCTCAATTATAACAATCAGTATTCACATCCAATACATAGAGCATTCCATCACATAACCATGGTTGGGTTCATAATGATCAAGATTAAAACATCATCATGACATCACAATCACATAACCCTCAAGCCTCTAGTAGATGTCCTATACTGGTCAACACTAGTCAACCCAAAACCCAAAACAATATTATAAAGAATACACAATGTAAACAAATGTTTTGGTTTTGCTAAGTTTTCAATTTTGAATTCAAATGCAAAAGTCTCGGTTTACGTTTCCCAAACTATATCAAGTGGAGAAATTTCACGTTTTACCTAACCCATGTATTTGTTTGATAGATAAAAAGTTTCTCCATTAGACTCAATTTTCTAATTTGATCTAATAATATTTTATTTACATAAACTCTGTTTGAAGATAGACATTTCCTATGAACAAAACTTCGATTATTTATTCTAATAATTATTCTTAATTAAAACTAAATTTAATTGAATTAATTATTAATATCTCTTCATAATTGACAAGCTTAATAGCAATATTTTAAATCATTAAAAAGAGTGACCCATTAATTGAGAACTTTATTATTAATTATATATACATATATACTTATATACATATATATATATATATGTATGTATATATATATATATATGTATGTATGTATATATATATGTATGTATGTATATATATATGTATGTATGTATATATATATATATATACATATATATATATACATATATATATATATACATATATATATATATATATACATATATATGTATATATATATATATACATACATACATATATATATACATACATACATATATATATATATATATACATACATACATATATATATGTATATATATATGTATGTATGTATATATATATACATATATATGTATATATATATATGTATATATATATACATATATGTATATATATATACATACATACATATATATATACATACATACATATATATATATATATATACATACATATATATATATATATATATATATATATATATAAAATAGCATTTAATAATTAAGAACATTTCAGCATTTAAAACAAAATCAAAACTCAAATAGCATATGAAATAACATTGTGGATTAAACCTTATATAATCTGAAACCCACATATGACTCAACACAATTTAAAATCGCGCAACTATTTAAAGTACCGCATCACAGGTACACTGCAGATCATAGGTACATTACGGTCACAGGTACCCTGTGATCTCACAGGCCTGCGGTGGGTGGGGTATATGATACCCGCCCAACATTTATATATATATATATATATATAGAATTATATATATATATATATATTTGAAAAAATGTTTTCAATGTAATGTTTTTTTATAACATTTTTTCGAAATGAAATTGAAATCGCAAATGCATTTTAATGAGTATTACTGCGATAACTCGCTCGGCTTTCCAATTAATTAATTATATATATATATATATGTGTGTGTGTGTGTGTGTGTGTGTGTGTGTGTATGTATGTATATATATATATATATATATGTATATATGTATATATATATGTATGTGTATATATATACAAATATACGTAGGGTTTTATACAGTATAAATTTATATACGAAAATACAGATCTGAACTATATATATATATTTTTTCACAAAGAATATATATATATATATATATATATATATATATATATAAGTTTCCTACAATTATTTACTCTCTAAATTTTCAATATAAATTTTTTTTCAATGAATTTGGCTACAATTCAACCCTAGCCCTGTACTTTTTCAGATCTATGCATATAATATTCTCAAATAAACTAACTACCCATAGAAAATGCATACAATAACAATAGGAAATTCCTCAAAAGACATATGGAAGACACGAAGAAGACAGAGAAATGAAAGATGCAGAAATAGCATAAATAAAATCACAAGAATCTACCTGAATTCTGATGCTAAATCGGTCTTCCTCAGAAAACCCGTAGAGAAAGCTCCCTTCTTCAGAACTCTCGAATCCTCCAATGCTCCAATTGCTCTCCAAACGCTATGTCTAAGCTTCTATGAATGCCTGAATATAAAGCGCTCTCAGGAAACCTCTAGAATGCTTCTAGAAATAGCTGGAAGGTGTCACCAACTAAGCATGGGTCTTTTCCAACCTTTTTGATGAGTCATAGGGTTGTAGACATCATGTGCTTAATTAATGCACTAACCCCCATGTTGTTGACACATGAGAAATAGAAAAGTGTGTTAATTCCCATGCAAGCTTATAACTCGAATTTACTTTTTAAATAATTTCTATTTAAATTTTATAACTTTCATTTTAATTTTTATAACTTTTATTATTATTATTTTATTTATTAGTTTATTATTATTTTATAATTATTATTAATTTTAATTTACTAATTTTCTTTTATTTAATTCTTTTTCCTCAATTAATTCTCATTTAATTAATTATAATCAAAATATCAAAGATCGTGATATTTAATTTTCTCAAATAATTAATTTATTAATTGAATCTATTTATTAAGACTTAATTAATAGAAAATTCACCATAGACCTCCAAGATAAAATATGAATATCCATCATAGAACAAATCATAGAAAATCAGTCTAAAGGGTTAAAAATCACGAAATATGTCATCCGACACATTCGGTGGGTACTCAACTTTGATACTTGTCCTAACTCACTAGGACAAATGATTTTAGAGTTTGGGATTTGGATTTGACAATTTATCTCCCTTCTCTTATCATTGATATTGTATAATAGGGTACGCTTATCTTGGCAATTCAGAAAAGTTGATACCCTTTACCTGCAACATACAAAAAAACCATGCATGTACATACAATATATAATGCTAAGCTAAACAGACAATGGCAGGAAGTGGTGCATTGTGTAGATCCTGACTAAGCAGGTGACTATGACTCCCTTCCTTAACTACATCAGAAATGCCATACAATAAGAAAACATGCACACCATACACATGCAAGTATGGGGTAAGTAACCATAATAGAACACATGAGATAATAAACCATCTAACTAATCATCATTAATAACTGAAAACAATATAATGATCATCATACATACATGAAATGTAAATTCTAAATGATCTCATCATATATCAACTAAATCCATATCATAATATCTGATAGTGTCAAAACAATACCACTAAACCATCAACATAAAACTAGTCCATCAAAGTAATTATGACAGCATATCTCATTTTATTAAATTAAATATCTCAACAAAATCTCTCTTCAGTTCAAAAAGGGAAATTTCCAGTTCACTATTGATCAAAAATGAGTTAAATCAGCTAACCCCTTTTTCTACTCAAATTGAATTAGTTAACTCTTTATTTTACTCAACTTAAATCTGTTAACTCCCTTTAATTTGAAAATCTTCCTTTATGACTGAACTTCACCTTTAATCCTGTCCGTTGATTGAAATCGATCTCAACCATTGATGAATTCCAGGAAAGTCTATTTAACAGACCCTCAGCTCTTCATTTTGAAAGGTTGAATGAGAATATGCATCGAACTATTGCTGGAATTCATACTCACATTTGCTCATATTCACATACGCAAAGATCAGGTTTAACCAAATGTTGACTAGATTTAACCACGGTTGACTTGAGTTGACTAGTTTCAAAAAGAATTTTGAAATAATTAAATAAAATTATTTAATTAAATAGAGTACTTACTTCTAATTAATTAAACAAAGTTATTTAATTAAATGAGAAGCCATTCCTACTTAATTAAATAAAATTATTTAATTAAATAAGAAAAGTGTCTCTAATTAATTAAAGATTATTTAATTAAATAGAAAAAGTAATTATGAGACCATATCTCATTTTATTAATTTAAATATCTCAACAAAATCTCTCTTCGGTTCAAAAATAGAAATTTTCAGTTCATTACTGATCAAAAATGAGTTAAATTAGTTAACTCTTTTCTCTACTCAAATTGAATCAGTTAACTCCTTATTTTACTCAAATTAAATATGTTAACTCCCTTGAATTTGGAAATCTCCTTTTATGACTAAACTTCACCTTTAATCTTGACCGTTGATTAAAATCGATCTCAACCGTTGATGAATGTGAAGAAAGTCTATTTAAGAGACCCTCATCTCTTCATTTTGAAAGATTGAATGAGAATTTGCATCGAATTGTTGCTGGAATTCATACTCACATTTGCTCATATTCACATACGCAAAGATTAAGTTTGACCAAAAGTTGACCTGATTTAACTACGGTTGACTTGAGTTGACTAGTTTCAAAAATTTTTTGAAAAAATTAAATAAAATTATTTAATTAAATGGAGTAATTACTTCTAATTAATTCAATAAAGTTATTTAATTAAATGAGAAGCCATTCCTAATTAATTAAATGAAGTTATTTAATTAAATAAGAAAAGTGTCTCTAATTAATTAAAGATTATTTAATTAAATAGAAAAAGTAATTATGAGAGCATATCTCATTTTATTAAATTGAATATCTCAACAAAATCTCTCTTCAGTTCAAAAAGGTAAATTTTCAGTTCATTATTGATCAAAAATGAGTTAAATCAGCTAACTCATTTTTCTACTCAAATTGAATGAGTTAACTCCTTATTTTACTCAAATTAAATCTGTTAACTCCCATTAATTTGAAAATCTCCCTTTATGACTGAACTTCACCTTTAATCCTGACCGTTGATTGAAATCGATCTCAACCGTTGATGAATTCAAGGAAAGTCTATTTAAGAGACCCTCATCTCTTCATTTTGAAAGGTTGAATGAGAATTTGCATCGAATTATTGCTAGAATTCATACTCACATTTGCGCATATTCACATACGCAAAGATCAAGTTTGACCAAAAGTTGACCAGATTTAACCACGGTTGACTTGAGTTGACTAGTTTCGAAAAGAATTTTGAAATAATTAAATGAAATTATTTAATTAAATGTAATACTTACTTCTAATTAAATAAACAAAGTTATTTAATTAAATGAGAAGCCATTCCTAATTAATTAAATGAAGTTATTTAATTAAATAAGAAAAGTGTCTCTAATTAATTAAAGATTATTTAATTAAATAGAAAAATTAATTATAAGAGCATATCTCATTTTATTAAATTAAATATCTCAACAAAATCTCTCTTAAGTTCAAAAAGGGAAATTTTCAGTTCACTATTGATCAAAAATGTGTTAAATCAGTTAACTCTTTTTTCTACTCAAATTGAATCAGTTAACTCCTTATTTTACTCAAATTAAATATGTTAACTCCCTTGAATTTGAAAATCTCCCTTTATGATTGAGCTTCACCTTTAATCCTGACCGTTGATTGAAATTGATCTCAATCGTTGATGAATTCCATGAAAGTCTATTTAAGAGACTCTCGTCTCTTCATTTTGAAAGGTTGAATGAGAATTTGCATCGAATTGTTGCTGGAATTCATACTCACATTCACTCATATTCACATACGCAAAGATCAAGTTTGACAAAAAATTGACCAGATTTAACTACAATTGACTTGAGTTGACTAGTTTCGAAAAGAATTTTAAAATAATTAAATGAAATTATTTAATTAAATGGTGTACTTACTTCTAATTAATTAAACAAAGTTATTTAATTAAATGAGAAGGCATTCCTAATTAATTAAATGAAGTTATTTAATTAAATCAGAAAAGTGTCTCTAATTAATTAAAGATTATTTAATTAAATAGAAAAAGTAATTATGAGAGCATATCTTATTTTATTAAATTAAATATCACAACAAAATCTCTCTTCAGTTCAAAAAGGGAAATTTCTAGTTCACTATTGATCAAAAATGAGTTAAATCAGTTAACTTCTTTTTCTACTCAAATTGAATCAGTTAACTCTTTATTTTACTCAAATTAAATCCGTTAACTCCTTTTAATTTGGAAATCTCCCTTTATGATTGAACTCCACCTTTAATCCTGACCGTTGATTGAAATTGATCTCAATCGTTGATGAATTCCACGAAAGTCTATTTAAGAGACTCTCATCTCTTCATTTTGAAAAGTTGAATGAGAATTTGCATCGAATTGTTGCTGGAATTCATACTCACATTCGCTCATATTCACATACGCAAATATCAACTTTGACCAAAAATTGACCAGATTTAACCACAGTTGACTTGAGTTGACTAGTTTGAAAAAGAATTTTAAAATAATTAAAAGAAATTATTTAATTAAACAAAGTACTTATTTCTAGTTAATTAAAAAAAGCTACTTCATTAAATGAGAAGCCATTCCTACTTAATTAAATGAAGTTATTTAATTAAATAAGAAAAGTAACTCTAATTAATTAAAGATTATTTAATTAAATAGAAAAAATAATTATGAGAGCATATCTCATTTTATTAATTTAAATATTTCAACAAAATCTCTCTTCAGTTCAAAAATGGAAATTTTCAGTTCAGTATTGATAAAAAATGAGTTAAATAAGTTAACTCCTTTTTGTACTCATATTGAATTAGTTAACTCTTTATTTTACTCAAATTAAATCTATTAACTCCCTTTAATTTGAAAATCTCCCTTTATGACTGAACTTCACCTTTCATCCTGACCGTTGATTGAAATCGATCTCAACCGTTGATGAATTTCAGGAAAGACTATTTAAGAGACCATCATCTCTTCATTTTGAAAGGTTGAATGAGAATTTGCATCGAATTGTTGCTGAAATTCATACTCACATTTTCTCATATTCACATACGAAAAGATCAAGTTTGACCAAAAGTTGACCAAATTTAACCATGGTTGACTTGAGTTGACTAGTTTTGAAAAGAATTTTTAATTAATTAAACCAAATTATTTAATTAAATGGAGTACTTACTTCTAATTAATTAAACAAATTTTATTTAATTAAATGAGAAGCCATTCCTAATTAATTAAATGAAGTTATTTAATTAAATAAGAAAAGTGTCTCTAATTAATTAAAGATTACTTAATTAAATAGAAAAAGGAATTATGAGAGCATATCTCATTTTATTAAATTAAATATCTTAGCAAAATCTCTCTTTAGTTCATAAAGGGAAATTTTCATTTCACTATTGATCAAAAATGAGTTAAATCAGTTAACTCCTTTTTCTACTCAAATTGAATCAGTTAACTCCTTATTTTACTCAAATTAAATTTGTTAACTCCCTTTAATTTGGAAATCTCCTTTTATGACTAAACTTCACTTTTCATCCTGACCATTCATTGAAATCGATCTCAACCGTTGATGAATTCCAAGAACGTCTATTTAAGAGACTCTCATCTCTTCATTTTGAAAAGTTGAATGAGAATTTGCATCGAATTGTTGCTAGAATTCATACTCACATTTGCTCATATACACATACGCAAAGATCAAGTTTGCCCAAAAGTTGACCAGATTTAACCACGGTTGATTGGAGTTGACTAGTATCGAAAAGAATTTTGAAATAATTAAACGAAATTATTTAATTAAAAGGAGTACTTACTTCTAATTAATTAAACAAAGTTATTTAATTAAATGAGAAGCCATTCCTAATTAATTAAATGAAGTTATTTAATTAAATAAGGAAAGTGTATCTAATTATTTAAAGATTACTTAATTAAATAGAAAATGTACTTATGAGAGCATATCTCATTTTATTAAATTAAATATCTCAACAAAATCTCTCTTCAGTAGAAAAAGAAAAATTTTCAATTCACTATTGATCAAAAATGAGTTAAATCAGTAAACTCCTTTTTCTACTCAAATTGAATCAGTTAACTCCTTATTTTGCTCAAATTAAATATGTTAACTCCCTTGAATTTGGAAATCTCCCTTTATGACTGAACTTCACCTTTAATCTTGACAGTTGATTGAAATCGATCTCAATCGTTGATGAATTCGAGGAAAGTCTATTTAAGAGACCCTCATCTCTTAATTTTGAAAGGTTAAATGAGAATTTGCATCGAATTGTTGCTGGAATTCATACTCACATTTGCTCATATTCACATACGCAAAGATCAAGTTTGACCAAAAGTTGGCCAGATTTAACCACGGTTGACTTGAGTTGACTAGTTTCAAAATTTTTTTTGAAATAATTAAACAAAATTATTTAATTAAATGGAGTAATTACTTCTAATTAATTCAATAAAGTAATTTAGTTAAATGAGAAGCCATTCCTAATTAATTAAATAAAGTTATTTAATTAAATAAGAAAAGTGTCTCTAATTAATTAAAGATTATTTAATTAAATAGAAAAAGTAATTATGAGAGCATATCTCATTTTATTAAATTAAATATCTCAACAAAATCTATCTTCAGTTCAAAAAGAGAAATTTGCAATTCACTATTGATAAAAAATGAGTTAAATCAGTTAACTCCTTTTTCTACTCAAATTGAATCAGTTAACTCCTTATTTTACTTAAATTAAATATGTTAACTCGCTTGAATTTGAAAATCTTCCTTTATGATTGAACATCATCTTTAATCTTGACCGTTGATTGAAATTGATCTCAATCGTTGATGAATTCCACGAAAGTCAATTTAAGAGACTCTCATCTCTTCATTTTGAAAGGTTGAATGAGAATTTGCATCGAATTGTTGCTTAAATTTATACTCATATTTGCTCATATTCACATACGCAAAGATCAAGTATGACCAAAAGTTGACCAGATTTAATCACAGTTGACTTGAGTTGACAAGTTTCGAAAAGAATTTTAAAATAATTAAACGAAATTATTTAATTAAATGGTGTACTTACTTCTAATTAATTAAACAAAGTTATTTAATTAAATGAGAAGGCATTCCTAATTAATTAAATGAAGTTATTTAATTAAATCAGAAAAGTGTCTCTAATTAATTAAAGATTATTTAATTAAATAGAAAAAATAATTACGAGAGCATATCTCATTTTATTAAATTAAATATCTCAACAAAATCTCTCTTCAGTTCAAAAAGTGAAATTTTCAGTTCACTATTGATAAAAAATGAGTTAAATTAGTTAACTCATTTTTCTACTCAAATTGAATCAGTTAACTCTTTATTTTACTCAAATTATATCTGTTAACTCCCTTTAATTTGGAAATGTCCTTTTATGACTGAACTTCACTTTTAATCCTGACCGTTGATTAAAATCGATCTCAATCGTTGATGAAATCAAGGAAAGTCTATTTAAGAGACCCTCATCTCTTCATTTTGAAAGGTTGAATGAGAATTTGCATCGAATTGTTGCTGGATTCATACTCACATTTGCTCATATTCAAATATGCAAAGATCACGTTTGACCAAAAGTTGACCAGATTTAACCACGGTTGACTTGAGTTGACTAGTTTTGAAAAAAATTGAAATAATTAAACGAAATTATTTAATTAAATGAAGTACTTACTTCTAATTAATTAAACAAAGTTATTTAATTAAATCGGACTCCATTCCTAATTAATTAAATAAATTTATTTAATTGA
The DNA here is from genome assembly GCA_028749045.1 of Cupressus sempervirens. Classification (NCBI taxonomy): domain Eukaryota; kingdom Viridiplantae; phylum Streptophyta; class Pinopsida; order Cupressales; family Cupressaceae; genus Cupressus; species Cupressus sempervirens. The sequence goes on along the minus strand of CM053791.1, from coordinate 463,882,586 downwards.
ATCAGAAAAGTGTCTCTAATTAATTAAAGATTACTTAATTAAATAGGAAAAGTAAATATGAGAGCATATCTCATTTTATTAAATTAAATATCTCAACAAAATCTCTCTTCAGTTCAAAAAGGGAAATTCCCTGTTCACTATTGATAAAAAATGAGTTAAATTTGTTAACTCATTTTTCTTCTCAAATTGAATCAGTTAACTCCTTATTTTACTCAAATTAAATCTTTTAACTCCCTTTAATTTGGAAATCTCTCTTTATGACTGAACTTTGCCTTTAATCCTGACCATTGATAGAAATCGATCTCAACTGTTGATGAATTCCAGCAAAGTCTATTTAAGAGACCCTCGTCTCTTCATTTTGAAAGGTTGAATGAGAATTTGCATCGAATTATTGCTGGAATTCATACTCACTTTTGCTCATATTCACATACGCGAAGATCAAGTTTGACCAAAAGTTGATCAGATTTAACCATGGTTGAGTTGAGTTGACGAGCTTCAGAAAGAATTTTGAAACAATTAAATAAAATTATTTAATTAAATGGAGTACTTACTTCTAATTAATTAAACAAATTTATTTAATTAAGTGAGAAGCTATTCCTAATTAATCAAATGAAGTTATTTAATTAAATAAGAAAAGTGTCTCTAATTAATTAAAGATTACTTAATTAAATAGAAAAAGTAATTATGAGAGCATATCTCATTTTATTAAATTAAATATCTCAACAAAATCTCTCTTCAGTTCAAAAAGAGAAATTTCCAGTTCACTATTGATCAAAAATGAGTTAAATCAACTAACTCCTTTTTCTACTCAAATTGAATCAGTTAACTCCTTATTTTACTCAAATTAAATTTGTTAACTCCCTTTAATTTGGAAATCTCTCTTTATGATTGAACTTCACCTTTAATCCTGACCTTTGATTGAAATCGATCTCAACCGTTGATGAATTTCAAAAAATTTTATTTCAGAGACCCTCATCTCTTCATTTTGAAAAGTTGATTGAGAATTTGCATCGAATTGTTGCTGGAATTCATACTAACATTTGCTCATATTCATATACGCAAAGATCAAGTTTGACCAAAAGTTGACTAGATTTAACTACGGTTGACTTGAGTTGACTAGTTTCGAAAGGAATTTTAAAATAATTAAATGAAATTAAATAATTAAATGGACTACTTACATCGAATTAATTAAACAAAGTTATTTAATTAAACGAGAAGCCATTCTTAATTAATTGAATGAAGTTATTCAATTAAATAAGAAAAGTGTCTCTAATTAATTAAAGATTATTTCATTTAAGAGACCATCATGTCTTCATTTTGAAAGGTTGAATGAGAATTTGCATCGAATTGTTGCAGGAATTCATACTCACATTTGCTCATATTCACATACGCAAAGATCAAGTTTGACTAAAAGTTGACCAGATTTAACCACGGTTGACTGGAGTTGACTAGTTTCAAAAAGAATTTTGAAATAATTAAACGAAATTATTTAATTGAAAGGAGTACTTACTTCAAATTAATTAAACAAAGTTATTTAATTAAATGAGAAGCCATTCCTAATTAATTTAATGAAGTTATTTATTGAAACAAGAAAAGTGTATCTAATTAATTAAAGATTACTTAATTAAATAGAAAACGTAATTATGAGATCATATCTCATTTTATTAAATTAAATATCTCAACAAAATCCCTCTTTAGTAGAAAAAGAAAAAATTTCAGTTCACTATTGATCATAAATGAGTTAAATCAATTAACTCATTTTTCTACTCAAATTGAATTAGTTAACTCCTTATTTTACTCTAATTAAATCTATTAACTCCCTTTAATTTGGAAATCTCTCTTTATGACTGAACTTCACCTTTAATCATGACCGTTGATTTAAATCGATCTCAACCTTTGATGAATTCCAAGAAAGTCTATTTAAGAGACTCTCATCTTTTCATTTTGAAAGGTTGAATGAGAATTTGGATTGAATTGTTTTCGGAATTCATAGACACATTTGCTCATATTCACATACGCAAAGATCAAGATTGATAAAAATTTGACCAAATTTAACTACACTTGACTTGAGTTGACTAGTTTTGAAAAGAATTTTGAAATAATTAAACGAAATTGTTTAATTAAATGGAGTACTTACTTCTAATTAATTAAACAAAGTTATTTAATTAAATGAGAAGCCATTCCTAATTAATTAAATTAAATTATTTAATTAAATAAGAAAAGTGTCTATAATTAATTAAAGATTACTTAATTAAATAGAAAAAGTAATTATGAGAGCATATCTCATTTTATTAAATTAAATATTTCAACAAAATCTTTGTTTAGTTAAAACAGAGAAATTTTCAGTTCGATATTGATAAAAAATGAGTTAAACCAGTTAACTCTTTTTTCTACTCAAATTGAATCAGGTAACACCTTATTTTACTCAAATTAAATCTTTTAACTCCCTTTAATTTGGAAATCCCTCTTTATGACTGAACTTTGCCTTTAATCCTGACTGTTGATTGAAATCGATCTCAACAGTTGATGAATTCCAGCAAAGTCTATTTAAGACACCCTCATCTCTTCATTTTCAAAGGTTGAATGAGAATTTGCGTCGAATTGTTGCTAGAATTCATACTAACATTTGCTCATATTCACGTACGCAAAGATCAAGTTTGACCAAAAGTTGACTAGATTTAACCACGGTTGACTTGAGTTGACTAGTTTCGAAAAGAATTTTAAAATAATTAAATGAAATTAATTAATTAAATGGACTACTTACATCTAATTAATTAAACAAAGTTATTTAATTAAATGAGAAGCCATTCTTAATTAATTAAATGAAGTTGTTCAATTAAATAAGAAAAGTGTCTCTAATTAATTAAAGATTATTTCATTAAATAGAAAAAGTAATTATGAGAGCATATCTCATTTTATTAAATTAAATATCTCAACAAAATCTCTCTTCAGCTCAAAAAGGGAAATTTCCAGTTCACTATTTATCAAAAATGAGTTAAATCAGTTAACTCCTTCTTCTTCTCAAATTGAATCAGTTAACTCCTTATTTTATTCAAATTAAATCTGTTAACTCCCTTTAATTTGAAAATCTCCCTTTATGACTGAACTTCAACTTTAACACTGACCGTTGATTCAAATCGATCTCAACCATTGATGAATTGCATGAAACTTTATTTAAGAGACCATCATCTCTTCATTTTGAAAGTTTGAATGAGAATTTGCATTGAATTGTTGCTGGAATTCATACACACATTTGCTCATATTCACATACGCAAAGATCAAGTTTCATAAAAATTTGACCAGATTTAACTACGATTGACTTGAGTTGACTAGTTTTGAAAAAAAATTTGAAATAATTAAACGAAATTGTTTAATTAAATGGAGTACTTACTTCAAATTAATTAAACAAAGTGATTTAATTAAATGAGAAGCCATTCCTAATTAATTAAATGAAATTATTTAATTAAATAAAAAAAGTGTCTCTAATTAATTAAAGATTACTTAATTAAATAGAAAATGTAATTATGAGAGAAAATCTCATTTTATTAATTTAAATATTTCAACAAAATCTCTCTTCAGTTCAAAACTGAAAATTTTTAGTTCACTATTGATAAAAAATGAGTTAAATAAGTTAACTCCTTTTTGTACTCAAATTGAATTAGTTAACTCTTTATTTTACTCAAATTAAATCTATTAACTCCCTTTAATTTGAAAATCTCCCTTTATGACTGAACTTCACCTTTCATCCTGACCGTTGATTGAAATCGATCTCAACCGTTGATGAATTTTAGGAAAGACTATTTAAGAGACCCTCATCTCTTCATTTTGAAAGGTTGAATGAGAATTTGCATCGAATTGTTGCTGAAATTCATACTCACATTTGCTCATATTCACATACGCAAAGATCAAGTTTGACCAAAATTTGACCAAATTTAACCATGGTTGACTTGAGTTGACTAGTTTCGAAAAGAATTTTGAATTAATTAAATGAAATTATTTAATTAAATGGAGTACTTACTTCTAATTAATTAAACAAATTTTATTTAATTAAATGAGAAGCCATTCCTAATTAATTAAATTAAGTTATTTAATTAAATAAGAAAAGTGTCTCTAATTAATTAAAGATTACTTAATTAAATAGAAAAAGGAATTATGAGAGCATATCTCATTTTATTAAATTAAATATCTCTGCAAAATCTCTCTTCAGTTCATAAAGGGAAATTTCCATTTCATTATTGATAAAAAATGAGTTAAATCAGTTAACTCCTTTTTCTGCTCAAATTGAATCAGTTAACTTCTTATTTTACTCAAATTAAATTTGTTAACTCCCTTTAATTTGGAAATCTCCTTCTATGACTAAACTTCACCTTTCATCCTGACCCTTGATTGAAATCGATCTCAACCGTTGATGAATTCCAGGAAAGTCTATTTAAGAGACTCTCATTTCTTCATTTTGAAAGGTTGAGTGAGAATTTGCATCGAATTGTTGCTGGAATTCATACTCACATTTGCTCATATACACATACGCAAAGATCAAGTTTGACCAAAAGTTGACCAGATTTAACCACGGTTGATTGGAGTTGACTAGTTTCGAAAAGAATTTTGAAATAATTAAACAAAATTATTTAATTAAAAGCAGTAATTACTTCTAATTAATTAAACAAAGTTATTTAATTAAATGAGAAGCAATTCCTAATTAATTAAATGAAGTTATTTAATTAAATAAGAAAAGTGTATCTAATTATTTAAAGATTACTTAATTAAATAGAAAATGTACTTATCAGAGCATATCTCATTTTATTAAATTAAATATCTCAACAAAATCTCTCTTTAGTAGAAAAAGGAAAATTTTTAGTTCACTATTGATAAAAAATGAGTTAAATCAGTTAACTCCTTTTTTTACTCAAATTGAATCAGTTAACTCCTTATTTTGCTCAAATTAAATATGTTAACTCCCTTGAATTTTGAAATCTCCCTTTATGACTAAACTTCACCTTTAATCCTGACAGTTGATTGAAATCGATCTCAATCGTTGATGAATTCGAGGAAAGTCTATTTAAGAGACCCTCATCTCTTAATTTTGAAAGGTTAAATGAGAATTTGCATCGAATTGTTGCTGGAATTCATACTCACATTTGCTTATATTCACATACGCAAAGATCAAGTTTGACCAAAAGTTGACCAGATTTAACCACAGTTGACTTGAGTTGACTAGTTTCAAAATTTTTTTGAAATAATTAAGCAAAATTATTTAATTAAATGGAGTAATTACTTCTAGTTAATTCAATAAAGTAATTTAGTTAAATGAGAAGCCATTCCTAATTAATTAAATGAAGTTATTTAATTAAATAAGAAAATTGTCTCTAATTAATTTAAAATTATTTAATTAAATAGAAAAAGTAATTATGAGAGCATATCTCATTTTATTAAATTAAATATCTCAATAAAATCTCTCTTCAGTTCAAAAAGAGAAATTTCCAGTTCACTATTGATAAAAAAGGAGTTAAATCAGTTAACTCCTTTTTCTACTCAAATTGAATCAGTTAACTCCTTATTTTACTCAAATTAAATCTGTTAACTCCCTTTAATTTGGAAATCTCCATTTATGACTGAAATTCACCTTTAATCCTGACCGTTAATTGAAATCGATCTCAATCGTTGATGAATTCCAAGAGAGTCTATTTAAGAAACCCTCATTTCTTAATTTTGAGAGGTTGAATGAGAATTTACATCAAATTATTTCTAGAATTCATACTCACATTTGCTCATATTCTCATATGCAAAGATCAAGTTTGACCAAAAGTTGACCAGATTTAACCATGGTTGACTTGAGTTGACTAGTTTCAAAAATAATTTTTAAATAATTAAACGAAATTATTTAATTAAATGGAGTACTTACTTCTAATTAATTAAACAAAGTTATTTAATTAAATGAGAAGACATTCCTAATTAATTAAATAAAATTATTTAATTAAATACAAAAAGTGTCTCTAATTAAATTAGAATTTCTCAACAAAATCTCTCTTTAGTTCAAAAAGGGAAATTTCCAGTTCACTATTGATCAAAAATGAGTTAAATGAGTTAACTCCTTTTTCTACCCAAATTGAATCAGTTAACTCCTTATTTTACTAAAATTGAATCTGTTAACTCCCTTTAATTTGGAAATCTCCCTTTATGACTGAATTTCACTTTTAATCCTAACCATTGATTGAAATCAATCTCAACCAGTGATGATTTCTAGGAAAGTCTGTTTAGGAGACCCTCATCTCTTCGTTTTGAAAGGTTGAATGAGAATTTGCATCGAATTGTTGCTGGAATTCATACTCAAATTTTCTCATATTCACATACGCAAAGATGAAGTTTGACCAAAAGTTGTCCAAATTTAACCACGGTTGACTTGAGTTGACTAGTTTCAAAAATAATTTTGAAATAATTAAACGGAATTATTTAATTAAATGGAGTACTTACTTCTAATTAATTAAACAAAGTTATTTAATTAAATGAGAAGCCATTCCTCATTAATTAAATGAAGTTATTTAATTAAATAAGAAAAGTGTCTCTAATTAATTAAAAATTATTTAATTAAATAGAAAAAGTAATTATGAGAGCATATCTTATTTTATTAAATTAAATATCTCAACAAAATCTCTCTTCAGTTCAAAAAGGGAAATTTCCAGTTCACTATTGATAAAAAAGGAGTTAAATCAGTTAACTCCTTTTTCTACTGAAATTGAATCAGTTAACTCCTTATTTTACTCAATTTAAATTTGTTAACTCCCTTTAATTTGGAAATCTCCCTTTATGACAGAACTTCACCTTTAATCCTGACCGTTGATTGAAATCGATCTCAATCATTGATGAATTCTAAGAGAATCTATTTAAGAGACCCTCATTTCTTCATTTTGAAAGGTTGAATGAGAATTTACATCGAATTGTTGCTGGAATTCATACTCACATTTTCTCATATTCACATACATAAAGATCAAGTTTGACCAAATGTTGACCAGATTTAACCATGGTTGACTTGAGTTGACTAGTTTCGAAAATAATTTTGAAATAATTAAACGAAATTATTTAATTAAATGGAGTACTTACTTCTAATTAATTAAACAAAGTTATTTAATTAAACAAGAAGACATTCATAATTAATTAAATGAAGTTATTTAATTAAATAAGAAAAGTGTCTCTAATTAATTAAAGATTATTTAATTAAATAGAAAAGGTAATTATGAGAGCATATCTCATTTTATTAAATTAAATATCTCAACAAAATCTCTCTCCAGTTCAAAAAGGAAAATTTCGAGTTCACTATTGATAAAAAATGAATTAAATGAGTTAACTCCTTTTTCATCTCAAATTGAATCAGTTAACTACTTATTTTACTCAAATTAAATCTGTTAACTCTTTTTAATTTGGAAATCTCCCTTTATGACTGAACTTCACCTTTAATCTTGACCGTTGATTGAAATCGATCTCAACCGTTGATGAATTTCAAGAAAGTCTATTTAAGAGACCCTCATCTCTTCTTTTTGAAAGGTTGAATGAGAATTTGCATGGAATTGTTGTTGGAATTCATACTCAAATTTGCTCATATTCACATACGCAAAGATCAATTTTGACCAAAAGTTGACCAAATTTAACCATGGTTGACTTGAGTTGACTAGTTTCAAAAAGAATTTTGAAATAATTAAATGAAATAATTTAATTAAATAGAGTACTTACTTCTAATTAATTAAACAAAGTTATTTAATTAAATGAGAAGCTATTCCTAATTAATTAAATGAAGTTATTTAATTAAATAAGAAAAGTGTCTCTAATTAATTAAAGATTATTTAATTAAATAAAAAAAGTAATTGTGAGAGTATATCTCATTATATTAAATTAAATATCTCAACAAAATCTCTCTTAAGTTCAAAAAGGGAAATTTTCAGTTCACTATTGATAAAAAATGAGTTGAATCAGTTAACTCCTTTTTCTACTCAAATTGAATCAGTTAACTCCTTATTTTACTCAAATTAAATCTGTTAGCTCTCTTTAATTTGGAAATCTTCCTTTATGACTGAACTTCACCTTTAATCCTGACCGTTGATTGAAATTGATCTCAATCGTTGATGAATTTTACTAAAGTCTATTTAAGAGACCCTCCTCTCTTCATTTTGAAAGGTTGAATGAGAATATGCATCGAATTGTTGCTGGAATTCATCCTCACATTTGCTCATATTCACATACGCAAAGATCAAGTTTGACCAAAAGTTGACCAGATTTAATCATGGTTGACTTGAGTTGACTAGTTTCGAAAAGAATTTTGAATTAATTAAACAAAATCATTTAATTAATTGGAGTACTTACTTCTAATTAATTAAACAAAGTTATTTAATTAAATAAGAAGCCATTCCTAATTAATTAAATGAAGTTATTTAACTAAATAAGAAAAGTGTCTCTAATTAATTAAAGATTATTTAATTAAATAGAAAAAGTAATTATGAGAGCATATCTCATTTTATTAAATTAAATATCTCATCAAAATCTCTCTTCAGTTCAGAAAGGTAAATTTCCAGTTCACTATTGATAAAAAATGACTTAAATGAGTTAACTTCTTTTTCTACTCAAATTGAATCAGTTAACTCCTTATTTTACTCAAATTAAATCTGTTAGCTCCCTTTAATTTGGAAATCTCCTTTTATGACTGAACTTCACCTTTAATCTTGACCGTTGATTGAAATCAATCTCAACCATTGATGAATTCTAGGAAAGTCTATTTAAGAGACCCTCATCTCTTCATTTTGAAAGGTTGAATGAGAATTTGCATCGAATTGTTGTTGGAATTCATACTCACATTTGTTCATATTCACATACGCAAAGATCAAGTTTGACCAAAAGTTGACCAAATTTAACCACGCTTGGTTTGAGTTGACTAGTTTCGAAAAGAATTTTAAAATAATTAAACAAAATTATTTAATTAAATGGAGTACTTACTTCTAATTAATTAAACAAAGTTATTTAATTAAATTACAAGCCATTCCTAATTAATTAAATGAAGTTATTTAATTTGAGAGGCCTCACCCAATTCGTCATAGTACCAATGAGATAATTGCATTACGGTGATTTTAATCCTATGTTTTATACACTTTTAAGACTGTAGGGTTATGTCATTTTAATATTTGCATTTTGATGATTCGCAATTACCACTGCATATTATGACCTAATTGATGCATTTAATGATTCTGTTTCATGTTGTAAGCTATTGACATTGCTTTAATAGAAATTGAATGGTAGAAATGCTTGTAATATAAGAAGGTAATGTTGAAGTGGAAATTAGAGTTAAAAGATAAATTTTGTTATGCATTGAGACATAACTTGCATACCTAGGAATTCAATAGTTATGGATTCAGCATCTTGTCGTAGAATATGAAGTTATTCAGAATATTAAATTGACCATGTTATGTTGATAAGTAAAGTTTAGTTGTATAGTATTTTGAACATTTTACATGGAAATTGTTAGAAGAAGTAATGTAATTATAAGGAATGAAGTATGAAACTCAAATGTTGAATATGATATGCAAGTTTTGATATTTTAATATTTTGAAGGTTATATTTGAAATGATTAAGAAAGGGAAAGTTAATTTGAGATGATGAAATATATTCAAGTGTAATGTTGAATGAGATAATGATTTATTTTACATATGCTTATATGATTTTCTTGGACTACTGATGCTCGAGTTTAGTGTGCATGAATTTGACGATGGGTTAAAGGGGAATTAAGGCTCAAGCTACTACAAACATGACATAACCAAGGTTGAATTAGTGGAAAAGATTCAAATCTAATTGTAATGTGTTTTATTTCGTATATGTGAATTGTATGTGTGCGTAGTAGCCTAGTTCATGTATTATTGTAAAACAAGTCATTTTTTTTAATATAATGTGATATTTTGTGTCTGTCACTTGACACTTGTGCTTGTTATGTGATATTACATGTTATTCGTCGATGGATCATGTGGCCACCTTATTCCGTGATAAATACCTCAATTAAGGAGTTTGATTATTGCCTTAGTCAGTAAAAGGACAAGGTCATCACCTTCGGGAATTTTAAATTTGAATCACCTAGATTTGGGAGGGTCATAAAGTAACTTTAAGGTAAGTTGGGATTAAAATTAACCCCACCCATGTTAGTACTATAGGCTAAGGAGCTATTAATGACCTTTAGGGTGTCTAGTGGACCTAGGAGACCCCATGAAAATGACATTCTTTATGGAATCCGAAAATGAGAAGGATATATATATATATATATATATATATAGAGAGAGAGAGAGAGAGAGAGAGAGAGAGAGAGAGAGAGGTATGGCTAAATGAGAAACCACTTGGCCACTCTCTAATTTTAGAGATAGTTAGGTTTTGGAGGGAGAGGAGGGGAGCTCTACTGCAACTATCCTTACCCTAGCTTGGACCAAGGTTGGTATCTCAAGCTTGCTTCCTTTCATTTTTCTTTCTTTTAGCATGGTTAAGCCAATCTGCAAGTGTGGAGTTTATCAATGGAGTATGCATTGCATTGCATTGTGGAGTAGCATTCATGTGAGTGTTTGAATGGTGTTCATTCCATATAGATTAGTGTGACACCATTGTGCATCTTGTTGTATTGTGTGGAGTATTGTGAGTATGAGGTTTGGATTTCCTCTATTTCCTTGTTGCATTATGGATGTTGATATTGTGTTGTGATAATGTGATGTGCTCTTGAAAATCTGTTATTTTATTGCTACTTGGTTTTTTTTTCTTGTTGTGCTTGAGTGTTCTTATGGGTTCGGGACTTACACTCACCCTTGTGGGAAGGAAAGAGAAGTCCAGGGTGAATGGGCAGCAGTTGGATTGCATAGTTGAGGACCTTGGAGTATGGGCTCCATTGTATGCCATTTTCATATTCATATTTTGCCTTGGGGGAGGATAAGAAATAAAAAGAAAATAAATGGTGAGGAAGGAAGTAATTGAAGTATGGGTTTGTAGGAAGCTAAAGCTGTTGGTTGTGTGTGGTGGAGGATGTGGTGTTGGTAGTGTGTGTGGTGGAAGATGTTTATGAAGCCCTGAAAGGGAATGATATTATGAAGCCCTGAAAGGGCATGAGTTTTATGGAAAATATGATATGAAATGGTAAACCTTCTTTTGTTTCCACCTTCACCCTATGTTCAAGGTTCCAATGGTGAGCCTTTGTGAAATATCCTTGGGATGGGATTTGTTGCAGTTTTGTTATGTGGTGTATATGTTTCTTACAAGTGTGTATGTGGATTTTGTTTGAGCCTTGTTCCCCTAGCGTGGGAGTGGTCTCTTTGAGGCCTATGGTTGCGTGGAAAGCACCCATGGTCCTTGTTGTTTTGTTGTGATGCATTTGCAAGTTCTTAGAGAAAAATCTTGGAAACTTGGAGTCCTTTTTATCTTCCATGTGCATAGGAGGAGAAGACAATATTGCATTGAGATGAGATAGAGAGAAAAACTCCATTTTGTTATGTGAGCCTAAATTTATTGTAAGAGAAAGCTACTATCTTGGTTTGATTGTCAATGGAAAGGTTGTGAGTGCTCATGTGTAGTAAAATTATTTTCCATTGTGTATATTATGATATGTTGACTTCACCACCTTTTTGTGTATCATGAGGGTATCACTGAAGATAATTCATTGTAATAATATTGTTGTTTTATTGGATGGTAACACCAATCAGAGATCCAAATTACTTGATGCTCTTGAGTGGAATGCAAAAGAAATTTGATATCATAGAAGAGATAATATTCATAGGAAGGATTATCCTGGTGGATTGCTATTATCATTTTAGTTCCATTATTTACCAATTGTGAATGTACATTCAAATCTAGATCTACATAAGAAGATAATGTTGAGAAAATGGTTTCTAAATTTCATAATTCATAGATAGGGATAATCCAGATAACTTCATATAAAGTCTTGTCATGAAGTGTTGAGTTATTGCATTAAGTTAATGTTTTGAATGCTAAATGAATCACAATTTTAAAACTATACTTAGTTTATAATTATCTCATAATTATCCTTGCAATAACTTACCTTGAATATCCTAGATTATAGAAGAAGAAAATCAAGTGATGATATAAAATATACATGACTTAAGACATAAGCTTGTTGTAGGTGCACATTTTATCCTCTGGAAAATGTATGAGAAAGTAAAATAAATCTCTTCTCTTAATATAGACATTAAAATATTCAAGAGTATTCCTTAGACTCCTAGGACCCTATAACCTATAAAGCATATTTTAACATAATAAACTAACCATCATATTAATTGCATTAGAAGGGACCTCATATGAGACACATAACTCGAGTCAACACCCTATCAAATCAAAAGAAACTTTTTTAAAAAAAAATATACAATGCTGATGTTAAACAAACCTAAACTAGCACCAAGTAATATTTTAAACAAGACATAGCATGACAAACAACCTACTATATTATATACCTTAGGCTAGCATGGGTTGGTGAATGAGAAAAAATTTTCATATGCTATGGAGACCAAGTTATTTAATTTCTCTAACATGACCAAGACTTATTTCATCCACCTATTCCCTAGGTGCTTTGTGCCTTCAAATATTATATTGGAATACCGTGTAAGTTTATGACATAATTCTGACAAGAGGGAATAGCTTCCATTTTGTCCTTCATGCCTTGATTTGCCTTGGAAGAAGTTATGGCATGTTATATGTCTTTCTTCACCCACCTAATTAAGACTAGGATAAACTCCACATTGCCAACAATATGGGACCAAGTAGCAAGTTGATTTAACATGGGAATTTGAAATGCATATCTTCTAGCTCAAAATTAATAGGATTTGACTCATGGAAAAGGTGCCTATGCTTGTCTTGGCCAAAACTTTGGTAAGTGAGTCCACCATGGAGAGAAACCTAAGGAATTCGCTTGGTCTATGGGTAAGTGAAGAAGATTATGGGGTAGTAGCACGTGGGTAGTAGGGTGATTTGGAACTTTGCTAGAGAAAAAGTATTTCATCTTCTTAAAAGGTATGTGAGTGGGGTCAAGTTAATGGACTATGACTAATAGGGTATTTTAGATAGATGGATAGTTAATATGTTCATATGCATTCATTTTGTTACCTTAGTATTAGTAAGGATAGATTATCTTTTAAAATCATTCTTTTATGATATATGTTTATATAAATGAATTGATCATTCTTTTCACTGCAATTTCAATTGTAGTAGGTATTCACCCTAATATTAAAATGTGATGTCGCTTGCATTAGAGATATAATATGAATAATAAATAGATAATTCAATCTTAATAACTATTTCAATGAAAGATGTAAGTTGGGATATGAAAAAAATAAAAATATACACCCATTGATTTTGGGAACATTTTAAATACTCTAGAAAAGTGTTAATTATGTATATATTGTTATTTGAAATGATTTCCTAGAGTAGCATAGTTGGCATCAAAGTTGATGATAGTTCTAATGGATAGTTAATCGAGGGTTACATGCATTGAAGAAATGTTAACTCATATGACAAATTAGTAAAGATGACATTGAAATGTGGAGTACAGATTAAAGTAGTAGGTATAAGTATTCTCCTTCACAACTTTGGGTCAGTAGATGTTAGAGGGATTTCTAACTTAGTGATGATATAGTTGTAACACACATATGTCTTTTGGAGGTTATTTAGGCTTATGAAATAAATAAATTAAGAATAATAATAATAATAATAATAATAATAATTTTTAAAATAATAATAATTTGTGCTTAATTTACATTTAGGGAAAATTTAGGGCATGACATAATTAAATAAGAAAAGTGTCTCTAATTAGTTAAAGATTATTTAATTAAATACAAAAAGTAATTATGAGAGCATATATCATTTTATTAAATTAAATATCTCAACAAAATCTCTCTTCAGTTCAAAAAGGGAAATTTCCAGTTCACTATTGATAAAAAATGAGTTAAATCAGTTAACTCTTTTTTCTACTCAAATTGAATCAGTTAACTCCTTATTTTACTCAAATTAAATCTTTTAACTCCCTTTAATTTGGAAATCAACCTTTATGACTGAACTTCACCTTTAATCTTGACTGTTGATTGAAATCAATCTCAACCGTTGATGAATTCCAGGAAAGTCTATTTAAGAGACCCTCATCTCTTCATTTTGAAAGGCTGAATGAGAATTTGCATCGAATTGTTGCTGAAATTCATACTCACATTTGCTCATATTCACATACGCAAAGATCAAGTTTGACCAAAAGTTGACCAGATTTAACCACGGTTGACGAGTTTCGAAAAGAATTTTGAAATAATTAAACAAAATTATTTAATTAAATGGAGTACTTACTTCTAATTAACTAAACAAAGTTATTTAATTAAATGAGAAGCCATTCCTAATTGATTAAATGATGTTATTTAATTAAATAAACAAAGTGCCTCTAATTAATTAAAGATTATTTAATTAAATATAAAAATTAATTATGAGAGCATATCTCATTTTATTAAATTAAATATCTCAACAAAATCTCTCTTCAGTTCAAAAAGGGAAATTTTATGTTCACTATTGATCAAAAATGAGTTAAATGAGTTAACTCCTTTTTCTACTCAAATTGAATCAGTTAACTCCTTATTTTACTCAAATTAAATCTGTTAACTCCCTTTAATTTGGAAATCTCCCTTTATGACTGAACTTCACCTTTAATCCCAACCGTTGATTGAAATTGATCTCAACCTTTGATGAATTCTAGGAAAGTTTATTTAAGAGACCCTCATCTCTTCATTTTAAAAGGTTGAATGACAATTTGCATCGAATTGTTGCTAAAATTCATACTCACATTTGCTCATATTCACCTACGCAAAGATCAAGTTTGACCAAAAGTTGACCAGATTTAACCACGGCTGACTTGAGTTGACTAGTTTCAAAAAGAATTTTGAAATAAATAAATGAAATTATTTAATTAAATGGAGTACTTACTTCTAATTAGTTAAACAAAGTTAATTAATTAAATGAGAAACCATTCCTAATTAATTAAATGAAGTTATTTAATTAAATAAGAAAAGTGCCTCTAATTAATTAAAGATTATTTAATTAAATAGAAAAAGTAATTATGAGAGCATATCTCATTTTATTAAATTAAATATTTCAACAAAATCTCTCTTGAGTTCAAAAAGGGAAATTTTCAACTCACCATTGATCAAAAATGAGTTAAATCAATTAACTCCTTTTTCTACTCAAATTGAATTAGTTAATTCTTTATTTTACTCAAATTAAATCTATTAACTCCCTTTAGTTTAAAAATCTCCCTTTATGACTAAACTTCACCTTTAATCCTGACCGTTGATTGAAATCGATCTCAACCGTTGATGAATTCTATGAAAGTCTATCTAAGAGAGCCTCATCTCTTCATTTTGAAAGGTTGAATGAGAATTTGCATCCAATTTTTGCTGGAATTCATACTTAGATTTGCCCGTATTCACATACGCAAAGATCAAGTTTGACCAAAAGTTGACCAGATTTAACCACTGTTGACTTGAGTTGACTAGTTTTGAAAAGAATTTTGAAATAATTGAACGAAATTATTTAATTAAATGGAGTACTTCTAATTAATTATACAAAGTTATTTAAATAAATCAGGAGCCATTCCTAATTAATTAAATGAAGTTATTTATTTAAATAAAAAAAGTGTCTCTAATTAATTAAAGATTATTTAATTAAATAGAAAAAGTTATTATGAGAGCATATCTCATTTTATTAAATTAAATATCTTAACAAAATCTCTCTTCAGTTCACCATTGATAAAAAATGGATTAAATTTGTTGCCTTCTTTTTCTACTCAAATTGAATCAGTTAACTCCTTATTTTACTCAAATTAAATCTGTTAACTCCCTTTAATTTGGTAATGTCCCTTTATGACTGAACTTCACCTTTAATCCTGATCGTTGATTGAAATCGATCTCAACCGTTGATGAATTCCAGGAAAGTCTATTTAAGAGACCCTCATCTATTCATTTTGAAAGGTTGAATGAGAATTTGCATCGAATTGTTGCTGAAATTCACACTCACATTTGCTCATATGCACATATGCAAAGATCAAGTTTGACCAAAAGTTGACCAGATTTAACCAATGTTTACATGAGTTGAAAAGTTTTGAAAAGAATTTTGAAATAATTCAACAAAATTATTTAATTAAATGAAGTACTTACTTCTAATTACTTAAACAAAGTTATTTGATTAAATGAGAAACCATTCCTAATTAATTAAATGAAGTTATTTAATTAAATAAGAAAAGTGCCTCTAATTAATTAAAGATTATTTAATTAAATAGAAAAAGTAATTATGAGAGCATATCTCATTTTATTAAATTAAATATCTCAACAAAATCTCTTTTTAGTTCAAAAAGGGAAATTTCCAGTTCACTATTGATAAAAAATTAGTTTAATCAGTTGACTCCTTTTTCTTCTCAAATTGAATCAGTTAACTCTTTATTTTACTCAAATTAAATTTGTTAACTCCCTTTAATTTGGAAATCTCCATTTATGACTGAACTTCACCTTTAATCCTAACCCTTGATTGAAATTGATCTCAACCATTGATGAATTCCAGGAAAGTCTATTTAAGAGACCCTCATCTCTTCATTTTGAAAGATTGAATGAAAATTTTAATCAAATTGTTGCTGGAATTCATACTCACATTTGCTCATATTCACATACGTAAAGATCAAGTTTGACCAAAAGTTGACCAAATTTAACCACGGTTGACTTCAATTGACTAGTTTCGAAAAGTATTTTGAAATAATTAAACGAAGTTATTTAATTAAATAGAGTACTTACTTCTAATTAATTAAACAAAGTTATTTAATTAAATGAGAAGCCATTCCTAATTAATTAAATGAAGTTATTTAATTAAATAAGAAGAGGGTCTCTAATTAATTAAACATTATTTAATTAAATAGAAAAAGAAATTATAAGAGCATATATAATTTTATTAAATTAAATATCTCAACAAAATCTCTCTTCAGTTCAAAAAAGGAAATTTCCAGTTCACTATTGATTAAAAATGAGTTAAATCAGTTAACTCCTTTTTTTACTCAAATTGAATTAGTTAACTCTTTATTTTACTCAAATTAAATCTGTTAATTCCCTTTAATTTGGAAATCTTCCCTTATATCTGAACTTCACCTTTAATCTTGACCGTTGATTGAAATCGATATCAACCACTGATGAATTCTAGGAAAGTCTATTTAAGAGTCCCTCGTCTCTTCATTTTGAAAGGTTGAATGAGAACTTGCATCGAATTGTTGTTGGAATTCATACTCACATTTGCTCATATTCACATACGCAAAGATCAAGTTTGACCAAACGTTGACCAAATTTAACCACGGTTGACTTGAGTTGACTAGTTTCAAAAAGAGTTTTGAAATAATTAAATGAAATTATTTAATTAAATGGAGTACTTACTTCTAATTAATTAAACAAATTTATTTAATTAAATGAGAAGCCATTCGTAATTAATTAAATGAAGTTATTTAATAAAATAAAATAAATTTCTCTAATTAATTAAAGATTATTTAATTAAATAGATAAAGTAATTATGAGAGCATATCTCATTTTATTAAATTAAATATCTCAACAAAAGCTCTCTTCAGTTCAAAAAGAGAAATTTTCAGTTCACTATTGATAAAAAATGAGTTAAATCAGTTAACTCCTTTTTCTACTCAAATTGAATCAGTTAACTCCTTATTTTACTCAAATTAAATCTGTTAACTCCCTTTAATTTGGAAATCTCCGTTTATGACTGAACTTCACCTTTAATCCTGACCGTTGACTGAAATCGATCTCAACCGTTGATGAATTTCAGGAAAGTCTATTTAAGAGACCCTCATCTCTTCATTTTGAAAGGTTGACTGAAAATTTGCATCGAATTGTTGCTAGAATTCATACTCACATTTACTCATATTCACATACGCAAAGATCAATTTTGACAAAAGGTTGACCAGATTTAAGCACGGTTGACTTGAGTTGACTAGTTTTGAAAAGAATTTTGAAATTATTAAACGAAATTATTTAATTAAATGGAGTACTTACTTCTAATTAATTAAACAAAGTTATTTAATTAAATAAGAAGCCATTCCTAATTAATTAAATGAAGTTATTTAATTAAATAAGAAAAGTGCCTCTAATTAATTAAAGATTATTTAATTAAATAGAAAAAGTAATTATGAGAGCATATTTCATTTTATTAAATTAAATATCTCAACAAAATCTCTCTTCAGTTCAAAAAGGGAAATTTTCAGTTCACTGTTGATCAAAAATTAGTTAAATTATTTAACTCCTTTTTGTACGCAAATTGAATCAGTTAACTACTTATTTTACTCAAATTAAATCTATTAACTCCCTTTAATTTGGAAATCTCCCTTTATGACTAAACTTCACCTTTAATCCTAACCGTTGATTGAAATTGATCTCAACCGTTGATGAATTTTAGGAAAGTCTATTTAAGAGACCCTCATCTTTTCATTTTTAAAGGTTGAATGAGAATTTGCAGCTAATTGTTGCTGGAATTCATACTCACATTTTCTCATATTCATATACGCAAAGATCAAGTTTGACCAAAAGTTGACCAGATTTAACCATGGTTGACTTGAGTTGACTAGTTTTGAATAGAAATTTGAAATAATTAAACGAAATTATTTAATTAAATAGAATACTTACTTCTAACTAATTAAACAAAGTTATTTAATTAAATGAGAAGTCATTCCTAATTAATTAAATGAAGTTATTTAATTAAATAAGAAAAGTCCCTCTAATTAATTAAAGATTATTTAATTAAATAGAAAAAGTAATTATGAGAGTGTAACGCCCCGCCAAGGGATCCAAAAGAAATAACCTAAAGTTTCACTAAGTTCGCTAAACATTTTTTATTATTATTTTAAAAGTAAGAATGTATAACATAAACATCAAACACATAGTTGCGGAAGCAATAACATGTAATCATCGACAAACATACATCGTAAGTTACATTTCTTAAGGATCCCATGACGTTGAGTCACGTTTAAATTTAATTAAATTCTAAGTCTAACAATTACCACATACATATGAAAGAATAATCAGAAAGTCCAATGTCCATAATATACATTTGCTCCAAATGCCTCTTGGCAAATTAATTCGAAATGCTCAATCATCCACTATACATGTCACAAGGTATGAAAGGCTTAAAAGAATATACATATGTAAAAATAGAAATGCTTCAACCTCCATGAATCCATGATACAAAGTAAATTAAAAATATATGAAACTATTCACCATACATGATACATCTATACATCCATAATGACAAAACATCTATCATAAAATCTAACCATCCATCATAATAATCCAAGAACATAGTGAAGGTAAATGCCAACCAAGAAAACTCTATCCATGACGACTACGGACGGATCTCAATGGTAAGAGTAAAAGCATTACCACCCAACTGTGTGGAACCTAAATGGTCCACTCCCACCGCGCTAAGGAGATAGTCTCAAGTCTCAAATAGGATAACAAAACCTATAATCATAAATACTCTCTAACTCTAGGAAATCCTATAAGTATGCTAACTCAAGGGTTCCTAAAAAGATTGACATCTAAACACAGAGGTACCACAAAGACACGTAGGAAACCTAATATGCAAGCGAGAAAATGTCATCGCAAAAGTCATGTAGAAGTTACCCAAGCAATCCCTTAGGAATCTCAGGTCCCTACTGATCCATGCAACCACTAGTATCCTCTCGCACTAATGAGGCATACTATGGAATGCAAGGTCGTAACCAAGCATTCTCTCTACCCCATCCTAGTCTATACTAGCACTCAAGCCATGGGAGAGAACATACAATTATCTTGTTAGGTTCATTTTCTCTCATTTAGTGTAAATGTTTTCACTTATTAAAACAACATACAATGGGTTACTCCAAGCAGCCTCTTACGGCCCCGATCCCCATTGCAAGCCACTTCCTGACACTACACATATTTAACCTACCCTAGGCTCATGAAATCATAAATCAAAGAATCATAATAAAATCACCTCAGTCCTATACAAGCAACTGAAAAACATCATAAAAGATAAGCCACAAAATTACATCAGTTCTTCACGAGCAACAGATAAGAATCAAATAACAATCATATGATCACAACAGTTCTCTATCAGCAACTGAAGGCATCAATGATAAATCACAAAGTCCAATGGTTCTCCAATGAGCAACCAAAAAGTAACCCAATAGTAAATTACAATACTGATCGAAGACTCCAAAATGGTCAAGTCAAAACATGACATCATCAAGAACATAACAAACACTTCAGTCCTCTCAGGCAACCGAAAAGCAATCCAAGTTTAACTGATCGAGACTCAAAAATGGTTATCAAATATAACTGATCGAGACTCAAAAATGGTTAAGTTAGGTATCTCAAATACATACACCTCAGCTTCACACAAGGAAACTGGAAAGCAATAACAAATAGTAAATACATCCATCATAGAGCATACTATCAGATTACTTTGGTTGGTTTGAAAAGATCGAGAACAAATCATCACAACCTCGCATTCATAAACCCGGGCCTCTAGTAACAACCTAAACTAGTCAATACTAGAACAACCCCAAAATATAGAAAATACAAAAAAAGCATCAAAGTCTTAGAGATTGGAATTGAAAGTATATTATTGAGTTAAGGTAAGGTTTATGTTCCAGTTTAACGTCAATTTCAAGAAACTATGTTTTCACAACTACCCCTTACTAACCCATTTCTAAAATAAATTCCATTAAATCAATAATCCAAATCTACAATTTAATCAAATAATATTCATTATTAATTAACTTTAATTAAACTAATTTTAATTAAATTAATCAATAATTACTTGTTCTAATTACTTATTTTAATCTATTTATTAATTGTTAATTTATTAATATTTAACCAAAATTATTAATAAATTAATATTTACAAACTATGTTAAATGCATTAATATTTAATTATTAATTGTTAATAAAGATTAAAATATTATTAATTAAAATATATTAAAAATTTATTAATTAAAATTTTAAATAATAATAATTTTTTTTTATAAATAATAAAAATTATATAAAAAAAAAACCGAAATTAAAAAAAAACATTATGAACATACGTTTAAAGCCCGTCGGCTTGCAAGACCACCTGCAATCTGTCGCAGTCCTGCGGCGGCAGGTACCCTGTACCTGCCGTCGCAGTACCTGCGATGCAGGTACTGTCGGCTCTGCCGACAGTGGGGGTGGGTATGGGGTAATTCCCTCCCCCCCACTTAATCATATTAAATTATATATATATATATTTTTTAAAAATGAATTTGTTTTTTATAATCAATTTTTTTTTATTGAAATTTAAATTTGTTTGAATATAATTATATATATATATATATATAAATTTATAAATATGCTAAATTAATTCCTATACATATAAATATATTAAAAGAAATTGCCTCTTCTTTATATTGGTATAGAAATATAGTCAACCATCCGAACTTCTAATTTAGAATTTCATTATTAGATTCAACCCTTCCCATTTAAATCTCTTGTATACAGAAGTTTATTGACAAGCATCTGATAAATTCCAATATTGTAATGTTTAAACATTCATCACAGAGAATTCAGATTTACAAACCCCAAACACGAAGAAGACCGAAAAGGATAATTGCATATTTAATCGATAATCAAAAACACAATACCCTACCTGATCCTGATGCTATTATGCAATCTCCAGGAACTGGAAGAGAATTTGCTCCTCTCAATAACCTTCCTCTGGAAAACTTTCTTGGTACTAGCCTTCTGAAATTCGCTTCCAAAAGTTGTCTCCCAAAAATTCTCGTCCAAATTCGTGTGTCACAAAAATGAACCCCCAAAGTTGTGATAAGGAGTTTTCTCCTCAGACCGGGGCACTAATTGTGTGTTCACCCAAGAAGACTCTTTGCACAACTCAGTTAACTCTCCAAATTAACCTTTATTATCTTTTCTTTTATTTTTCATTCATCTTTCATGCACATTAAGTTGAATTATTAAATAACTTTATTTAATATTCCACTTGACTTCTATTTTAAATTAATTTATTACTTTAATCTCATGTGCACTTTATAATGTTATTAATTTCTATTATTTAATCTTTTAATTTATTTCTCATATTTAAACTCATGCTTAGATCATGTGATCTAGAATTCTTAATAATTTTATATCTTTCAACTTTTAATTTCTTTTAGAAACTTAATTGATAACATATTTAATTAATTTAAATAACAATAATATTTAGCATTTATTTAAAAATGAACTCCAAATATATTATTATTAAATTAAATAGATATTATCCTGTTCTAAATTTATCTTTAAACTTTTATCTCCAATTTAATTCTTTTATTTACTTAATTTCTCAATTAATTAAATATTAAAGATATCATATTAATTCTCCATTAAATTAAATCATTAATTAATCTTTTTAATTAGACTTAATTAATAGAAAACAAATCAAGGACTCATATAACAACATACGAAAATCCATCATAGAAAAACACATACTAAATCAAACACAAAGTACGAAATTACATCATTTGATGCATTCAGAGGGTACTTAACTCAGATACTTGTCCTAATTATCAATTAGGACAATTGGCTAAAGGGTTTAGGATTTGGACTTAAGAATTTATCTCCTCTCTCTTACCATTGAGATAATCGATAGGGTACGCTCATCCTGGCAATTTAGGGAAGTCAATACTCGGTACCTACAACCTACATAAAATTCACGCATGTACAAACACAATATTCTAAGCTAAACAGACAATGACAGGAAGTGGTGCATCGTGTAGATCTCGACTAGCAGGTGACTACGACTCCCTTCCTTAACCACATCAGAAACATCGTCCATAAAGTAAACAAGCACGCACACCATACACATGCCGTATGGGGTAAGTATCCATAAGAAAGCACATGTGATAATAAACCATCTAACTAATCATCATCGATAACTAAAAATATTGAATAATCATCATACATGCATGAAATATAGAGTACCAAGTAATCTCATCATATAATAAACTGAGTGTAAAACAACATCTGATAATCTCTAAAATAATAATACTAATCATCAAACATAAATTGGCCTAAAAGAGTTTGGCAAGGATGACAAAAATGCAACTTAGGGGAAGGCACTACAGAGAGCATATCTCATTTTATTAAATTAAATATCTCAAAAAAATCTCTCTTCAGTTCAAAAAGGGATATTTCCAGTTAAAAATGAGTTAAATTAGTTAACTCCTTTTTCTACTCAAATTGAATCAGTTAACTCCTTATTTTACTCAAATTAAATCCATTAACTCCCTTTAATTTGGAAATCTCCCTTTATGACTGAACTTCAACTTTAATCCTGACAGTTGATTGAAATCGATCTCAACTGTCGATGAATTCTAGGAAAGTCTATTTAAGAGACCCTCATCTCTTCATTTTGAAAGGTTGAATGAGAATTTGCATCGAGTTGTTGATGGAATTCATACTCGCATTTGCTCATATTCACATACGCAAAGATCAAGTTCGACCAAAAGTTGACCAAATTTAACCACGATTGACTTGAGTTGACTAATTTCGAAAATAATTTTGAAATAATTAAACAAAATTATTTAATTAAATGGAGTACTTACTTCTAATTAATTAAACAAAGTTATTTAATTAAATGAGAAGCCAATCCTAATTAATTTAATGAAGTTATTTAATTAAATAGAAAAAGTAATTATGAGAGCATATCTCATTTTATTAAATTAAATATCTCAAAAAAATCTCTCTTCAGTTCAAAAAGAGAAATTTCTAGTTCACTATTGATCAAAAATGAGTTAAATCAGTTAACTCCTTTTACTATGCAAATTGAATCAGTTAACTCCTTATTTTACTCAAATTAAATCTG
Organism: Cupressus sempervirens; assembly: GCA_028749045.1. Classification (NCBI taxonomy): domain Eukaryota; kingdom Viridiplantae; phylum Streptophyta; class Pinopsida; order Cupressales; family Cupressaceae; genus Cupressus; species Cupressus sempervirens. Next base: position 463,858,653 of record CM053791.1, on the reverse strand, counting down.
TTAACTCCCTTTAATTTGGAAATCTCCCTCTATGACCAAACTTCACCTTTAATCCTGACCGTTGATTGAAATCGATCTCAATTGTTGATGAATTCAAGGAAAGTCTATTTAAGAGACTCTCATCTCTTCATTTTGAAAGGTTGAATGAGAATTTGCATCGAATTGTTGCTGGAATTCATACTAACATTTGCTCATATACACATACGCAAAGATCAAGTTTGACCAAATGTTGACCAGATTTAACCACGGTTGACTTGAGTTGACTAATTTTGAAAAGAATTTTCAAATAATTAAACAAAATTATTTAATTAAATAGAGTACATACTTCTAATTAATTAAAGAAAGTTATATAATTAAATGAGAAGTCATTCCTAATTAATTAAATGAAGTTATTTAATTAAATAAGAAAAGTGCCTCTAATTAATTAAAAATTATTTAATTAAATAGAAAAAGTAATTATGAGAGCATATCTCATTTTATTAAAATAAATATCTCAACCAAATCTCTCTTCATTTCAAAAAGGGAAATTTCCAGTTCACTATTGATAAAAAATGAGTTAAATTAGTTAACTCCTTTTTCTACGCAAATTGAATCAGTTAACTCCTTATTTTACTCAAATTAAATCTGTTAACTCCCTTTAATTTAAAAATCTCCCTTTATGACTAAACTTCACCGTTAATCCTGACTGTTGATTGAAATCAATCTCAACCGTTGATGAATTGTAGGAAAGTCTATTTAAGAGACCCTCATTTCTTCATTTTGAAAAGTTGAATGAGAATTTGCATCAAATTGTTGCTAGAATTCATACTCACATTTGCTCATATTCACATACGCAAAGATCAAGTTTGACCAAAAGTTGACCAAATTTAACCATCGTTGACTTCAGTTGACTAGTTTCAAAAAAAATTCAAATAATTAAATAAAATTATTTAATTATATGGAGTATTTACTTCTAATTAATTAAACAAAGTTATTTAATTAAATGAGAAGCCATTCCTAATTAATTAAATGAAGTTATTTAATTAAATAAGAAAAGTGCCTCTAAGTAAATAAAGATTATTTAATTAAATAGAAAAAGTAATTATGAGAGCATATCTCATTTTATTAAATTAAATATCTCAACAAAATCTCTCTTCAGTTCAAAAAGGGAAAGTTCTAGTTCACTATTGATCAAAAATTAGTTAAATTAGTTAACTCCTTTTTGTACGCAAATTGAATAAGTTAACTCCTTATTTTACTCAAATTAAATTTGTTAAGTCCCTTTAATTTGGAAATCTTTCTTTATGACGAAACTTCACCTTTAATCCTAACCGTTGATTGAAATCGATCTCAACCGTTGATGAATTTCAGGAAAGTCTCTTTAAGAGACCCTCATCTTTTCATTTTGAAAGGTTGAATTAGAATTTGCATCGAATTGTTGCTTGAATTCATACTCACATTTTCTCATATTCATATACACAAATATCAAGTTTGACCAAAATTTGACCAGATTTAACCATGGTTGACTTGAGTTGACTAGTTTTGAAAAGAATTTTGAAATAATTAAATGAAATTATTTAATTAAATGGAGTACTTACTTCTAATTAATCAAACAAAGTTATTTAATTAAATAAGAAAAGTGCCTCTAATTAATTAAAGACTATTTAATTAAATGGAAAAAGTAATTATGAGAGCATATCTCATTTTATTAAATTAAATATCTCAACAAAATCTCTCCTCAATTCAAAAAGAGAAATTTCCAGTTAGCTATTGATAAAAAATGAGTTAAATCAGTTAACTCCTTTTTCTACTCAAATTGAATCTGTTAACTTCTTATTTTACTCAAATTAAATCTGTTGACTCCTTTTAATTTGGAAATCTCCCTTTATGACTGAATTTCCTCTTTAATCCTGACTGTTGAATGAAATCGATCTCAACCGTTGATGAAATCAAAGAAAGTCTCTTTAAGAGACCCTCATCTCTTCATTTTAAAAGGTTGAATGAGAATTTGCATCGAATTGTTTCTGGAATTCATACTCACATTTGCTCATATTCACATACGCAAAGATCAAGTTTGACCAAAAGTTGACCAGATTTAACCACGGTTGACTTGAGTTGACTAGTTTCAAAAAGAATTTTGAAATAATTAAACAAAATTGTTTAATTAAATGGAGTGCATACTTCTAATTAATTAAACAAAGTTATTTAATTAAATGAGAAGCCATTCCTAATTAATTAAATGAAGTTATTTAATTAAATAAGAAAAGTGCCTCTAATTAATTAAAGATTATTTAATTAAATAGAAAAAGTAATTATGAGAGCATATCTCATTTTATTAAATTAAATATCTCAACAAAATCTCTCTTCAGTTCAAAAAGAAAAATTTGCAGTTCACTATTGATCAAAAATGAGTTAACTCAGTTAACTCCTTTTTCTACACAAATTGAATCAGTTAACTCCTTATTTTACTCAAATTAAATCTGTTAACTCCGTTTAATTTGAAAATCTCCCTTTATGAATGAACTTCACCTTTAATCCTGACCATTGATTGAAATCGATCTCAATCATTGATGAATTCCAGGAAAGTCTATTTAAGAGACCCTCATCTTTTCATTTTCAAAGGTTGAATGAGAATTTGCATCGAATTGTTGTTGGAATTCATACTCACATTTGCTCATATTCACATATGGAAAGATCAATTTTGACCAAAAGTTGACCAGATTTAACCACGGTTGACATGAGTTGACTATTTTCGAAAAGAATTTTGAAATAATTAAGCGAAATTATTTAATTAAATGGAGTACTTACTTCTAATTAATTAAACAAAGTTATTTAATTAAGTGAGAAGCCATTCCTAATTAATTAAATGAAGTTATTTAATAAAATAAGAAAAGTGCCTCTAATTAATTAAAGATTATTTAAATAAATAGAAAAAGTAATTATAAGAGCATATCTAATTTTATTAAATTAAATATCTCAACAAAATCTCTCTTCAGTTCAAAAAGGGAAATTTCTAGTTCAATATTGATCAAAAAAGAGTTAAATCAGTTAACTCCTTTTTCTACTCAAATTGAATCAGTTAACTCCTTATTTTACTCAAATTAAATTTGTTAACTCCCTTTAATTTGGAAATCTTCCTTTATGACTAAACTTCACCTTTAATACTCACCGTTGATTGAAATCGATCTCAACCATTGATGAATTCTAGGAAAGTCTATTTAAAAGACCCTCATCTTATTCATTTTAAAAGGTTGAATGAGAATTTGCACCGAATTGTTGCTGGAATTCATACTCACATTTGCTCATATTCACATACTCAAAGATCAAGTTTGACCAAAAGTTGACTAGATTTAACCACGATTGACTTGAGTTGACTAATTTTGAAAAAAAAAATTGAAATAATTAAATGAAATTATTTAATTAAATAGAGTACTTACTTCTAATTAATTAAACAAAGTTATTTAATTAAATGAGAAGCCATTCCTAATTAATTAAATGAAGTTATTTAATTAACTAAGAAAATTGCCTCTAATTAAATAAAGATTGTTTAATTAAATAGAAAAAGTAATTATGAGAGCATATCTCATTTTATTAAATTAAATATCTCAACAAAATCTCTCTTCAGTTCAAAAAGAGAAATTTTCAGTTCACTATTGATCAAAATGAGTTAAATCAGTTAACTCCTTATTTTACTCTCCTTATTTTACTCAAATTGAATCTTTTAACTCCCTTTAATTTGGAAATCTCCCTTTATGACTGAACTTCACCTTTAATACTGACCGTTGATTGAAATCGATCTCAACCGTCGATGAATTCCAAGAAAGTCTATTTAAGAGACCCTCATCTCTTCATTTTGAAAGGTTGAATGAGAATTTGCATCGAATTGTTGCTTGAATTCATACTCACATTTGCTCATATTCACATACGCAAAGATCAAGTTTGACCAAAAGTTGACCAGATTTAACCACGGTTGACTTGAGTTGACTAGTTTTGAAAAGAAATTTGAAATAATTAAACAAAATTATTTAATTAAATAGAGTACTTACTTCTAATTAATTAAACAAAGTTATTTAATTAAATGAGAAGCCATTCCTAATTAATTAAATGAAGTTATTTAATTAAATAAGAAAAGTGCCTCTAATTAATTAAAGATTATTTAATTAAATAAAAAAAGTAATTATGAGATCATATCTCATTTTATTAAATTAAATATCTCAACAAAATCTCTCTTCAGTTCAAAAAGGGAAATTTCCAGTTCACTATTGATCAAAAATTAGTTAAATCAGTTAACTCCTTTTTCTATGCAAATTGAATCAGTGAACTCATTATTTTACTCGAATTAAATCTGTTAACTCCCTTTAATTTGGAAATCTCCATTTATGACTAAACTTCACCTTTAATCCTAACCGTTGATTGAAATCGATCTCAACCGTTGATGAATTTTAGGAAAGTCTATTTAAGAGACCCTGATCTTTTCATTTTGAAAGGTTGAATTAGAATTTGCATCGAATTGTTGTTGGAATTCATACTCACATTTTCTCATATTCATTTACGCAAAGATCAAGTTTGACCAAAAGTTGACCAAATTTAACCATGGTTGACTTGAGTTTATTAGTTTTGAAAAGAATTTTGAAATAATTAGACAAAATTATTTAGTTAAATAGAGTACTTACTTCTAATTAATTAAATAAAGTTATTTAATTAAATGAGAAGCCATTCCTAATTAATTAAATGAAGTTATTTAATTAAATAAGAAAAGTTCCTCTAATTAATTAAAAATTATTTAATTAAATAGAAAAAGTAATTATGAGAGCATATATCATTTTATTAAATTAAATATCTCAACAAAATCTTTCTTTAGTTCAAAAAGGGAAATTTTCAGTTCACTATTGATCAAAAATGAGTTAAATTAGTTAACTCCTTTTTCTACTCAAATTGAATCAGTTAACTCCTTATTTTACGCAAATTAAATCTGTTAACTCCCTTTAATTTGGAAATCTCCCTTTATGACTGAACTTCACCTTTAATCCTGACCATTGATTGAAACCGATTTCAACTGTTGATGAATTTTGTCATGCCACAAATTTTTAACATAAAATTTTAACGCGAGAACACAACCAACTTTTTTTTTGTAGAATACATTAACGTTTTCCTAACTAGATGAATGGTTTCATGTGCATTGTGAAGGGGGATTATACTCCTATCAAGTGGCGGTTATATTTGATTGTTACTTTGTATGATTAAAAGTGTGAGTTGCATGCTAAGTTGAGAGTTTACAATGAAGCTTCGATAATTACCTAACTAGAGTTGTCGATAAGATTAAAGGATACACTATCTGTATTTAAACTTGGAGTTGTTAAGGTTCGTTAATGGATTAAAAGGCTCTACTAGGGAAATGAAGTTATGAGCCCTTAGTTTTCTACACTCAAACCAAGACACTCTGATGGGTAGATGTGATTTATCTTATGTGAATGTGGCGATGATAACATAGAAGATGGCAACAAGAGGATGAGTTATTACTCAGTGTGTCTCCATCAGTATTTGGGTTACCATTATTATTATATGTTCTATTATGAGTTTACTACTATTATAGTTATGCCTTACCAGTGCCTATACTTTCTTAGTTTGCATCTTTTCATGAACAGGTTGCATTATTATTTTCAATTAACAACTATGAAGCTTGGAGCTATTGTGCAATTATTATCTTGATCAGATTAGTGTTCAATCTCGTATCTCTTTATGTTGACATCAAAACATTGTTAATTCATATTTAAAATTAAGTTCCCATCTTGGTCATTTTGACTATACTACACTCGACTTAAATAACCACTAATTAATATAAGATAGATCAAAATGATATAATATAACTTTAAATAGTATATACCTAAATAATCTAAACTTATATATATATCTACTTACCTAATAAGAGAAATGTAAGACATATCCCTAGTTACCCATTCTATCCTTATACTAGAATTAAATGTGTGAAATTCAATAAGATCTCCCTATAACTATTTAAACAATCAATAACTTATATCCTATTTATATATATTAATTCCCACTATAACATGACTTTATTAACTTATGCATCACATTTAAATCATATATTATTAAACTAAGCCCAAATCCACATAACCAATTTCTTTTAAATCACCTTATTAGTCCTATTATGTTGTCACTTCCTACTAAACACCTAGGCTAGGGGTTTTGTCCTTCATCATTTCATCCCTATAGGCTGTCTTGTCACACTTCCTTATGCAATTTAAGTCTATCCTCTTTTTCAAACGCATGTTTTTGAGTTGATTTGATTTGGGGCAGATTTTGTTTGATTAAAAAGTGTTTTCAACTTCCATCACATTAACTTGCTGCCCCACATGAGTGCCTAGGAAAGTGAGGAAGTAGGTGGGGAGCAAGTAGAGGAGTATGTGTGTTCCCTAAGACCTCTCCTCACTTAAGCATGCTTTTTCCTTCCATAAAGTACAAGGGTGATGTCGCTGTCCTAGGTGACAAGGCTCTCATTACATAGCAGCAATTTATGACTTTTTCTAAATCCCTTTCTTTTCATGTTCTTATATTGTACGCCTAGCATTGGAAGCAAGTTGCATTTGTTTATTTTTTTAATTTTTTTTTTATGGATTTTGTTGTTGACTTTGGCCATCATTAAAAAGGTGACGCCTTAAAATATAAGGGATAGCATTTATGTTAGCAATATTATATGTAGATTTTTATTTTTATTAATTTGCTTCTTTATAGGGAGTGATTTGACACTTGGGTTTTATAGCTCATTGTTTATTTTGATATAATTTCTAGCTAGGGATGTCTTAGTCCTTTAGGGACTTAGGTAGACTCTTAGCCAATAAGATATTACTCTGTAATAGAAGAAGTGAATTTAGTTACCTTTCCATATAAATTCCAGAGAGATAAATGGGCATCTTCAGCCAGTTAATTTTTATGTTCTTTACACTGATATGTATTATTATGATTTTCTTTTCCCTTAATAGGACTCATCCTTCATGGATTATTATAATGATATATTATGAATTATTAAACTTGTTCTTACCATTTCAATTACTAAACTCATTAGATCTTTTAGACAAGAGATGCCATTTAAAACAACATATTTAGAGAAGTCAAATTAAAAACAATAGAACTCAGGAAGTGTTGAGCTAATCTTTCATACAACCAATGTTTTCATTATCTTCCATATCATTCAATACCAAGACTTAAAACTTTCTACCATTCTTACTATCAATTGCATACCTTAATTCTTTATCAATTCCAATACTAAACATCAAAATTTTAATTATTCCTTATGCAATAGAAAAATAATATATCAAGGTGGCAAGGTCCAGTTACATTCCTATTGTAATCTCAAGATACTCAAATTCTCATTCCTGCATATTCCTATTCAATATAAATGGAACAACATCTAAGCAGCATACCTTCTCTAATATGATCCTTGCAAATTTCTTTCCATACAATATCAAGCATGAATTCTATCAACTTGAGCACAATAGAAAGATCATATATAATACTGATATATCAACTTCTCTTCTTCAGAACATATGAAATAGAAACAACACCACACTCTACAATACAATTTCTTTCACATAACCAAGGAGGATTTCTCCCCCCTTGACACAATAATAATACATCTGCTCCTAAGCAAGAAATGGACTCCATAACATCAGGTTTCCAAAACTCTCCAAAGAATACCTGCACAAAAGAGAAACAACTAGGGAACCATGGAGGCTCACCTCCCAACCTAGGCCTCAAAGAGACCACCCCCGCGCTAGGGGAAACAAGGCTCAACAGGGATACATTCAAACATCATCATAATAACAAGAATTCAACATGAAAATCACAGTTTAACAACACATTTACAATTCCCAACCAAGGCTTGCACAATGATTCATAAATGGAATCATAAACATTGGGTGAAGGTGGAAACACAAGGAGGTTTACCATTTCATATCATATCTGCCATAAAAATCATGCCCTTTTGGGGCTAAATCAACAAAATACAAGGCCCTTTCGGGGCTTCATAATATCATGCCCTTTCGGGGCTTCATAAACATCTTCCACCACACACACTACCAACACAACATCCTCCACCACACACAATCAACAACTTTAGCTTCCTACAAACCCATACTTCAGTTACTTCCTTCCTCACCATTTCTCCTTCTCTTTTTTTTTCTCTCCCAAGGCAAAATATGAATATGACAATGGCATACAATGGAGCCCATACTCCAGGGTCCTCAACTATGCAATCCAACTGCTGCCCATTCACCCTAGAGTCCTCTTCCCTTCCCACAAGGGTGAGTGCAAGTCCCACACCCATAACAATGCTCAAGCACAAAGAATAAAACCAAACCAAGTAGAAATAAAACAATAAATTTTCAAGAGTACATCACATTATCACAACACAAGAATACCAAGAACACTCCTACCAAAGGCACTCTTACAATTTTCCATTTCAGCTATGAGATATAAAGAAAGCATGGCATGGAGGACTAACTTGCTTACAAGCTATGGCAATGGAATGAAGACCTCTTCCTGCTTGGATTTCAAAATTCTCCTTTCCATTCCTTGGTTGTCTCTAAAATTAGAGAGTGGCTGAATGAATCCCCAAGATTGGCATAACTTCCCTATAAAGACCTTCACTTTCATCCTCACCTACCTCTTTTACTCTTGTGTTTTTCCACCAATGAGGACTTAACCAAGTGGTGTCATGAGGAAAGAAGTTAGGTTACAATATATTTTCGAATTGGCTTGGAAATGACTCTTTTTGAGGGTCCCCTAGGTCCCCTAGACTCACTTATTATAATATTTAACCCCCCAACCCATACTATTACCATGTGGGTGACTTGTTTTCACAAAATTAACACTTAAGAATCACTTAGGCTCTCTAAAATTCCTGTCACTTGTAACTTGCATTCCGTCAAAAAGGTGATTCTTCCTAACACTCTCCAAGGTGGTTTAATTGATTTCGCAATGAGGGTTAGGCTTAGGTTAAGTGACTTCACACCAAAGAATCCTATTGGACATGTCATTTACACATAGACAATACAAGTGTCAAATGACACACACATGCACATAAAAACACTTCACACATTATGATGACATGTCACTGATCAACCATGCTCTCTGATTACAACACTCATACACAGTCACAGTATGAAATAAACACAATACAACGAGGTTTTGAATCTTCCAAAGATTCATCTTGGCTTAACCGTGTTCACATAAGATTGAACCTTGTTTCCCCCATTAATCACCATGGTTCCACTTTCCTGCACACTCAACTTAAACATTAGCAACCCAATAAGATAATATAGGATCCATACAAACACGTACAACATAAATCCAATACCTCATACTACTCATCAATGTATACAAGTAAGTATCATCTAATCATTTCTGTTCTAAGTACTATCAATAAAACATTGCAATAGCATATTCCATTTAACTTTCATGTAAGTGCATATTCAAAACATTTCATTATCATTCTCATAAAATATTTAAAACATTAAAATATCGAATATGTGTATCTACAGTAATCTTTCTGAGTATAAATCATTTTCAATTAGAGTATCATCACAACTCTTTCTCACATAACATTGAAACTCTGAGTTATCTTTAGTAAATCGTAAAAACAATATAAAACGGTTATCTGCAGATTGGTTAACTAGTAACTTTGATTAAGTTAAACATAAAGGTCAAACATAGTGACGTTTCTAGCAATATCCGCTTATAACATTATGGGGGGGGGGTTGTGTGATTTTCCAAGTTTAATTCCACAGACTGTTAGAATGTTTCAGTAATTATGTCATTCTAATTTAGAACCAAGTTTCAAACATATCCATGTATCTGATTATCATCATAACCTATACTCATAGTTGTTCTTAGTAGGCAGAATGTTATTTTATCCTTCTTAACTGCCTAGTAAATTGTCCATAGTGTCTCATGGTCAGGTTCTTTTCTTAAACATTTTAAATCTCATGTCCATGTGGTCTTATTTTATCGACCTAATGTTACTAGAGAAAATATCAAAATCCACATTAGTCTCCTATAGAAACCCTTAAATCATGATTTGCAACAAAACAAAATATAAAGCATAACTAAATTATCTCCTAACTAGTTTTATTTCATCAAGATCTAGACATGGGTACTTACTTCTAATTAATTAAACAAAGTTATTTAATTAAATGAGAAGCCATTCCTAATTAATTAAATGAAGTTATTTAATTAAATAAAAAAAGTCCCTCTAATTAATTCAAGATTATTTAATTAAATAGGAAAAGTAATTATGAGAGCATAATATCTCATTTTATTAAATTAAATATCTCACAAAAATCTCTCTTCAGTTCAAAAAGGGAAATTTCCAGTTCACTATTGATAAAAAATGAGTTAAATGAGTTAACTCCTTTTTCTACTCAAATTGAATCAGTTAACTCCTTATTTTACTCAAATTAAATCCATTAACTCCCTTTAATTTGGAAATCTCCCTTTATGACTGAACTTCACCTTTAATCTTGACAGTTGATTGAAATCGATCTACATTGTTGATGAATTCTAGGAAAGTCTATTTAAGAGACCCTCATCTCTTCATTTTGAAAGGTTGAATGAGAATTTGCATCGAGTTGTTGCTGGAATTCATACTCACATCTGCTCATATTCACATACGCAAAGATCAAGTTTGACCAAAAGTTGACCAGATTTAACCATGATTGACTTGAGTTGACTAATTTCGAAAAGAATTTTGAAATAATTAAACAAAATTATTTAATTAAATGGAGTACTTACTTCTAATTAATTAAACAAAGTTATTTAATTAAATGAGAAGCCATTCCTAATTAATTAAATGAAGTTATTTAATTAAATAAGAAAGGTGTCTCTGATTAATTAAAGATTATTTAGTTAAATAGAAAAAGTAATTATGAGAGCATATCTCATTTTATTAAACTAAATATCTCAACAAAATCTCTCTTCAGTTCAAAAAGGGAAATTTCCAGTTCACTATTGATCAAAAATGAGTTAAATCAATTAACTCCTTTTACTCTGCAAATTGAATCACTTAACTCCTTATTTTACTCAAATTAAATCTATTAACTCCCTTTAATTTGGAAATCTCCCTTTATGACTAAACTTCACCTTTAATCCTGACCGTTGATTGAAATCTATCTCAACCGTCGATGAATTCCAAGAAAGTCTATTTAAGAGACACTCATCTCTTCATTTTGAAAGGTTGAATGAGAATTTGCATCAAATTGTTACTGGAATTCATACTCACGTTTGCTCATATTCACATACGCAAACATCAAGTTTGACCAAAAGTTGACCAGATTTAACCATGGTTGACTTGAGTTGACTAGTTTCAAAAAAAAATTTGAAATAATTAAATGAAATTATTTAATTAAATAGAGTACTTACTTCAAATTAATTAAACAAAGTTATTTAATTAAATGAGAAGCCATTCCTAATCAATTAAATGAACTTATTTAATTAAATAAGAAAAGTGCCTCTAATTAATTAAAGATTATTTAATTAAATAGAAAAAGTAATTATGAGAGCATATCTCATTTTATTAAATTAAATATCTCAACAAAATCTCTCTTCAGTTCAAAAAGGGAAATTTCCAGTTCACTATTGATCAAAAATGTGTTAAATCAGTTAACTCCTTTTTCTACGTATATTGAATCAGTTAACTCCTTATTTTACACAAATTAAATATGTTAAGTCCATTTAATTTGGAAATCTCCCTTTATGACAAAACTTTCCCTTTAATCCTGACCGTTGATTGAAATCGATCTCAACCGTTGATGAATTTCAGGAAAGTCTCTTTAAGAGACCCTCATCTTTTCATTTTGAAAGGTTGAATGAGAATTTGCGTCAAATTGTTGCTGTAATTCATACTCACATTTGCTCATATTCATATACGCAAAGATCAAGTTTGACCAAAAGTTGACCAGATTTAACCATGGTTGACTTGAGTTGACTAGTTTCGAAAAGAATTTTGAAATAATTAAACGAAATTATTTAATTAAATGTAGTGCTTACTTCTAATTAATTAAACAAAGTTATTTAATTAAATGAGAAGCCATTCCTAATTAATTAAATGAAGTTATTTAATTAAATAGGAAAAATGCCTCTAATTAATTAAAGATTATTTAATTAAATAAGAAAAGTAATTATGAGAGCATATATCATTTTATTAAATTAAATATCTCAACAAAATCTCTCCTTAGTTCAAATAGAGAAATTTCCAGTTCAATATTGATCAAAAATGAGTTAAGTCAGTTAACTCCTTTTTCTACACAAATTGACTCAGTTAACTCTTTATTTTACTCAAATTAAATCTTTTAACTCCCTTTAATTTGAAAATCTCCCTTTATGACTAAACTTCACCTTTAATCCTGACCGTTGATTGAAATCGATCTCAACCGTTGATGAATTTCAGGAAAGTCTATTTAAGAGATCCTCATCTTTTCATATTGAAAGGTTGAATGAGAATTTGCATCGAATTTTTGTTGGAATTCATACTCACATTTGCTCATATTCACATACGCAAAGATCAATTTTGACCAAAAGTTGACCAAATTTAAGCATGGTTGACTTGAGTTGACTAGTTTCGAAAAGAATTTTGAAATAATTAAACAAAATTATTTAATTAAATAAAGTACTTACTTCTAATTAATTAAACAAAGTTATTTAATTAAATGAGAAGCCATTCATAATTAATTAAATGAAGTTATTTAATTAAATAAGAAAAGTGCCTGTAATTAATAGAAGATTATTTAATTAAATAGAAAAAGTAATTATGAGAGCATATCTCATTTTATTAAATTAAATATCTCAACAAAATCTCTCTTCAGTTCAAAAAGGGAAATTTTCAATTCACTATTGATCAAAAATTAGTTAAATCAGTTAACTCCTTATTTTATTCAAATTAAATCTTTTAAGTCCCTTTAATTTGGAAATCTCCTTTTATGACTAAACTTCCCCTTTAATCTTGACCGTTGATTGAAATCGATCTCAACCATTGATGAGTTTCAAGAAAGTCTCTTTAAGAGACCCTCATCTTTTCATTTTGAAAGGTTGAATGAGAATTTGCATCGAATTGTTGCTGGAATTCATAATCACATTTTCTCATATTCATATACGTAAAGATCAAGTTTGACCAAAAGTCGACCAAATTTAAACATGGTTGACTTGAGTTGACTAGTTTCGAAAAGAATTTTGAAATAATTAAAAGAAATTATTTAATTAAATAGAGTACTTACTTCTAATTAATTAAACAAAGTTATTTAATTAAATGAGAAGCCGTTCCTAATTAATTAAATGAAGTTATTTAATTAAATAAGAAAAGTGCCTCTAATTAATTAAAGATTATTTAATTAAATAGAAAAAGTAATCATAAGAGCATATCTCTTTTTATTAAATTAAATATCTCAACAAAATCTCTCCTCGGTTCAAAAAGAGAAATTTCCAGTTCACTATTGATTAAAAATGAGTTAATTCAGTTAACTCCTTTTTCTACTTAAATTGAATCCGTTAACTCCTTATTTTACTCAAATTAAATCTATTGACTCCCTTTAATTTGGAAATCTCCCTTTATGACTCAACTTCACCTTTAATCCTGACCGTTGATTGAAATTGAGCTCAACCGTTGATGAATTCCAGGAAAGTCTATTTAAGAGACCCTCATCTCCTCATTTTGAAAGCTTGAATGAGAATTTGAATCGAATTGTTGCTAAAATTCATACTCACATTTGCTCATTCACATACGCAAAGATTAAGTTTGACCAAAAGTTGACTAGATTTAACCACGATTGACTTGAGTTGACTAGTTTCAAAATTTTTTTTGGAATAATTAAACATAATTATTTAATTAAATGAGAAGCCATTCCTAATTAATTAAATGAAGTTAGTTCATTAAATAAGAAAAGTGTCTCTAATTAATTAAAGATTATTTAATTAAATGGAAAAAGTAATTATGAGAGCATATCTCATTTTATTAAATTATATATCTCAACAAAATGTCTCTTCAGTTCAAAAAGAGAAATTTCCAGTTCACTATTGATCAAAAATTAGTTAAATCAGTTAACTCCTTTTTCTACTTAAATTGAATCAGTTAACTCCTTATTTTACTCAAATTAAATCTGTTAACTCACTTTAATTTGAAAATCTCACTTTATGACTGAACTTCACCTTTAATCCTAACTGTTGATTGAAATCGATCTCAATCGTTGATAAATTCTAGGAACGTCTATTTATGAGAACTTCATCTCTTCATTTTGAAAGGTTGAATGAGAATTTGCATCGAATTGTTGTTGGAATTCATACTCACATTTTATCATATTCACATAAGAAAAAATCAAGTTTGACCAAAAGTTGACCACATTTAACTGCGGTTGACTTGAGTTGACTAGTTTTGAAAAGAATATTGAAATAATTAAACGAAATTATTTAATTAAATGAAGTTATTTAATTAAATAAGAAAAGTTCCTCTAATTAATTAAAGATTATTTAGTTAAATAGAAAAAGTAATTATGAGAGCATATCTCATTTTATTAAATTAAATATCTCAACAAAATATCTCTTCAGTTCAAAAAAGAAAATTTTCAGTTCACTATTGATAAAAAATGAGTTAAATCAGTTAACTCCTTTTTCCTACTCAAATTGAATCAGTTAACTCCTTATTTTACTAAAATTAAATCTATTAACACCCTTTAATTTGGAAATCTCCCTTTATGAATGAACTTCACGATTAATCCCGACTGTTGATTGAAATCGATCTCAATCGTCGATGAATTCCAAGAAAGTCTATTTAAGAGACCCTCATCTCTTCATTTTGAAAGGTTGAATGAGAATTTGCATCGAATTGTTGTTGGAATTCGTACTCACATTTGCTCATATTCACATATGCAAAGATCAAGTTTGACCAAAAGTTGACCAGATTTAACCACGGTTGACTTGAGTTGACTAATTTCAAAAAAAAATCTGAAATAATTAAACGAAATTATTTAATTAAATGGAGTACTTACTTCTAATTAATTAAAAAAAGTTATTTAATTAAATGAGAAGCCATTCCTAATTAACTAAATGAAGTTATTTAATTAAATAAGAAAAGTGCCTCTAATTAATTAAAGATTATTTAGTTAAATAGAAAAAGTAATTATGAGAGCATATCTCATTTTATTAAATTAAATATCTCAACAAAATCTCTCTTCAATTCAAAAAGGGAAATTTCTAGTTCACTATTGATAAAAAATGAGTTAAATCAATTAACTCCTTTTTCAACACAAATTGAATCAGTTAACTCCTTATTTTACTCAAATTAAATCTGTTAACTCCCTTTAATTTGAAAATCTCCCTTTATGACTGAACTTCACCTTTAATCCTGACCGTTGATTGAAATCGATCTCAACCGTTGATGAATTCCAGGAAAGTCTATTTAAGAGACACTCATCTTTTCATTTTGAAAGGTTGAATGAGAATATGCATCGAATGTTTGTTGGAATTCATACTCACATTTTTTCATATTCACATATGCAAAGATCAATTTTGACCAAAAGTTGACCAGATTTAACCACGGTTGACATGAGTCGACTAGTTTCGAAAAGAATTTTGAAATAATTAAACAAAATTATTTAATTAAATGGAGTACTTACTTCTAATTAATTAAACAAATTTATTTAATTAAATAAGAAGCCATTCCTAATTAATTAAATGAAGTTATTTAATTAAATAAGAAAAGTGCCTCTAATTAATTAAAGATTATTTAATTAAATAGAAAAAGTAATTATGAGAGCATATCTCATTTTATTAAATTAAATATCTCAACAAAATATCTCTTCAATTCAAAAAGTGAAATTTTCAGTTCACTATTGATCAAAAATGAGTTAAATCAGTTAATTCCTTTTTCTACTCAAATTGAATTAGTTAACTCCTTATTTTACTCAAATTAAATCTATTAACTCCCTTTAATTTGGAAATATCCCATTATGATTGAACTTCACTTTAAATACTGACCGTTGATTCAAATCGATCTCAACCGTTGATGTATTCCAAGAAAGTCTATTTAAGAGACTCTCATCTCTTCATTTTGAAAGTTTGAATGAGAATTTGCACCGAATTGTTGCTGGAATTCATACTCACATTTGCTCATATTCACATACACAAAGATCAAGTTTGACCAAACGCTGACCAGATTTAACCACGGTTGACTTAAGTTGACTAGTTTTGAAAAAAATTTGAAATAATTAGACGAAATTATTTAATTAAATGGAGTACTCACTTCTAATTAATTAAACAAAGTTATTTAATTAAATGAGAAGTCATTCCTAATTAATTAAATGAAGTTATTTAATTAAATAAGAAAAGTTCCTCTAATTAATTTAAGATTATTTAATTAAATGGAAAAAGTAATTATGAGAGTATATCTCATTTTATTAAATTAAATATCTCAACAAAATCTCTCTTCAGTTCAAAAAGAGAAATTTCCAGTTCACTATTGATCAAAAATTAGTTAAATCAGTTAACTCCTTTTTGTCCTGAAATTGAATCAGTTATCTCTTTATTTTACTCAAATTAAATCTGTTAACTCGCTTTAATTTGGAAATCTCCCTTTATGACTAAACTTCACCTTTAATCCTGACCGTTGATTGAAATCGATCTCAATCATTGATGAATTCCAAGAAAGTCTATTTAAGAGACACTCATCTTTTCATTTTGAAAGGTTGAATGAGAATATGCATCGAATTGTTGCTGAAATTCATACACACATTTTCTCATATTCACATACGCAAAGATCAAGTTTGAACAAAAGTTGACCAGATTTAACCATGGTTGACTAGTTTCGAATTTTTTTTTGAAATAATTAAACAAAATTATTTAATTAAATAGAGTACTTACTTCTAAGTAATTAAACAAAGTTATTTAATTAAATGAGAAGCCATTCCTAATTAATTAAATGAAGTTATTTAATTAAATAAGAAAAGTCCCT
The DNA here is from genome assembly GCA_028749045.1 of Cupressus sempervirens. Taxonomy (NCBI): domain Eukaryota; kingdom Viridiplantae; phylum Streptophyta; class Pinopsida; order Cupressales; family Cupressaceae; genus Cupressus; species Cupressus sempervirens. The sequence continues at coordinate 463,841,663 of CM053791.1, read as the reverse complement.
CTAATTAATTAAAGATTATTTAATTAAATAGAAAAAGTAATTATGAGAGCATATCTCATTTTATTAAATTAAATATCTCAACAAAATCTCTCTTTAGTTCAAAAAGGGAAATTTCTTGTTCACTATTGATAAAAAATGAGTTAAATCAGTTAACTCCTTTTTCTACTCAAATTGAATCAGTTAACTCCTTATTTTACTCAAATTAAATCTGTTAACTTCCTTTAATTTAGAAATCTGCCTTTATGACTGAACTTCACCTTTAATCCTGACCGTTGATTGAAATCGATCTCAACCATTGATGAATTTCAGGAAAGTCTATTAGGAGACCCTCATCTCTTCATTTTGAAAGGTTGAATGAGAAATTGCATCGAATTGTTGTTGGAATTCATACTCACATTTGCTCATATTCACATATGCAAAGATCAAGTTTGACCAAAAGTTGACCAGATTTAACCGCAGTTGACTTGAGTTGACTAGTTTCGAAAAGAATTTTGAAATAATTAAACAAAATTATTTAATTAAATGAGAAGCCATTCCTAATTAATTAAATGAAGTTGTTTAATTAAATAAGAAAAGTGTCTATAATTAATTAAAGATTATTTAATTAAATATAAAAAGTAATTATAAAAGCATATCTCATTTTATTTAATTAAATATCACAACAAAAAAATTGAATCAGTTAACTCCTTATTTTACTCAAATTAAATCTATTAACTCCCTTTAATTTGGAAATCTCCTTTTATGACTAAACTTCACATTTAATCCTAACCATTGATTGAAATCGATCTCAACCGTTGATGAATTCTAAGAGAGTCTATTTAAGAGACCCCCATCTCTTCATTTTGAAAGGTTGAATGAGAATTTGCATCGAGTTGATGCTGAAATTCATACTCACATTTGCTCATATTCACATATGCAAAAATCAAGTTTGACCAAAAGCTGACCATATTTAACCACGGTTGACTAGTTTCAAATTTTTTTTTGAAATAATTAAAAGAAATTATTTAACTAAATGGAGTACTTACTTGTAATTAATTAAACAAATTTATTTAATTAAATGAGAAGTCATTCCTAATTAATTAAATGAGAAGCCATTTAAATAAATAAGAAAATTGTCTCTCATTAATTAAAGATTATTTAATTAAATAGAAAAAGTAATTATGAGAGCATATCTAATTTTATAAAATTAAATATCTCAACAAAATCTCTCTTCAGTACAAAAAGGGAAATTTCTAGTTCACTATTGATCAAAAATGAGTTAAATTAGTTAACTCCTTTTTCTACTCAAATTGAATCAGTTAACTCCTTATTTTTCTCAAATTAAATCTGTTAACTCCCTTTAATTTGGAAATCTCCCTTTATGACTGAACTTCACCTTTAATCTTGACCGTTGATTGAAATCAATCTGAACCGTTGATGAATTTCAGAAAAGTCTATTTAAGAGACCCTCATCTCTTCATTTTGAAAGGATGAATGAGAATTTGCATCGAGTTGTTGTTGGATTTCATACTCACATTTGCTCATATTCACATACGCAAAAATATAGTTTGACCAAAAGTTGACCAAATTTAACCAAGGTTGACTTGAGTTGACTAGTTTCAAATTTTTTTTGAAATAATTAAACGAAATTATTTAATTAAATAGAGTACTTACTTCTAATTAATTAAACAATGTTATTTAATTAAATGAGAAGCCATTCCTAATTAATTAATTAAAAATTATTTAATTAAATAGAAAAAGTAATTATGAGAGTATATCTCATTTTAATAAATTAAATATCTCAACAAAATTTCTCTTCAGTTCAAAAAGAGAAATTTCCAGTTCACTATTGATAAAAAATGAGTTAAATCAGTTAACTCCTTTTTCTAATCAAATTGAATCAGTTAACTCCATATTTTACTCAAATTAAATCTGTTAACTACCTTTAATTTGGAAATCTTCTTTTATGACTGAACTTCACTTTTAATCCTGACCGTTGATTGAAATCAATCTCAACCGTTGATGAATTCTAGGAAAGTCTATTTAAGAGACCCTCATCTCTTCATTTTGAAAGGTTAAATGAGAATTTGCATCGAGCTGTTGCTGGAATTCATACTCACATTTTCTCATATTCACATACGCAAAGATCAAGTTTGACCAAAAGTTGACCAAATTTATCCACGGTTAACTAGTTTCGAAAAGAATTTTGAAACAATTTAACGAAATTATTTAATTAAATGGATTAGTTACTTCTAATTAATTAAACAAATTTATTTAATTAAATGAGAAGCCATTCTTAATTAATTAAATGATGTTATTTAATTAAATAAGAAAAGTTTCTATAATTAATTAAATATTATTTAATTAAATAGAAAAAGTAATTATGAGAGCATATCTTATTTTATTAAATAAAATATCTCAACAAAATCTCTCTTCAGTTCAAAAAGGGAAATTTCTAATTCACTATTGATCAAAAATGAGTTAAATCAGTTAACTCCTTTTTCTACTCAAATTGAATCAGTTAACTCCTTATTTTACTCAAATTAAATCTGTTAACTCCCTTTAATTTGAAAATCTCTCTCTATGACTGAACTTCACCTTTAGTCCTAACCGTTGATTGAAATCGATCTCAACCGTTGATGAATTTCAAGAAAGTCTATTTAAGAGACCCTCATCTCTTCATTTTGAAAGGTTGAATGAGAATTTGCATGGAGTTGTTGCTAGAATTTATACTCACATTTGCTCATATTCACATATGCAAAGATCAAGTTTGACCTAAAATTGACCAGATTTAACCACGATTGACTTGAGTTGACTAGTTTCGAAAAGAATTTTAAAATAATTAAATGAAATTATTTAATTAAATGGAGTTCTTAATTCTAATGAATTAAACAAAGTTATTTAATGTAATGCCCCGCCAAGGGATCCAAAGAATTTCACTAAGTTTGCCAAACAATTTTTTTTTTTAAACATGAAAGTAAAACCATACACAACACTTGCGGAAGCAATAGTAACATCCAACTAAAAATCACATAACATAACAGATTACATTCTTTAAAGATCCCTTAACGTTGAATTACTTCTAATCATTACTTATTCATCTAACATTACATCCTTAACAATGAAATAACAAGGATACATCCAATGTTCTTAAACCATATACAAGTGTACATTTTAGATTGCTCAATTATCCACTGTACATGTTACAAGGTATGAAAAAAAAACTTAAATGAATAAACATCCATGTAAATAAAGTACATCATCATCCAATATTAATCCATGATGCAATAACATAAATGAAACCATAAACCATACATAATACATCATTAACATAAAGATATAAACATCCATCATAAAAGATAACCATATATCACGAACATAACTAACTAAGTGCACGGTTCCTCCCAACCGTAAATAGCATCATTAGACCATCGTGGATCCTAGCCATCCCTCCGTGCGCAACATTCCAAAGCACCAAAGAGATCATCGGCTATAAACATAGTAGGAATGTCACTCCTAAAACATCCTACTAACATGCAAAGCAAAGCATAATATATCATCAACTAACATATGCAAATCATCAATACAAGAACATACCAGTAAATACATCCATCATAAGGTATATCATCTACCATAATCATCCAAGAATAGAATGAAGATAAATACTAACCAATAATACTCCAGCCACGGTGTCTCGAATGGATCTCAAATGATAAGAGTGGAAAATACACTACCACCCGACCACGTGGAACCTAAGTGGTCCACTCCCACCGTGCTGAGGAGATAATCTCAAGTCCCAAACAGGATATCAATAACACATAGCACCAATCTCCATAAGTCCAAGAATCCTAAAAGTATACTAACTCAAAGGTTATCTCCATAAGTCATCGCATTTATCTCGTACAAGTTACCCTAGCAGTTAGCTAAACTCCACAGGTCCATACAGATCTCATGCGGCCACTAGTATCCTCTCATACTGACGAGCCATACTATGGAATGCAAGGTCACAACCATGCATCTCACTACTCCCATCCTAGCCTGTACAAGCGCTCAAGGCATGGGTGAGAACATCCAAAACAATTATCTTTTTAGGTTCATTTAATCCCCATTTAGTGTGTAAATGTTATCACTTATTATCCAAACTTACAATGAGTTACCCTGGCAGCCATTTAGGGCCCCGACCTCCATTGCAAGCCACTTCCCGACACTACAAGTAGATTACCTACCCTAATGCTCATGGAATCATAAATCACCACAGTCCTATACAAACAACTGTAAAGAAAATCCAAAAGATAATCCATAAAAAGAATCATCAAATATCCACAATAAGAATCATCAAATATCCATGATAAAATCATCAAATATGCATAAAATTATCAAATCTCCATGAGCAATATCCATAGAAAATCATGATCACAACAGTTCTCTATTGGCAACTGAAGGCATCATTGATAATCATAAGTATCCATTGGTTCTCAATAACCAAAATATATCATCACATCCATTGGTTCTCAACAAGCAACCAAGAATATCTCAAAATCATACTGATCAAAGACTCCAAAATGGTTGAGTCAAACATGTCACAACATGACATCATCAAGAAATAAATCCACATTTTAGTCCCATCATGGTGACTAAAAAATAATCTAAGGATAACTGATCGATGACTCAAAAATGATTAGCTCAAGTGTCTCATACACATACATCTCAGCTTCACACATGAAGACTGATGAACAAATATAAACATTTCATAGAGCATATGATCACATAACCATGGTTGGGCTTATAAAGATCGAGACCAAATAAGATCAACATGCCAACACATCTCATAACCCCCGAGCCTCTGGTAACAACCTAAGACTGGTCAACACTAGTCAACCCGAAAACCCAAAACAAGAAGCATATAGAATACACGATGCAGACACATGTTCTAGTTTTGCTATTATCTCAGAGTTGAATTAAGTGTAGAGCTTTGATTTTCATTTGAAGTATACTTCAAGTGTCTAAGTTATCATCATTTGACCTACAAGTCAACCTAATTGTTCCCCGATAGCATTATCCTAAGAATAACTTAAGGATAATTATTCACCAATCTGATCATCATTGACCTTTAATTAAATTGTTCTTTATTTTAACCATGATCCATATTCTAATTAATTAACTCTCCTTTAATGTTACTACAACTCTCG